>VWZK01002072.1:55752-146386 GCA_013396935.1 Baryphthengus martii
CCCTCTCACCCCTGCAGTCCCGACGCCCATCCGTGGGGCCCGGGCGCGCCCTGCGCCCGCTGCCGCCCAGAGGGAGCCCCTTCTGGGGTTGGGGACACCCTTTGCCGGTTGCACCGCGCCCGTCCGCTCGGTTCGCGGCAAATCCCCCATCCCCCCGATGAACGCCCCGCGGGTGCGTGGGGAGGGAGGCCCTGCCTGCTCCCCGTGGGCTTCAGGGTTCCTGGCAAGCCTGAGGCAGCTCGGGCCGCGGTGGGGACGCTCGGGCACCTGAGTTTGTCACTGTTGGATGTTATTTTTCGGACGGGACTCTCCCCTCTGCCACCGCTCGGGTTACTGGGTCCACTTAGAATCATAGACTGGTGGATTGCTTTGGGTTGAGAGGGACCTTTAAAGGTCATCTAGTCCAAACCGTGCAGGGAGCAGGGACAGCTGCAACTAGGGCAGGTTGCTCAGAGCCCTGCTCAACCTCCCCTGGAATGTTTCCAGGGATGGGGCATCAGCCACCTCTCTGGGCAACCTGGGCCAGGCTCCCACCACCCTCACCATCAAAAATTTCTTCCTTCTCTCATTCTAAATCTCCTCTCTCTTAGTTTGAAACCATCACCTCTTGTCCTGTTGCAACAGGTCGTGCTAAAAAGTCTGTCCCCATCTTTCTTACAAGCCCCTTTAAGTACTGAAAGGCTGCAATAGGGTCTCTTCAGAGCCTTGCCTTCTCCAGGTTAAACAATCCCAACTCTCTCAGCCTTTCTCCATAGTAGAGAGGTTCCAGACCTCCGATCACTTTTGTGGGCTTAATTCTGGCCCTGCTCCACCAGGTCCATGTCTTTCTTGCGCAGAGGACTCCAGAGCTGGACCCATAAGAGCAGAGTAGAGGGACAGAATCTCCTCCCTGGACTCGCTGCTTTTAATGCAGCCCAGAGTGCAATTTGCCTTCTGGGCTGCGAGTGCACATTGCTAGGTCACGTCCAGCTTTCCACCCACCAGTACCCCCATGTCCTTCTCTAGAGAGCTACTCTCAATCCCATCAACCCCCAGCTTGTATTGACACCAAGGACTGCCCCAATCCAGGTGCAGGACCTTCCACTTGGCCTTTTTGAACCTCAGGAGGTTCACTTGAGTGCGCTTTTCAAGCTTTGCTTGCCTCTGATAATAGACCGCTAATAAAACCATCAGAGGTGACCAAATCCATGGGGTTTATTTGTGGCTCCCTACTTCATGTCCCAAAGGTTACCAGACAAATACAAAGATCTCTACAGTTAGCGTTTCAGAAAAATCTCAAGGTGGTGTGGGTCTTACTGAATTTTTATGGAGGAAGATTTGGGTGAGCAGGTGGGCAGGAATGCTGTCCTCATGCACACCAGCTCATTTCAAAATAGCTCTTCCCAAAAGCCATTTAGAGATCCAGCCTGGTGCTGGTACAATGTGGGCATGGATTACAGCAGGTTTGGGGTAAATGCTCTGTGTAGCCCTTGGTGGGTGTGAAACATTGTCAGGAGGAGGCTGGACACCAGACAGCACCGGGGTCCGGGGTCCTTTGGGTGCTGGGCTAGCTCCAGCCCTATTGACAGCACCCAGCAGTGGTACAGCTTTATACCATCCCCAGCTCGCCCAGTACTGGGTGAGTCTCACCGGGTTTCTTCTACAACTGGGGACCTGCCCAGAGGCTCCAGCCCAGCTGAGTGTATTTAGGAAGGAGGAAGCTTGCTGTGAGAGCCACCGGCAGGACCAGGAGACACATCCAGTGCCAGCCATTGGAGGAATCATCCACCACTCGAGTTCTCAAGGGCTTCAGTGTCCGCTGCCATTGAGTCAGGATGGCATTTCTGGCCCCACTCCACTTCCCCTGTCCCACCAGTCGGTACTGGTATGGTGTGCAGGGGCCAAAGAAGATGGCAAGAGCCAGCCGGGGGTCTGTCAGGAGTAGCCTTGGCATGCTAGGCTTTACACCAGCACACAAAGCAATTTCATCAATGTAGCTGATAAAACTCATCTTCAAATTCTCCCTCTCGAATGGACTCCTTCAATGAGACATAAAAGAGATAAAATCAAATAACATCTTCCCGTCTCGCTTCCCAGCTCCATAGAAAGCAGAAGATCTGAGTTCAGACGTCGTCCAAGTCCCAGTCTCTCGGGCAAAGCTCCCTCAGCCCCAAATCAAACCTAAAGGCACTGAAAGATCCTCCGTGGGGTTGGTACCCAGCAGCTACCAGGGGCAGGAAACAGGCAGCATCTTGTTTTGTCTCTACAACATAGTAGTGACCTCAAAAATGGTTCTAGGATAATAGTGCCATCATTGTAATGCCACAAATACCCATGCTATGTCCCTCCTCGAGGTGTCTTTGGCCAATTTTGAGAGGCAGAGGCGTAGATGTTCACAGATAAGACTGCCAACGGGACTGAGAGATGCAGAAAGCGTCCCATGCTGAGAGAAGCCCCTAGGATTTTTCTTCTTGAGGTCTCAGCTCCCTTGCAGGAGGGAGGCTGAATCTGCTTCAGCAAGTGTGGAACAGCCTTGAGTTTGTCACCATTACGCCTCAGGCTCCTGTATTTCTGTGTAACAGCGTCGTGTCTGCAGTTGTTTGGGCTCCTGGTGACAATCCCCGTGGTTCTGTTTTGTCCCAGTTTTTCATCAGTGTCCTATGAGCCAGCTCTGCTTTGTGGCAGACCTAACCCAACCTGCACCCTGCCTGGCCCGAGCTCCTCTCCTTGGTCCCAACACCTGCCACAAGGCGACAGCACATCCACCATAACCCGTGCCACAGCCTTGAGGACGCATCTCAATCTCCTGTGAATTCCCAGTGCCAACAAGGCAGCACGTTAGCTCCCACATGCACGACAGAAGAGTTCCAGCCCTGGCTAATACTCATCTTGACCTGTCAAAAACTGCCACCAAACTGTCCCCCACCTGCATCACCTGGCTCCAATGGGGTTTTGGGATGGAGTTTGGCCCTGACCCCAGCGCTCTCAGCTGCCTGGTTTTGGGAGGGAGAAGCCACGAGATGGCACCCTTAGTCTGAAGGAAACCAAACCTCCATCTCAACACGTTGGGAATAAGGACACGGCCTGGAGGCCTGGTGGAGAGCACCTGCAGGTCCTGTGTCTTGCCATAAGCTACTCTAAAGCACTGTGCCCTTGGTGTCTTGCTCTGTCATCCATAAAGGAGCCACAACAGCCTTTCTACACCTTGCTACGGGTAGTCAGGGAATAAATGCATCCAAGAAGAGTTAGGTGTCCTAGGTGGGTCCCTCCCACCACGGCTATAGGTTTACTCTTTCCCTGGGGTTATCCTGGCACACGATGCCCATCACATCCCAAGCACAGGAGCATCACGCACCTTTTGACCGGTGGCTTCTTTTTCAAAACTTCAGCCATCATCCTGCTGGTGGGAGGGAGCTTGTTCCAGCCTGAGAAGAACAGAGAAAGCAGAAACCTCCTGCAGCACTTTAAGCTGAAAAGTCGACCCCCTTCCCATGCTCCCAGTCCCTTGTGCGCACGGCAGCGTGTGTGGAGCAGCAGGGATATGGGGATGCGGTTGAGGGGCAGAGGCTACGATGTTACTAAAGCCCATGGCCATCACAAGCACTGCGATAGGAGCCAAAACATGCCCTTGGTCCTGTGGACAGCAGGTCAGGCTGCCTAAACCCTACCACCCCAGCAGATCTCCCTATACCTGCACCCTGTCTCCCACCTGCAAAGATCCCAGTCACCCAGCGAGCCTGCATTTCTGCTCCCACCATCACAGAGCCGGTCAGCTGGACCAAGCCGATGAAGGCCAACGTTGGCTTTTCCAGCTGGGGAAGGAAGATGCGTTTGTAGAGAGAACGGTTATCATCGAAGAGGCTGCGAACTGACTCTTCGAGGAAGGGAAATGAGAAGATGTAGCCCGTGGCAAAGAGCACCACATCAATGTTTTCTTCGGTCGTTCCATCTTCAAAAACAGCAGAGGTTTCAGTGAATTCCTTCACATTTGGCTTCAACACAATGGTCCCAGAGAGGAGGCAAAATGGCAGCTCTTCGTTGATAATTATCTTAAAGTTGGAGCTTGCAGGTGGAAAAAAGGACAGCAGTGTTAGCATCTGGGAGGGACCTGAAACACCTTTTGTGGCTAGAGATTTTCTCCAGTGGTTTGCTAATTCCACAAATACCCCCTGAAATTTAAAACCGAGCAATTCACACCATTAAAATCCCCTGAGCAACCAAGAAAATAGTCATGAAAAACACCTTTTGGTGGAAGCCAAGCCATAGTTTGCGTGGTTGAACCATGAATTGAACTTTCGAAACTTGATCCTCTTTGTGAGGGCGGATGGGAGAAGCCATTCAAGAAAGTGGTTGAAGCGGGTAGTGCTGACCATGTCAAGGGGGAAGCCGTGGTCCGAGACCCGGCTGAACACCCATGTGTTGCTCCTGGTGCTGAGGAACACCTAGGGGAGAGGCAGATCTCAGTCTCTTGTCCAGACATCTCCTTGCCTATTTTGCCCTGAATGGCAAATCCCATCTCCTGCTCTTGGGAGCTGAGAATGTTATCCCAAGGGAAGGAGATGGCATCCAGATGAAACAAACAGCTTATGGTAGCTTCCACAAAATTACCACAGCTGCTGAATGGCCATTCCTCAGGTGGCCCAAAGTCTCCTGGAGCTGCAGAGCTTTTTCCATTGCCCTCAATTTGAATTGCTATTTATTGAGAAACCCACTGGGCAAAGCTTCCAGTGTGTACCCTGAGGCACTGGCTGTCATGGTCCCTGACCGGGCTTGGCACTGCCGCGGAGCTGTACCTTGGCAGCCACGCGGCTCAGCTCTACCGAGAGGTCTCCACCGGTGTTGCCAATGCCGACTACGAGGACCCGCTTTCCCCGGAAAGCCTCCACGTCTTTGTATTCCCGGCTGTGGAGGTACTGGCCTTTGAAGCGAGTGTCGATACCTAGGCAGAGAACAGGGAGCATCTCCTACTGCCAGATACATTGGCTTGTCCCAGCCTCTTTGCCCAGACCCTCTACAGCCCCTCAACCCTCCACCTCCCACCTCTGCTTGCATCGGAGAAGCCCATGGAGGTCTTGGCTTCCTGGGTCCTCTTTGGCTTGGTCCTGCTTTGCAAATTCTCGTGCAGGAGCCTGGCTGCATCTTTACAAGGTTATTTTTCCATTCCCAGGATTTCCCCTCGCCATTCCCAGGGGTGAGGGTCACTCCTGTCCCAGTGTGGGGATTTCATGAAACAGGCAGGCTCACAGAGGACAATGCAGCCAAAGGACCCATGGGTGCTGGGTGGAACCCTGAGGGGCAGCCCCAGCTTATCCTGCTGCCAAGATAGAACTTACCTGGGAAAGAAGCCAATGGTAAGTAGGGCTCTTGGTAATGCCCAGTGCAAACCATGACAGCGTCAAAGACGTGTGACTCCTGGACACCGTTGGTCTCAGTGACTACCTCCCACTGGCCCGAGGTGGTGAAATCAGGGTGCTTCCTCACACTGAGAGCTGTCGTCTTGCTCCAAAGGCCAACAAAACAGCGGTCAGGGGCTGCATCACATTTTGAAGAGGACCTGCCTGCAAAGGCCTGGGGCTGCCAAGGACAGGCTGGATCCCTGAGTAGCTGCATGTCACCTCTGAAACTGTTAAATCCCACCCTGCACCATTTCCCTGGGGATGGCATTGCAGGGAACTTCACCAGGCAGCCCATGTTTGAGCAGCATGATTTAAAACGTGGAGCTAAAACTGCTGCATTCAGGATGCAAAAGGTACATGGTCCTTGTGGGATTGCACTCGTTATATCATCCTGTCCCACCCTGGTATCTGCAGCTACTAATGGCTCTTCTCCCCATGGCATTTGGGCTCTCCACTCACCTTGAAGCGTATGTGCTGCAGTAGGTCAAAGTGCTGGGCGTACATCCGAAAGTATTCCAGGAGGAGGCTGTGGGGCAGGTAATTGGGAAAATCCTCCGGGCAGGGGAAGTCACTGAAGCAGGACATCTCCTTGGAGGTGTTGGTGATGACTGAGCGGTACACACTGACCCTTCTCTCATCCACGGAGCCCTGAGTGAAGCCAGTGGTGCTGCTTGCAGGTGTGCAGGGAAGGAATTTCTGCCCCCAAAGTATTTGACTATTTTTTCTCCTTCTATTTGGGTGGAAGGAGTAAACCAGGCCTAGCACCTGGTGACCATGACTTCTGCTTTCTCCATCTCCAACTCTACCTTGGAGTCAGGGGCAGCCCCACACCTGGAACAGGGGTGGTCCCCAAGGGCATGGCTACCCTTTCCTCTTTGCTGCAGACAAAGGGCATCCAAGGGAGGGAACGAACCCAGGGACAATCCTCCCCACGCAGGCAGAGCCCACTGACCGTGTAGCGCCAGACCCCCCCGATGTCCTCGCTCCTCTCGAAGCAGGTGGGCTCCAGCCCCTCATCCAGACAGCACTTGATGGAGGCCAACCCGCCGGCTCCAGCCCCGATAACAGCCACGCTCCGCACCATGCTGTCCTGCAGTAAGCGATGGATTGGTGTGCGAGCAACAGAAAAGGAAACAACCCAGGGACTAGCAGAAATGCCAGTCTCTTCCTTCCATCCCCAGCAAAAGACCCCTGGTCTTCTGTGGCTGCAAGTGTCCACAGAGGAAAACTGTCCTTGGATTGAGCTGCTCACTACACTTCCTGCTGCACTCAGTCCACACCAAGAGCTGAGGAAATCCTCTTCTGTGGGCAGGGGAAAAAGGAAGCACTTTTAAACCTCCCTGTGCTGCTGCTTCTATTTATTCCCCCTCCTGTCTCAAACTAGGGCATGCAAAGAAGGGGAAGGGGCTTGCAGCTATCTGTACAAAGTGATCCTCCTGAAATCTTTTCAAGAAACAATTTCAGCTAGGCTAGCTCGTTTTCATGCTTTCCTTTTTAATTTCCCATTAAAGGGCATTCTCTTGAAAACAAAAATGGTTGTGATGTTTTTTTTTTAAAACAGTGATGCCTGACTGAGCAGGGGTACAGCACAGTGATTCAGAAACTAAACAGCATCATGAAAGCGTGGCTGGGATTACAGAATATTCAAAAGGCAAGAAACCCAGAAAACACAGGGTATAAATGGGAGAAACTCAAAGCTTCGAGTGTATAAACTGAGCTAGACTGACCTTCACTGGAAAGCAGAGAAACCAGGAAAAAAAACCACACCCGTGTGAACTTTGATCAGATAACAAACACTTCTGCTGCAGATTATGAAGAAAGTAATTTTGAACTTTTGTCCTACCCATTTTGTGCCAAAAAGTAAATCAACATAAACAGGAACTGGAGGAAACTGCAAAAAGCCAGGGGAAAAAATGGGGGAGGTGCAAAAAACCCTCCTCTGCATCCAAAAGCCCATCCTTGATCTGCAGTAATAGGGCAGGACATACCAACACACCCATACCCCCCAGTTTCTGGAGCTTCCTTTGGTTTTGGGAAAGGGTAGTGACGTGTTCAGGATGTTCAAGTCACCCCTCTTTTCCAGTGCTTCCTACAGATGGCTTTGCTCCGGAGGGTCCCCGCGACACCCCCTCTCCCCCCGTCAGCAGCAAGGCAAAGCCGGCGGTGAATGCCAACCCCCTGGATTGCTGGCTGCCCTCTTCTAAAGCCTGCAAAACCCAGCCAGAGAGAAGTGAGGAGCAAACCTTGCCAGGCAGTGCCGTGCCTTCGCTGCTCAGCCTTCAGCCGAACTTTGCTTCCAGTTTTCGTAGTAGCAGGTTTAAAGGAAAAGCTGAAGTCTGGGCAGCTCGCCACGGCTCTTGCACCACAGACCTTTACACCCTCCCTCCTCTGCTCTGTTGTGCTTCAATGCACTGGCAGAAAGTTCTCAACCTTCGTGCTGGTGGTAAATCCAGATCATAACACAAAGGAGACTGCTCTTGCAATGACTCCCATGCTGCAGCTCACCACTGCCCGAGGAACCTGGGTTGTCCTGTCCAGCAGGTCTAGGGAGGTTCTCCTCTCCCTCTATTCTGCCCTGGTGAGACCTCANTAGCCCACCATGTGCTGCCTGTGCGTGGCAGGTGCTTGAAGTCAGGAAAGCAGGCTCCTTTTGCCCATACACCAGTAGATGTCATGGATGGACAACATGATGCACAGTTCAGCCTAATTTGTGGTGACCACTGCTTGTGACCACCACAACCCACAACCCTTGCTTGTGGGTTGCCCCACAGCATCTGCTGGTACATCCCCAGCACCTCCAGCTCTTGCCCTGCATGGGGAGACAAGGAGGCAGCAGCCTGCAGCACGCTCTTTCCACAGCCGATTCAATTTTATTGACTGAACGTCTCCCCCTGCACAGAGCAAAGCTCCAGGTTTGTCTGGAGATGAGGAGCAGAGGGAAGTAGAGGCAGGAGTGCTCAGTCCCACAGGGTACCAGTCTCAGTGGGTCACAAACCACCATAGCCAGGGCCCTTTCACTGGGACAAAACATCACCTGGTTTTCGATGCACAAATTCAACTCAAACTGGGATTTTGGGGTCATAGGGTTTAAGGTTGGAAGAAGGGACAGCCTAACCTGTGTACCCAGCCCAAGTAACTCCTTGCTGAGCTAAAGCCCCCATTCCCAGGTGATATGGGGCAGGGCTGGGAACGTGTCCTGTCTTGTCCTTGTTGCCTCCTGGCCAGCATGGTCCAGGCACAGCCATGCTCTCCTTACAGCAACAGGCAGGAGAGCAGCGGAGGGGCAATAAATGCTGCAAGGAAGCTTCCATCCCCGACTCACAAGTCTGCAAAGCCGTGCTTGAGGGTGAGCTGGAGCAGAGAGAGGTTTGTATCACTGGTTAAAGTCTTAATTTTTAAGTTTTAAATTTTAAATCTGCAGCAATTCCTTTCTCCCGGGTCTGTGGAAATGTCTGACCTAAGCTAACATCCCCAACGACAAAGGAAAAAGCAACAAATGAAACAGGCTCTAGAAATCTACTGGAAACCGAAAATCAGGACTGCCAGGAGCAGGAGCAACCCCACCACAATTAGGGGAGAGGGGCAAAGACTGGAGCAGCTGGCAGGAACTCGTGTTCTTGTGGGCTTCAGGATCCGGTCCCACTGAGTGAGGATGGCCTGGCGTGCCCCTTGCCAGCGCCCAGGGCCCCCCAGACGGTACTGGTAGGGGGTGCAAGGGCCAAAGAAAACGGTGAAGGCGAGCTGAGGGTCTCTGCAGAGCAACCCCAGCACGCTGGGCTTGGCACCAATGAGGGAGGCGAGGCTGTCCATGTAGGCCAGACATTCGGTTTTGAGGACTTTGTCAAAGGATAGACCAAACCTGAATGAATTGGAAAAGAAAAAGAAGTGGGAGTAGGATTGGTGTCGATGGGGCTGAGAAGAATTTAGGAAAGGTCTGAGTGTCTGCACAGTGGGAACCAGGATCTGTCCTGGCCTGAATTCTGACCATGACACAGAACACGTAAGGTGATGCTTGGTCTTGTGCACACCTTCCTCATGTACAACAGTTGATCCTTCACTTCATCACCCACAAGTACTATCTGGGACACCTCCTCCCTTTCACTGTGGTGGACCTTTTCTAAAAGACTTTGTCAAACCAGGTCTTTTTGTTTGGTTGTTGTTTTTTTCATTTCAATAACTATTTTCCTTTCGCTCTCTACGGAGAATTCACATGTAGCATGAGAAAGGCAGCACCCTTTAGTTTCCCTCACATCCATTTCCACTGAGTGTTGCAAAATACACGGTGAATTGGAAAATTGCTTCCAGTTCACCTTCCCTGCAGAATTCACGGTTTCCTGTCCCACCTTCTGTGGGCTGAGAAAAGCCACGTGTGTTTAGCCTTGTATTGTACAGCAACTGTTATGTTCAATTCTGTATTTTGCTCTTCTATACCTTTTCTACTGTAGTGATCTACGAATTAATATATCACCCAGTTTCCTGGGTTTATCTCATTCATTTCCTAATATTTCTTAGCCTTTGATCTGACCTTTTGCCTGCCCGTGAACCACATTTCCGTGTGCTCAAACACCTATTTCACAGTGGGTCAGATAGCCATGCTGAAAGGGGAGACGGTTTGTACCTACACCTCAGGCTGGCTTCCCCTCACCTCCACTGCTGAATTTCTTTGAATTTGTTACCATTAATTTCTCTACCATTTTATCTCTGCCCCTGGGAACCCTGTCACATCTCCCCAACTCCCAAGCAAACTTTATTCTTGACTCTCCTGAATTAATTTCTTCCCGTCAACAACGGGCAAAATACCAGTGTCAAATCAAAAGTTACATCGTCTCAGTGCAAGCAAGTAAGGGGGTGGCTGGATTTGGGCACCCCCTCTTCACCTCTGCTCTACATAAAGGGGGCAGCCACAAACTGTGGGCTATGTTGCTGCTGCCCAAATTTCAGGGGCTTTTCAATCCACTAAAAAAATCTTTGTGGCTCCGGGTACTGGCTTACCATTGCACTTGGTTTTTCTTCTTCTTGTTTACTTCCCTCTCCATGATAGATTGTGGAGGTAACCGACACAAACCTAGAAGAGAGAGAGGACACTGTCCTGCAGAGTTTAACTTCTGGGGGCACTTGTGAACTCATTCAGTGCTGCAAAACACAGAAAGCCCTTCTCCAGGAGAGCAGGAGAGCCTCATTGCTCAGATTTAGCTTGGCAATGGCAGTGCTGCCAGAGACCAGCCCTCCACAGCAGTACAAATTCACCCACACTTTTTTCCTGCTCTGTTAGATTTGTGCACAGGCAGATGATGTGGGGTGAGATGTGCCCCAGAGAGGGTCATCCCAAACAGAAACCTCCAAGCTAGTCATGGTGGACAAACCACTCCATCTCTTAAAGACAACTCTTATCTGTGCATCCAGGTTTATATATCCAGTTCTGTGCTCTGACTTTTAAAATATTTTAGAGAGAAAAATACTGTCTTGAACAACCTAGTTTAGACCTGATTTGCAAACTCAGGTGCAAGACTGCATATCAGCTGAGCTGCAGTAAGGAACAGAGCGCACACTCTTGGCTTGCAGCAGGTATGATAAAAAACATTAGCTTAAAAGCATCAGCTTAATAGGTAAAAAAGAAAAGTGATTTAAGGTAGATGTCATGAACTTGCATGTAACTTGCACCAAGCATGTTGCTGCAGCTCAGCTGAAGTGGAATAACTTGGGAAGTCTGAGCTCTAGCAATGCTTCCTTGTCCGCTTTGAAGTGAGCTTATCTCTGGGGTTTCCAAGGACAGAAATGCCTCTCGGTGCATAGAGGGGACAAGATGTGTCCAGTTTGAACTGCATTTTGGTACACAGGAGGGCTCGTTGTTAGCTGTCTTACCTTTGAAGACACGGGTCACCCAGCGAGCTTGCATCTCTGCCACAGGCATCATGGCTCCTAACGTCTTGATCAGCCCAATGACAGCCAGGGTGGGCCTCTCCAGGTGGGTTGGGAACACATATTTGTAAAGGGATGCATGCTTGTTTTCCACCTTGACAACTGCTTCTTCTAGGAATGGGAAAGAGACGTTGTAGCCTGTGCAGAAAACGATGATATCAATGGGCTCCTCCTCAGGGCAATTGTGGAAAACAACTGAGTTGTCCTTCAACTCCTTCACGCCCGGCTTGATGGTTATCCTCCCTGTCAGGATGTAGCTTGGAAGGTCGTCGTTCAGCACGGGCTCACGCACCAGGCAGCTGTGAATAGCCGAAGGGCTTTGAGCGTTAGAGACTACGAACAAGCCCTGCCAGTGTCCCTGCTCCTCCCCCTGACCCCTCCAGCCCTGTGACCTCCTGCTGTCGTTTGCACTGAGCAAACACCTCTGCATCCCCTCTCCAAACACGGACATGTTTCATGCTTGTGCCAATGTCGCCCCATCCCACAACCTGAGTGACTTGTGGACATTTCCTCTCGTCTTCGTCCATTCACTCATTTACTCTTTAAACCACCTCTTTTCAGAGCTGATCTATACTTCAAGCCTCTCTCCCCCTTCCTGGGCTTTTCCAGCGTGCTCCATCTCATGCCACCTAAGCAGACTACATATTATTATTGTAGCTGGGCTGCAAACTCCCTGCTGGAGATCACCCCAACCTCGGCATTGATTACTGCAGCAGTTGATGTTGGTTGCTGGAGAACTTCTTCGTGCTCACAGCAGAAGCCCTGTGACACTGCATGGGGTGGGAGTCACCAAGAAGTACCTCTTCTCTGGTTGAAGGCCATAGTTTTCATGATTGAACCGCTGGTTCACCTTATAGTTAATCAGTGCCCGTGAAATGGGTCCAGGGAGACTGTTTCTGATCAAGCTGTTAAGGCGAGTGTTTAAAACCACATCCCACGGGTAGCCATGGTCAAACACACGGCTGAGCACCCAGGCACCTCGGCTGGTGCTAATAGTCACCTGGGAGAGAGTGGAGAATCAAAGATTCAGGTGCTTTGCCTTTACAAAGTAACTCCAGAGAGGCACAGCACAGACAGCTCTGCAATGAAAAAGCAGCAACAGCATCTTTAAGACCTCCTGTCAGCTGGCAATGGAGACGAAACAGGAGAGAAGTGAACAACCAGCTTTATTCAGGGTAGGTTTCTGACCAAGAAACCATAGAATGTTAGGGGTTGGAAGGGACCTCTAGAGATCACCTAGTCCAACCCCACTGCCAAAGCAGGATCATCCAGGGCAGGCCACACAGGAACACATCCAGGTGGGTTTGAAAAGTCTCCAGAGAAGGAGACTCCACAACCTCTCTGGGCAGCCTGGTCCAGGCTCCATCACCCTCATAGGAAAGAAGTTTCTCCTCCTGGTGAGGTGGAACCTCCTGTGTTCTAGCCTACACCTGTTATTCATTGTCCTATTACTGGGCACCACAGAAAAGAGACTGGCTCCTTCCACTTGACACCCACCCCTTAGATATTTATAGCTAGGAATAAGATCCCCTCTCAGCCTTCTCTTCTCCAGACTTAACAGCCCCAGGGCTCTCAGCTTTTCCTCATAGGAGAGATGTTCGCGTTCCTTAATTTTTCTCATAGCCCCTGTTGGACTCTCCCCAGTAGATCCCTGTCCCTCTTGAATTGGGGAGCCCAAAACTGGATCCAGTATTCCAGGTGAGGCCTCACCAGGGCAGAATAGAGGGGTAGAAGAATCTCCCTAGACCTGCTGGACACACTTTTCTTAAAATACAAGTTCAAAAATACTGTTTGGGCACTATACAGAGTAAACCCAGCTTGCTCTCCCTGCTGTAATGGCAAACTGAACTATTGCCCCCAGTCTGACCCATCCTGCACCCCTGGGATAGCTGGGTTGGTGGTACCTTTGCAGCTACACGGCTGGCCTCCACCGCGATGTCCACTCCTGAATTGCCCATGCCGACCACAAGGACACGCTTACTCTGAAACACGTCGGGATGCTTGTACTGCCGGCTGTGAAAGTACTGGCCTTGAAACTTCTCAATGCCTCGAGGGGGAAAAGAAACAAAGCTTTTTTTACTTGAACATATGTGGGTTTTCCTTGGGAGAACTGGCATAGAAACAACCCAGACTGCAAGAGCAAGGAAGCACGATTGGTGACCACCGGGAACTTGAAGCGGTCCAAGCCGACATCCCACGCACACAGGCTTGGTGCTTCCTCTCCAAAATGGGGTCTCACACATGGCCGCACAGCAGTGAGCAGGGACACACGTGCTGGGTGGGACTCAAAAGACCGTCATGTGCGAGAACTGTGCTGGTAGAGTCTTGGGATTCAACCTCTGGAAGATGGGGACAGAAAGGTTCTGAAAAGCCTGCCACCCCTTCTCCTACCAGTGGCTACAGGAGCACTTGATAACGCTGAGGACGAGGCAACCTTCTCTACGCTGACAGGTGGGGAGATTCATCATGGCAGTGATGAATAAAGCCCTGTCAAAGATGGCGGACCTTCACTGAGAGAACTTTGTCCCATCTTGCCTACCATAGGAACTGTTTCTTCAAGGCTAAACCATCTTACCTTCGAAGCTTGCTCTGAAGTGACCATCACCTGCAAAAAGAAGGCTGCTGAAGCATGAGGACATGCTGCTGTTCATGCCAGGAGGTTTGAAAAGCAGAAGCAAGAAAAGGAAGGAAGAATTTTCCCCTGGGAACAGCTAATTCTTCTTCTCCCCCCCAACACCTGGAAGCAGGTAACGGCAGGTAGCCATGTACTATACCAGGAAAACAGTGCAGGGGGAGGGATGGCTCAGAGAAATTGCCACTGCAAACCATAACAGCATCGAAGATGTGCAATGTCTGCTTCCCATCCACCTCTGTCACCACAACCCACTGGCCCGTGGTGGCAAAGTCAGGGCGTTTCCGGATGCTGACGACAGTGGTCTGAAACGTGGAAGTGAAGCAGAGTCATCACCGGTGCCTGGCATGCCCAGGGAGTGGGGCAGTGCTGGGGCACACATCACTCACCCCAAATTTTATGTGCTCCCGGAGGCCAAAGTGCTCAGTATAGCACCGGAGGTAGTCCAGCAACAGGGCATTGGGCAGGAACACTGGGAAGTCCTCAGGGTAGGGGAAGTCAGAGAAGGCTGACATCTCCTTCGAGGTGTTGCTGATGACTGACGGGTAGAGGCTTGGCCGGCCGGCCTCAATGTGCTCCTGGCATGGCACCCCAAGGTGCATCAGCCCTGCGCCCCGAGGCGAGGTCTGTCCCCCCACTCCCCTTCCCCTGGTCTCAGGGAGCGCAGCCAGGAGAGGTCAGCATCCAGCAAGCTCTCACGCTCCTTCCCTACCCACTGGACACCCATTCAAACCCCTCCCCAGCCTGCAAAGCTGCAGCTGTGTGGGAAAGAAGACAGGTACTGCCAGCTCACCGTGTAGCGCCAGAGCCCCCCGATGTCCCGGCTCTGTTCAAAGCAGGTGGGCTCCAGCCCCTCTTCCAGGCAGCACTTGATGGCTGTCAGCCCACTGACACCTGCACCCACCACTGCCACTCTCATTCTCATTGTCTCCGCTGGGATCTCAGGCTGCAAACAGGATTTAACCTGGGAGAAATCCCACAGGTGATCATCACCCTCTCAAGGAGCAGTGACCAGCAAACCCTCTGTAAGGGATTTCTCCATATGCCACCCCCAGACCTTCATTCTCTTTACCAGCATTCTGGACTCTTCAATTACGAGTTAAATATCTTTCATTTTCTTTATTTTCTCTGGGTTTTGTTTTCCAGTTGTTTGTTGGGATTTTTTGTTTGTTTGTTTTTTTTGATAAATCCATCCCCTTTTACAACACTCGCCAGGCTGCTTCCCTGCAGTTGCCCTGGAAACTCACTTTGAAAGAATGTAGTTAAGCCACAACTCCCTGCCAATTTTTATTTACAAGCTGTGTTTAAACTAGCCCTCCTTATCGATCTTGGAAATATTTGTATTTTATCTTTGGAGATCTGCCCTTGCCTTTCTCAGAAAAGAAAGCAGAACGTGCACTGGGACTATTTAGACTTTGCATCACTGACTAGGTCCCATCCTCAGCTACTGAATTTGACACAGTCACCAAAGCCAACGAAGGGCCTGTGGGTGTAGCACACCTTGGCTTTAGGGATGCTCTTGTAGCTGTCTCCCAAAGCCACCCTGCTGAGGGGGTCTGGGCTGGACAGACAGGCTGTTGCAGCGCTGCGAACAACTCCACCCCAGGACTCCAAGGCAGCAGGGATGTCACCCCAGCGTGACATCCAGCCCTACGATGCTCCCAGAGCTGCAGTGGGGATGATGAATGCAAACCCTTCTGGGTAGTGACAAGCAATGAAACAAGGGATGATGGCTAAGCACTTTGGCTCAGGTTGGACATTGCCAGAGCTGGGACCACCACACAGGTGCCCTGGGGGTGCTGCTGCAATCCTTGGTTTAGCCCCAGTCCTGGTGGAAAACACCCTGCTTGTCTGAGTTATCAGCCCGATGCACCAGGATGGCACGGTGGCTGGACCAGCCGCTCTGCCCTGAGAGGTCCTTTCAGCTTCCAGCAGACACAGAGGGTGGTGTATTTGTCAGAAGGAAAAAAAAAAAAAAAAGTCTTCAGTAGAAAAGGGGGGTTGGACACAGTATTTTTTCGAAAACACCAGATTCCCCATGAACAATTTCAACTTTCAGTAAGAAGGCAGCACTAATGAATACTCTGCTTTTGTAGGTTGGAATGAAAACTGGACTTCGTTTTCAGATGAAGAGAGCTCTAGCTTAAGCTGCTCATTGTTTCACTGGTTTGGGTGGGGTTTTTTTGCACAGTGGAAATTAATTTATATCACAAACCTCTCCCAGATATATATGCTACTTAATTGCCTACCCCTTCTGCAGAGGAGCTAGAAATAACATCCAGAAAAACACTGTCTCTGCCACCCCATGCCTGTTTCTGCCACTTTTCATACTATTCCTGCAAGTACTGGTAGCAGCCAGCCTCTGAACTCTCAAACTGGAGTGCCTGCATGGGCCAGGGAGGGACACAGTCCCCTGGGGAAACTTACCTCCCAGGATCAGCTGCCTGTGTTCTGTCTTGCTGTTGCCGTGAGAAGAGCCCTTCTTGCTCCCTATTTATAGAGACTCTGCAGTGTTTCGGTAGAGGCAGGGGAGGGCGGGCGGCTCTCCCCACTCTGGCACAGCCACCTCACTCCCACGGTGGTTGCACAACCGGGTTTTGCAGTGGGAGGAGCGGCTGGACTCTTCTACTGCCCTGCATGGTGAGCCAGATGGCCTCCTGATGATCCCTCAAGGGTGTCCAGTGATTGTGGGAGATAGTGGAGTGGTCCAGATGTGTCCCGTAGTCGTACCAGAAGGACCTATATGTTTCAGGGGTGGCTCCAGCTGTGGAATGTTTCACTTGCTTCATGTCTGCTTTCCGACAGGGAGCCAAAGCAGTCGATGGACAGCGGGGTTTTGGCAGAACTTTTCACCCAGAGCACCTTCGGAAAAAAAAAAAAACAAAACAAAAACACAACCCAAAAACACCAACAAAAACACCAGCGCTGTTTTTGCGGTCACAGCTCACGGGGGTGCAAAGGTTGTGTTGGGCCGTTGGCCACACAGACAGCTGGTGGTGGCAGGCAGGAGGATCCCCATGCAAACTGGGAGAGTGTGAAAGGGCCACAAACACCAGTGTACCCAGGTCCTAAGCACCAAGAAAATAGAAATGTCAGCTGAAGCATCAATGCAGGACATAACATCCACCCAGATATCTCCCAGGGGTAAACAATCATCAAAACAAAGGATACAAGAGTGGCTTTGAACAGAGCTTTGCCCCAGCTACTCAATATATTTAGGAGTGACTGGTGAGAAAGTACAGAATTTCTGCAAATGAATACAGCTGGACGCAGAAGCTGTGGAGATACTGTTGACAGAGGACTAGGCCTTTAGGAAAATCAGCGTTTAGAAAAAGAGATAGTGATATTTGTGCCATGGAGATGGCAGCACATAGCTCATCGAAGCTCTGCAGCATGAGTACAGGGGATGTGGTGAAAGCTGCCAGCCCCAATCAAGTCATCACCTTGCCACTGACAAAGGTGCTTCTGGAACAATGAGCCCAGATTTGATATCAACCCAGCAGTTTGGATGCCTTTTTCTCCTCCTCTCTGGCAGCCTCCTTGGTTATTCAAGGTCTGCAGAACAGAAGGTTGCAAATAAGCAGCTCCATCCAAAAGAGACATCTGTTCCAAGCCTGTGTTCAGATCTGCAGAGGCACGAGGTGGGCCCAGAGCTGGGAGTTGAGACTAGAAATGGAAATCAGATGCACGTTGGTAAAAAGGAAGGTTATTAGCCATAAGAAAAGTCTGCTGAATTTCACTGTGGATCCAGGCACTTGAACAAGATAGATCTGGTTTGTGGAGGGATGGGACTCACGGCCCCTGTGCTGAGGCACTGGCAGCAATGTGGCAGCCTGGGCCGCTACCCATTTGCAGCACCCACAAAGAGCCATCAGCCTTCTCAGGCTTCCCTACCCCCGAATCTCCCACTGCTTCTGGCCAGCATCTGGCTCTTGGGTTTGCCCACAGCATCACATCTGGTTCGGACCACATGCCAAGTCCAGCTCTGGCTGTGCCAGCCATGTTTTGGCACTGCTCAGTGAGTGGTGGCTGAGAGTGATGTGCTTGCAGGGGCTGGAGTGCGTGAAATCTTTTGAATTCAGTTTTCAGACCACTGTCTCAGCAGCATAAAGAAACATTCAAATTTTGCTCTCCCAGGTCACCGGGACACGATTACTGAGGCAAATGGGCAACAAGCCTTGCACGTCATTGATGCTGTTGAGGTTTGTACAGGTTGTGTCTCACAGCTCTCCCTCCCACTGGACTCTTCTCCAGATGCACAAAGCCTTGTACCTGCAAAGATGCTTGCCAGCAGTCAGGAAAAAAAAAAAAAAAAAAAAATCTTCTACACTAAGCCAGGGAGGGGCAAATCTATGTACAAACAAGTCTCGGCGCAGCCCGCTTTGCTATTTTATAGGATTGTGTCAGCAGCTTTTGGTGTGTGTTATGGTGAAGGGGGACAAAAAAAAGAAAAAAATAAAAGTAGAGTTTCTTGTTAAGACAGTCTCTAACCAAAGGAGCTGCTCACCATCAAGCAGCCACCGCTGTCACACACACTTAGGAGCTGATGGGCTGTGGGATCTGGGCTCATCAGTGAAACACTTAATTTTTGCCTCTCCAGTATTATCACTGACCTCCCTTTACTGACAAAAAGGCTTTAACCACCATTTTTTTACTGCACATGCAGGTGAGGCTGCCCTAACTGTGACTGTTGCTTCCCGCAAGGTTGCGGGATATGGCAGTCCATGAGGTGAACAGAGGCTGCAAGTAGCTGCTGGGGGAAACATTTATTTCCCCTGACCTTCCATTTCGTAGAGCCGGGGTTTTGGCTCTGAAAAAATTGCTTGTGCTTTGTCCCCAGTGTCAAAAAACAAATTCCTTCTTAAAAAAAAAAAAAAAAAAAGGAAAAAAAAGAAAGAAAGAAAAAAAAAATGAACTCTAGTCCAAGCAGCAGAGGCTTCTTTCCCATTTACTTTACTATTCCCGGCACATAGAGAACACTGCCAGTGACAAACACTAGCAGGACACTTACGTTTCTTTTTAATCAGAACTGGGTACATTCAGTATCTTGTATTCTTCCTGGAGCCTCTCAAGAGACATCCCTGTTAAGGAGACTCCAAGAATGTGCTGGAGCAGACATGGGCTGGAGCAGCTACTATGGGAGAGGGATTTAAGCAAGAAAGTCACAAGTGGTTTACTCCAACACCACTTGGCAAAGTTTAACCTGATTTAATAATAAGTCACTGTGTTTTCCAGGCATATAACCTGCAGAATTTGTCCAGAGGAAGCTGCTGTCCTCATTAAACCTGTGTTAATAAAGCCTGAAGAGCTGCAGTTCTTAACTTCCTGGTTTGGGAGGCTTTCAAATGTACCTTTAAGAGCTTCCCCAGACTACTGCTCAAAAACCTTCTCAAGAACAATCTCAATGGGCACACACCCCCTTCCTTGCTTGTCACATCTTTGCACCAGGACTCCAAGCAGACAAATACACAGGCTCCCCAAGTGCCATGGGAGATGCACCCAAATCACCTGCAGCACTAGGAAGGGATTGAGACCCTCCCTCCTCAGCTCTTCTGAGCCGAACTTCAGCATTGAGTAGGCTGTCTCTCTCATTCCACAGATAATAAAACACAGCTACTAAAGAAACTATCAGAGCAAACAGGAGTTACAATTGTGAGGAAGAGCTGTCTGGAGAGCACATGGCTAAGACATATACAGCACAACCAGAAGGCGCCTTCCTCACACCACCACCACCACGTGAAGTCATCCACCAACCTTTAAGTGTTTTCAAAAAATTCAGTCAGTGCAGCTGACCTCTTTCTGTAAATATTGACCACATTCCCAGGTTAGGCAGCTTGAATGCTTTCAATTCCTGCCACTTCTCCCAAAGCAGCTCCTGCAGAGATGTTCTCGTGGCTGACATTCCCATCCTCCAGCACGTGGACACAGCGGCACTCCTAAGCCAGGCAGAGACATACTCCTACAGCATTCCAGCCTCCTACCTGGGAGCACTTTTGTGCATTTATTCCTAGAAATTAAATTTTTTCAAGAGGACAAAACCCCCAATGCTAAGGAAAGGAAGGTGCTACTCTCAGACCACTCAGAAGCACCTTGCTGAGGAGCCAGCACAGGCACTGTGAGGATGTCTTAGCTTACACCAGCTGGCAGATCTTCTTTCATCTCCAATAGCTTCACCAGACCCTAGGAGACAGGATAGAAAAGGAGCTCAGGAACTTCTGACTCATCTTTTCCTCCAAAAGCAGCTTAACTGTTTTCTAACACCTTATTTCTTTCACCTATTTTAAAAACCTCCAGTGATGGAGCCTCCAGCACCTCCCATACAACTTCATGCCAGCATTTGGAGTGACTATCAAGTGTCCTCTTATCCCCATAGCAGAGACAAGCTGTTAGCTGACATCTGGAGATAATTGAGGAATTTTGGAGCACCACCTCTCCATCAGTTTAAATGGGAACTTTCCAGATTAAATTCATAGTGGAGCTCTCACTGTCTCATGCCTTGGCTTGCTAATTGACTTGAGAAGCTGCTAAGCACTCACAGGTGGTCCTGGGGCTGCTCAGCATCACTGAAGATTAGCTTTTAGAAGTAGTATTGGTCTGCAGGACACAAAGCCCAGCATTTTCATGCTCCATGTTTCACTGCTGTATCTGTTTTCCCTGAAGACATTTTGAAAGCTCAAAGCATAGCACAATAGAGCATCAGCTCCAGTAGGTGACCTCAGTGCCTTCCTTGGCACTGACCTGCAGCAGGGGCCATCCCCTCTGCTCTGAAGGAGCCCACCTTCTCCGTGGCCTCCGGGAAGAACCTCAGTGCCATGTCCAACCCCAGATTCCCCAGACCGAATACAAAAATGGTCTTCCCTTTGCATTCCTCAGGGGCCTTGTGGAAATCTTGGTCCTTGAACTTCTCAGTATCTGCAAGGAGAAGAGATGTAAGGAGTGTCCAAGGCTTCAGGAGCCTTGAACACAATATTCAGCACAACTTTGGGTACAACCTAAAATCCCAGGGTGCAGGGACCCGGACTTTGGTCATGATGACATGGCAGATTATATCTATTGGATCAGGAGACAGAGGAAAGGGGTGTGAAGCCAGGGCTGAGCTTAGAGGTTTGTTGAATTGTTTGCTTCAGGATGACTGTTACAGAGCAGTCTTTGCCCAAGCTCAGAGGGTTCACGAGAAAAACATCCATCCTTGAAATAAAAAGAGGCTATGATACTGCTTCAGTAAAGAAGTGAATGAATGTGTAAATGTAAGTTTTCAGGCAAACATGTAAGTGGCCTGTAAAACATTACTGAAACGCTGTCTTGCTGCTGCTGAGTTAGCAGAAAAGGGAGCTGCTAGTTGCTCAGAATTGCAAATAAGCCACATTATTTTTTGGCATACATTTGAAGATGGCTGGAAGAGGCGAGCTGGGAACACATACTCCTCCCTGACAGCTTTCCTGCAAAATGCATCATCACACAGTGATGGGACCAGCTCAGAAACACACCACTCCCCACCACCCTCCTCTCCCTCAGATAAAGACCTCAAACTCAGAGAACATCTCCCAGTGCCACGCACAGGACTCACACAGCACTGCTGCTGCAAAATGGCAGGGATGCACATGATAAAAAACCTAGGATTGTGAACGGCCTTTTTGCAGTAAACCCAGATGGAATCCCTTGCTCTGCTCACCAGGTGGGATTTTGGCAACATCTCCACCAACAACAGGCTGCAGCAGGGATTTAGCTGATGAGAAAGCAGGGAAGCAGCTACAGAGGTCTCTTTTAGTGGCCGCCCCTTCAACACAGGTGGACTTCTCTGGAGAAGGGTGTGAGCAACATAATTATCCATCTGGAGACCACGGGTCTGTACCGTCTGCCTCTTGCACTGGCTCCCATTAACAGCACACTATCTCCAGTATTATTGTCAGTTCTGGGCTTTATCAATGAAACCATCAACAGGAGCACAAACAGCTGTGATATATTTTCAAAGGTCCACCTGTCATTTTGTGAGGCATAAGGAAAGCCATCCTGGCTTTTATCAGGAATAGTGTGGCCAGCAGGAGCAGGGATGGAATTCTCCCCCTGTACTGGGCACTGGGGAGGCCTCACCTCAAGTCCTGGGGGCAGTTCTGGGCCCCTGACTTCAAGAAAGATCTTGAGGTGCTGGAGGGGGTCCAGGGGAGAGTGATGAGGATGGTGAAGGGACTGGAGGGAAAGTCTTATGAGGAGAGGCTGAGGGAGCTGGGGTTCTTTAGCCTGGAGAAGAGGAGATTCAGGGGGGGACCTTATCAGTCTCTACAACTACCTGAAGGGAAGCTGTAGTCAGGTGGGGGTCGGGCTCTTATCCCAGACGACTAGTGACAGGACGAGAGGGCACGGCCTGAAGCTGCGCCAGGGGAGGTTTAAGTTGGATATTAGGAAGCACTTCCCAATGGAAAAGGGTCATTAGGCACTGGAATGGACTGCCCAGGGAGGTGGTGGAGTTGCCATCCCCGGAGGTGCTTAAGGAAAGATTGGCCGTGGCACTCAGCGCCATGGTCTAGTTGATGGGGTGTTAGGCTGGGCTTGATGATCTCAGAGGTCTATTCTAGCCTCAATAATTCTGTAATAGAATAATCCCATAGTAGTAAATCATTCATCTCGTGCCACATGGCATTTGTGCCAATAGCCAAGGACAGTTGCTTGTAGCCCTGCGGTGCTGGAGACAGCACCAAGGTATTGGAAGGCAATAGAGCTGACTGAGCATTTGGGCTATTCTTCTGCAGGATGATGTCTTTCCAGCCCCACAGCGAACAGGCTGAAGGATATCGGTTCAGCCCCGCCAGTGGGGCAGAGGCTGGGTCCCAGGCACCAGGAGCCCTGGCTGGCAGCAGATGGGTCAACCACCTCCCTGGCTTCCCACCTTCTAGCTGCTCAGCTGGTATTATTCTGAAAATAACTTCCCTATTGGGTACATATGCAGCTTATTAACCCTGTTCCTAGACATGTGCCTCTAGTAGTACTCTATAAACAGCTTTTACCTTGGATGGACTCCAGCAGGACATATGCATATGGTGACTGATACCACAGCATCAAAAGTGGCCAGTTGCTTCTTCCTATTAGTTTCAGTGACAACCCACTGCCGAGTAGTTAAAAGAAGTCCCGGTGTTTATTTCTTTATCCTGAAAGCAAACCCTAGCAAATGCATCATAAGTGGGTCCCCACATAATACCAATGTGAAACAGGAAAAGCTCAGTTTTGCTTCCCATCCTCACTTCCCCTAAAACAGCTGGGCCAGCTGTAATAGGTCAGCACAGGCCCTCCTGGCTCATCCCCCTTGAACTGATGGGTGATTTCTGGAAAATAAACGTTTAGGGATAGAGGCCCCAACTCTGGTGGCACTGTGTATGGGGAACAGGCACTCCCCAGCACCAATACTGTTGCCTCCCACCCTTTCTGCGAGCTCCAAGTCACAGGAGGCAGGCTGGGCGGGCAAACTGGTCCTTGTTAGACAAGCACTTGCTCCAGCAAAGCAAAAATAATGGTTGTGGTATTTGGTCTGCAGATTCTCTTGATCTTCACCCAGCAGCTAGCCTTGGCATCCCCAAGTCACCCAGCAGTAGCAATGTCATGAAATCAGATATAGATTCTGCACAGCTTAAGTGCAAAAGAATTAAAAAAATAATCAGATGATGCCACTATATTTTTATTCATGTTTGAGATAGATGGTGTATCCAAGGCCTTTAGAGCTAGATCACAGTTGTAGGAAGGGATTGATTCCTACTATAGGTACACATCGTTTGTACTGGAAGAAATAAGAGCAGGCAAACCTCTTAAGCTCCTGGTAGGAAGAAGTGCACAGCAACACACCACTGCTTGAACACTTTGAGATAATAAAATAACCAGCATTACTTACCTGGGCTGATATTTACACTCTTTCACAGCCCCAGCTGAAAAACCTCCCAATTTATTGGGTATGGAGATTACACCTCATTTCTTTATGCCTTCATTTTCAGGGTAATGAACAGGGCAGCAGCACACATTGCGCAGCAGGAAAAAACATCCCACTCACACACTCTGCTTGGCACTCCTGCATCCCTCTCCATCCCCACGTTCCTCTGGGATCCCCTAGAAGTAAAGTGCAGCAAAGAGGAGGAAGAACAGGAGGAAGAGCACTCCCAGTACCACCAGGCAGGGGAAGGCAGTGGCAGAAGGAGGTGTGATGCGTGTCTGTGTAGCCCGCAGCGTTCGGTCCCACTGGGTGAGGATGGCCTTCCTGGCACCGCTCCACTTGCCCGGGCCCACCAGTCGGTACTGGTAGGGTGTGCAGGGGCCAAAAATGACCTCAAGGGCCAACCTTGGGTCTGTCAGCAGGAGCTTCAACATGTTGGGCTTCGCACCGATGGCGGAGGCCAGCTCGTCCATATATGTGATATAGTCTGTCTGCAGTGTGGTGCTGTTCCCATACCTTTCAGGGATAGAGGAGAAAAGGTTTTTTTTAATATTATTATTTTTTCCTTTAAGCTCAGTGAAGGCAGAGTCTGTCCTCTGCTCCCTTCCCCCAGACCTGGGGAGTGGAGCTGGCTGTGGACCCCTGGCTCCAGGGACATGCTTTATTGGTGCTGTAAGCAGAGCAATCCAGCTCAGAAGAGCTCAGAAGAAAACACTGCCTTTTGTAACATCCTCCAATGCAACAGTTTCTAAAAACAAAGGAAAACATTGCTTGGGCCAGGTTCAGCGTTCACTGATTATACCCATATTTTTAAAGTATTGCTTCACTATAATATCAGATACACTCCGAGAAGGGCAAGCAAGGCACTTCCACGGACTTCATGAAATTAAAAAGTAAGTGTCACTTTGAAGAATAATGATGGAAATGTTCTATTTCTACTGAGGCCTCACTTTGATTGTGTGTGAGTGAGAAATGCTTTTTCAGGCTTTTTTCCCAGCCTGATAATGCTCAGTGGTGGCATACAAGTATTTTCAGACAGGAAATCTTTCCATCACAAATTTTCCACCTGAACTTCCCTGATTCAGACCTCCACAGTGCCTGTATCCAGCCCACTTGGGACTGAGATGATGGCAGGGCTCTTCTGCTACTACAGCCAGTCCCAGGAGCTGCACTTACCACTTGAGCTTCTTCCCCATCTTCTCATCAATGTCATCCATCATCTCACTGACTGGGGGGAGAATGCACTGTCCTGGAAAGAGCAGGAAGAACGTCAGCAGAGGGAAGTGATGCCCAGGAGATCCCATCTGCAGCAGATGAGGTTTGCAGGGATCAGATGAGCCCATGGGTGCTTCTCTTCCCTTTGGTGTCAAAAACTGGGCTTGGGTGTTGATGATGTAACAACATTGGCTCTCCTGTCCTTAAAGGTGTGGTGTGCAGTGATGCCCAAGAGGCTCTTCAGTCCCACCACAGGAACTTCACTGATATCTGCAGTGGGCTGAGAAGCAACCCACCCCCACAATGAAAAGCATTTCATCGTATGGAGAACCCATTAGTAGTATTTCTGACCAAACCCTGTTGTGTTCCTCAGCACTCAGGCACTGCTCCAATTTTCAGTTTGAGTCTGCCTATTGTTGCTAGAAAAGGCTACTTCCCATTAACAAAAAAATAGATCTTCACCCAGCATACGGTCATCTACCTACCCTGAAACACCTTGATTGCCCAGCGGCACTGGAGATCTGCCGTTGGGATGATGGGTCCGAGAGACTGGATCAGCCCAATGACTGACATGGTTGGCTTCTCGAGCTGAGGAGGGAGGATACCTTTGTAGAGGGTGACCTGATTTTCTCTGCTTTTGATGATGGAATCATCCTCCATGAAAGGGTAGGAGTAACGGTAACCTGTGGCAAAGACTACCACGTCAACATCATCCTGCACAGTCCCGTCTTGAAACAAGATGGATCTATCTCTGAACTCCTTCACGTTTGGCTTCATCACCACAACACCACACGCAATGCGACCTGGGAGGTCATCGTTGAACACCGGCTCCTTGCGAGAAGTTCTGCAAGGACAAAGGTGGTGGGGCTGTCATAGAGATGGCTTCTGCTGCTGGCCCAGAATAGGCACAGTCCAGCCCCATCCAGAACCAGCACCTCCAGGGGGTTTTGGGATGGATAGCCTTGCACATACTTGTCCAGTGGCATGAGGCCAAAATTCTCATGCTTGAAGAACCGGTTCATGCCTCTCACATACAGCCAGTCACTGAGGGCCCTGGGGAGGATGTTCTCCAGCCAGGTCTTGAAACGCGTGATAATCAGCATGTCCCAGGGGTAGCCATTGTCCCAGACGCGGCTCATCACCCAGGACCCACTTCGGGAGCTCAGGTAGACCTGGAGGTATAGCCAGGTAGAGGTGACTTGCTTCCATCACGGACAGCCCCTGAGGCTGTCTCTCAGAGGCAGCAGCACAGCTCATGTAGATGGAAACCCCCCTTCCCCAGCGGCGGTTCCCGTACCTGCGATGCCACGGTGCTGAGCTCCACGGCAATATCAGAGCCGGAGTTGCCCAAGCCTATCACTAGCACCTTCTTCCCTCTGAACTTCTCTGGCTCCTTGTACTCTCGGCTGTGGAAGTAGCAGCCTTTAAATTTCTGTATTCCTGAGGAGAACAGAAAGGGACATAATTCACCCCAGGAATGAAAAGAAGAGGTTATGCTGGCCTTGGGAACTCTCCTTCCCACAAACGCTGCTGAGGTGTCTGTCAGCATTTCTCATGGTAGCAGATGTCTCCTGGGATGCTGCAAACCCATAGTTGGATGAGATCTGTCTCTAGCTTCATTCAATATTTCAACAGAAAGAGTGTGCAAAATCAGGATACCTTTGCACAGTATTTCTGTACCCCAAAGGAGTTCTACTGCAACTCCACCAGCACCCCAAGGCACCTGGACAGCCCCTCAACGTGGTTTCATCCTTACACTAACAAGCAATAGGGAAGCTGCTTTCATTTTTAAAAGCGAAGATGGCAAAGGACCCGAGGGAAGTTTTCCTGACCATGTGGGTGCCTCAAGCCCGTGTTCTCCAACGGACCCCCTGCACCAAATATTTCTTCCCAGAGAAAAAGTTTTTTCCAATAATGTGCCTGTGCACAGAAAGACAAAGACTGCTGGGTAGCGCACATAATTTTTGTACTAAAAGTCATGGGAAAATGACAAAGAAGAATGTTTTGCAAAATTGTTTTATGAAAAAAATCTTCTGTTAAAGGAAACAGCCTGAAATATTTTTTTTCTGGAAAAGTTTATCTGAAAGCAAGGACAATACTAGTATGGATACTGGGTCTTTTTGTCTTAAAGAAATAGGTTTTGATTTCCTCAATAGCCCCCCATCCCCAAAATATTGCTCTCAATACTGAAAATACGGTTTGTTGGTTTTTTTTCAGGGAAGAATATTGTGATGGAAGGTGTTTGACTGGCTGTGTCCCAGTGGATGAATTCCACATGTGCAGCTTACCTGGGAAGTCAGCGATGGGGAAGTTTGGGTAGACGTGATGCCCAGAACAAACCATAACAGCATCAAAAACCTCTCTCTCTTCCTTCCCATCTCTCTGCGTCACCACCTCCCACTGCCCCGTCACAGAAAAGTCAGGGCATTTTTTAACCTTGGTGACCAGGGTCTTAAAGGAAACAAAAAGATCAGTGAGTGTCCATGGGACAGACCAAGAGGTTTAGGGAGTCAATGGGTTCCAGAGATCCTGGGGAGCCCAAGGGATGTTGTCCCCCCACAATTTCATGCTCACAGCTCTGAGGAGTGCAGAGAGTAGGGAGCTGATGGGACCTGCTTTAACAGAACCAGAAGGTCTTTTCCCCAGATTTTTTTTTCTTTTCTGTGGCAGGAAGGTCTGGCCATGGAGGCAATGTCCCTTCTGCCCAAGTGCCCCCTGCTACTTGCTACCCCCCTCACTGCTCCAGGCTTTTTACCTTGAACTGTATGTGCCGGAGCAGGTCGAAGTGCTTGGCGTACTTGCAGATGTAGCACTGGAGCCTGGTGTTGTGCATGTAGTTGGGGTGGTCATCAGGGAAGGGGAAGTCAGGGTAACACATCATCTCCTTGCAGGAGTTGGTGAAGACAGTATGGTAGATGCTGGCTCTGCCTTCCTCTGCCTGATCCTGGAGGAAGAGTAGTGTGGACCTATCCCATTAGGAGGGACATGATCTCTGCCTGTCCTGGAGACCTGCACCAACTCCTTCAGATACCATTTCCCCCTGGCCTCCACCTCTAGGTTGGAGCACGAGGAATGTTTGCTGAAGGCATTTAGGAGCCAGTTACATGTGCATCTGCCAGAGAATGTTGAAACCTCAAGAGGAAGGGAGTGCTGTGGAAGGTCCATGCCAGAGCCTCTCCACTACATGTCCAGAAAGCCTCAGGAGGTTGAGTGTGACATGGCTACATTTGCACACATGGACACACACAAAGTATCACAGGAGACAAATAACATGAGACCTCCCAGTGCCCAGCTTCCTCTGGGTTTGCCTGTAAAGCTTCCAAAATCCCACGGACATTGCTCCTTTGTGCACTTGGTGATTGCACACCCAAAGGTAGAAGCCCAGCTGGGCATGTTTGGTTTGGTGCAGCAACTCAACTGCCTGCACTTTATGCAACCGTGGGCTGGTCTGGCTAGGAACACACAGGCTTGTGCCTACCACCATCAATGCCCTTGCCAGCTGGCCAGTGTCCCGCTGACATCTAGAAGGTCAGGACATGGCGGGGGTCAGCCAAAATCTCCAAGATTACCGTGCATGCAGTGGGGTTCAGGCTGCCCTGGTCCATTTCTGCCCAAAATGGCCAACCCTACACATCACCCTGTCCCTGTTGAGGGGGGGGTGTGTGGGGGGTGGGGTGCGGCACACCTGCTATATCTGCCCTAACACTTGGCTCTTACTAGCACAAAACACAGGTAGTGCATTTCCGTTTCCTGGTGGCTTGGATGCCAGAACACAGCTGGGAAAAATACAGCGAGGTTTCTGTGCTGGAAGATTCAGATTTGGGTTGGCTAAATGATTACCCACTTTCAATAAAAGAAAATATATGAACAGCTAAGGAGCTGAAGTGATTTTTACTTTTCCCCTCAGCAGTGATATTCTGGTCTGAAATTCTCCATTATACATACCAAAAAGCATTGCCAAGCTTTCTGGAGGAATTCACTGGAGTCCTTCCCAGAAAAGACAGACATGTAGTCCATGTTTTGAGATGAATCAAATGTTTCAGATCACCCAGAACAAGCTCTCTGTCCTCCTCCTCTGTCTCATGGATGAACTCAGAGGCTCAGTTCCTTTCCCTAACAGCACCCTGAGCTGCTCCTGCAACTGTGATCACACCCCAAGTCATCCCCTTGGCTCCAGCCTGACACAAGATGGCTCTGGATCCAACCCTCCAATTATTCATTCTGGCTCCTTTTTGTCTATATGGTGCACAGTCACCACAGAAAAGCATACTGAGAGCTACCCTGAGCAGCAGCAAGTGCTCCTCAAGGTAGGATGACTGTTGACAGCCCCACAGGGTGACTTTTGCAGAGCCTGAAGACTTGCATTTCAGAGCTGTCCCTATGCTTTGAGGGGAGCAGGAGCATGTCTTTGGTGCAGCCGTGAGGGGTTTGCAGCCCTCTTTAGCTGGGGAGAAGCTGACAGTTCCCTCCATCCCCAAAGCAAAGCCATTGGCAGTTCAGGGGGAACTTAGATCAGCAAGCCAAGAGACAACCAGGCTGTCCGCAGCGTAGAGAGGGGACCTGAAGACTTGTACTGAACCAGCCAAGCCCTCCCACATGCAGCCATCAGAGCAGAATAAGTGGGTGCACGCACATTGGGTGCAGGTCATTGCAGCCTCCCAGCCCCAGGAGAACACAGCTTTCCCCAGCCAGCTCTGAAGCCAGGCAGCCCAAGCCACTCACCGTGTAGCACCAGAGCCCTCCGACATTCTCACTCCGCTCGAAGCAGGTGGGCTCCAGCCCCTCTTCCAGGCAGCACTTGATGGCTGCCAGTCCACTGACACCCGCGCCCACCACCGCCACACGCCGCACCATGCTGGCCTTCCTAGAGGGGAACATGCCCGTGGTGGAGTGGAGACCGGCCAAGCAAGCTCACCCAGGTCCTCTCCAGCACAATGCTCTCAGCACCTTAAATAAATGATCTGGAGGATTTCTTGCTGATCCTTGCTTACCTGCTTCCCACACAGCCCTCAGGTATGTGCATAAGTTTGGGGCAGGGGGGAAGAGATTTCCCCAGTACCCAGGGCTTCTCTCAAAGTGGAGCAGTAGCTTGGGAGGAGTTCCCCCAAAAGAGCAAAGCTCTTTTATGCAGCATTGCACAGGAGGCAGGGCCAGCTCTGAGAGGTTGTTTTGATGAGCGAATTGTGCTGTTTGAACTTTAGAAAGCCTAGAGCTGTAACATGAGGAGGGAGCTGTAGGTGCAGAGCTCCTAAATTAGGAAAGAAAGTGTCAGAATGAAATTTCAAGATAGAGCCCATGGTCACAGAAGTAGCAAGCCACCTCTGGTCCATGGAATGAGCAGCACCTCACAAACACCACCACCACCACCACTCACTCCTCCCCCCACCCCCGCCCCAAACTGGCACAGCAATACCTGTGTCATCAAGGATAGCAGGTAAGACCATGCTGCCCAAACTCACCCCAATACTGCAGTTATTCCCCTCAAAGACAGCAGCCGGCAGTGCCACCCCAGGGACAAGCCACCTCAGATTCCTGTTTAAAGCATCTGCCTGCTTTCCCAGTTCCAATAAATGGGGCAAGTGTGTTTCTGAGGACACCTGTGGGGAAGGGCAAAGTGCAAGCAAGCAGAGGAGTCTGTTTGCAAATCCCACCTCATCTCTGCACCCTTTGTTGTGTGAGTTCGTCCACCAAACCGCTGCCTCCAGCCAGGTCCTGGGGGAGAACTGTTCAGCTGGGAGTGTGCCTGTTTGAAAGTTGCTGGAGTCTCTAAAGCTGGCTAAGATGGCTTGTTAATTCATTGACTTGTAATAAAATAGAGCAGAGGATGCCAGAAAAATACTTGAACAACCAAACGGAAAAAAAAATAAAGTTGCTAATTTTTCCACTATCTACCAAACTGATTGAGCTTTCCAAGCGAACGGCTTTAGTCATGGCTAAGTTAACTTAATACAAACAAACTGCCAAGCTGGCTTTATGAATTCCCAGCCTAGAGGAGGTGTAGATCCTCTCCTGCAGCACTCAACCTGGGGGAGGAGGACGACTTCTACAAATTAAAATATCTGTCAGAAAATGACTCCCGGGAGCAATGTACGCCTGTTCCTGGACCTGGTGTGGGGATAGGAAAGGTCAACCCAAGGCAGAGGAGGAGGAGGGGGAACAAAGGTGCAGAAAGAGTCAATCATTTACCTGGAGTGACACAGCTGTCAAGAAAGAAAGAAAAAGAGACTCTAGACCTCTTCACTCATCATTTCCCAGGTGCCATTTTCCTCAAAAAGAAATGAAAAAAAAATAATTTGAACATTATTACCCCCCCTCTCTAGAAAGGGAAAACAAAGGAAAGGAGAACTGCAGGTGTGGGAAGGCAGAGAAAAGGAGAGAAGTTAAGGTATCAGAAACCCCTGGGGAAAAAAAGATATAAATCAAAAGCTTCCTAATAGCACAAGACATTTATAATGGCACTAGAGACAGTTCTGCCCCAAACCTGCAAACTTCTCTCTTTTTGTCATAGCCTACAGAAAAGTTAATGCAGAAGTGGGCTCCTACCCTTCAAAAGAGCAAGAACAGTTCAGAAAAAGCAGCATCACCTATAAACCCCTGCCTTCTTCCAGCACAAAGCCTCCTGGCATCAGCAGCATGGCTGAGAGTAGAGGGGGTTTCCTGCAATGCTCAGAGGGTCACAGCATGGCAGCCAGAAATCCCCTGGGGACAACCTGCAGAGACAGGAGCCATGAGAGGCCGATGGCACAGTTTGCCTTGGTGCACACCTTGATCCCAGCCCTGTGCCCAGCTCCTGATTGCAGCTCTGTTTGCTGTGGCTGCTGCACCAAGAGACACATGTGTTCATTAACTGGGGGCCTGTGGGGATGGTGGGTAGGGGTCACTGGCCACTCACGCAGCGGCTCTCAACCCTCCTACTCATGGCAGTGGCAGAGCAGAAAGTGAAAAAACCCTCCAATTTTAATCCCTTTGCTTCCTGCGAAGGCTCTCTGAGGCAGCAGCCAGAGGGATGCTGGGGACATGCCCTGGCTGCAGGGCTGGCCAGCAGCTTGCCCACATGCTGTGCCACTTATGCTTCAGCTGGACGGCGCTGGATGCAGCGCAGCAACCAGAGCAAGTGCTTCCCCAAGGAGTGTTTCACTGGAAAGAGCCAGGAAGAGAAAGATCCCTCATTGTACTGAAGGAATAAATCCCAGCGCTGCACCTTGACCATAGCAACTGCCCCAGGGCCAGGCAGGCATCATGCCAGGCAGGAGCAGCCTTCGGCCTCAAGGGGAGCATGTCCACTGGGACTCCTCTGATCTCACCACCTGGCATGACTGCAGAGCCACAACTGGGCTCCTGGCTCCCTCAGCAGCCAGGGATGAACCCAACTTGCCAGAGGCACCACCGACCCGGGAAGTGGTGGGGCTCCACACCCCACGGGCGCCCACAACTCCCGTGGGGTCCTCGATAGTCCTCTCATCAGTCCTTTGATGTGCAGCTACATTGTTCAACCCTCTTTGAAGTGTGAAATGAGAAACACTCCATGCGGGAGGCTGGGCAGAGCCCTCCAGAGCAGCCGGCAGCGCCGTGGCTGGTCCAGGGACAATAAATCTGCAGCTGGAGCTACACAAAGCCAGGCAGTAAACAAGAACCTTCACCTCACATTTGCTCTGCACTAATTGCAGCAGAGAACTTCCCCAGCCAGCTCTTGTTTTTCTTGAATGTGGCTAAAGATCCATTTTTCAATTGCTTTTCCACAGCTGCCTTCTCCATTTTTGTTTGGAGCAAAATCCTTCCAGGAAAGAGCTGCAGGACCATTCCCATTAGGTTTGGGGCTGATGGATGAAGCATCCCAGGGGAGACTAAGGCTTTGTGATGGGGAAGCAATAGTAGCAGCCTCTTTTTGCTCTCCTTAACCCTTATCAGCCCTGAAAGGTCACTTAATTCCCCTACAATGAGCAGGGACATCTTTAACTGGATCAGGTTGTTCAGAGTCCTATCCAATCTGACCTTGAATATTTTTAGGGATGGGGCTTCTACAACCTGTCTGGCCAGTCCTCCACCTTTCCTAAGGATATCATCTGGCATGAAGGTGCCTGAGTGTTTTCCACTGGTTTCTACTCTGCTCCAAGCCTTATACTACTCAGCAGGGAGGAGCAGAGGTCCACAAGGACACATGTGTCAAGTGCTTTCACTGTGACCCAGGTGAAGAGCTGCTCTGATCAGTGCTACGAGCTCTTGCCATGCAAAGGGCTGCTGCCATGCTCGTGGCAATTGCTGCAGCTCCCCTGGGGCCAGAGGCTCTACAGACGTGGACAAGCCAAGAGATCTGCTCCTAAATGTGAGAATCATCTCAAGAGTTACTCTTCCTGCAAGAAAACCCCTTCTTCCTGGCTGATTGTCCCACTTCTGCCCTCCCGGTATTTTGACAGGGACCTCCCTAAGGAAAGGGCTGTCTCCCACTACAAACGTGCAAGCCTTGCTTGAAGCCCCAAGTCTGAGAGCCTGAACCATATGGCATTGCAAGGTTTGAGCTGTTTTTCTCTGCATACCCCCACCAGAGAAGGAACAAACACAGCCTTTGTCCAGCAGGGAACAGGACACCAGCAGCTCAAGACTTAGCACAAAACCACTCCAGAGTGTTTTGTGACCGCACCTGCCTGGAACAGGTTTTACAGATTTAACAATTATGTAATTCATGCTAATTAAACATGCTTTCTCTTTGTCCTCTGGAGAGAAGTACCCAGCAGAAAGCATCTGGTTTAACCACCTTGGAGTAGGAAGTCAGCGACTACCCCTAGAGCAAACCTCCACAGGCACACACTCATCCTCACCTCCTGCCTCCCAGCTCTGATGGCACTGACGGGTTGAGTTTTACAAACCCTCCTCATGATGTTGCTGTCGTTGAGGACTGGCAAGGATAAAGTGGTGCTCAGGGGCCAGAGGAGGTGGGCTCTTGCAAGCTGGACATCTCCAACACCAGTCTGGCTGCTTCCTCCAATACAAGAACAGGAGCAAAATGTCCAGCCAGCTCTTCATGCTTGGTCCTTGGAGCACAAGCTCCCTCTTCTTTGCAGGTCATCACCACTCCCCAGAACCAGGGAATACAGTAGCCTCATCATGGTTTTATAGCTGCTAATTACCAGTTAGAATAAACCCACCTGAAGACAACATCACTTGTTTCTGAAAGGCTGCTCTAGTCCCAGGGACAAGCTCAGGGGCAGCAGCACCCACCCTCCCGCCACACCACTCCACCCCACCGCACCCACCATCCCACTCCACCCTCCCACCCGAGCTGCACGTGGGGGACTTTTTACTGATTTCTCCTCCCTGCACACAAATTTTTCAAAGCATACGGTCATGTGTGAGGGATGCCAAGGGAGAAGTCACACAAACCTTCCTAGAAATGTCCAGCTTGCAGTAGCCCATCCACAGGATGGGAAGGGGAGCAGAGGGATATGGGTAGGATCATATCCCAGTTCCCCCCAGCCTAAGGAAAGACAAAGTTCCAAGGTTGGGAAAGCTAAAGGTGTGTTCTCTGCACTGAGCACTCCTCACTCAGCTGGTGAAAGCACTTGGCAGCCGAGAGCCGCTTGGAGCAGGAGCCAGGGAAAGCAGGCTCCCTTCAGAACCAACCCACAAGTCTTAAGCTCTACCAGGCAGCTACTTAGAGCTTTGCATGCAGATGATTTTGAACTTCAAAAGTGGGAGAAGAGAGCTTCAAACCATAGAAAACAGCTCTGGGAAGAGAAGACTTGTTGCCTCAAGCGCCAGCTTCAGGGGGTAAAGTGTTAAAGAGGAATATCAGCTTTCTTTTATTTTTTTTGTGGGGAAAAAACCGGAAAAACATGACCCTCTTAAATCTTAACGAAAAGTCTAAAGTTCATCTCTAGCTCCCTCTTGTGTACAGGCTGCTTTAAACCGGGCCTGAATAAAGTCTTACTAAGCAGTATCCTACTGTCACCAAGGGAATACTTATAGCTCCCAGTCACATAGTGGAATTACCTAACACACCTATAAAGCAAAATGTGTCCAGATGCTTCAGTAGGCATTGGCATCACACACACACAACCCAGCTTGTCTGATTTCTGTGCCAGGCAATCTGGCCAAATCAACAGGTGAAATCCATCTGCCTTTTCCTTTTAAAGACCAGATCTATCGCACAAAAGTCCACCTTGCATCCCAGTTTCCATATCCACGCTTACATTCCACTTTGCCCCTTTTTGGGATACTAAATCACTGCTGTCCCAGGGAAGGCAGCCCAAAAAGCTGCCCAGCCTGAACCATAACCTGCACTTTATTTGCCCTGCAGATTGCTTTCTCCAGCTTGCATTTGGTCACATACCCCATGAGTCTGAGCTGGTTTATGTGTTTATATATAACGTCCCCATCTAACATATTCAAAAGCAATATCCCTACTGCTAAGATGTCTTTGTGCTCTTATTTGTTCTGTTTGCCTTTGCACCCACAACCCATCTACACTTCCTATGCTCCGCTCCCAGAAGGCCCTGGTAATCGGATGGGTTTTGAAGTGCCAAATTCCTCACAGTACAAAGCAAAAGGCTTTGACCAGCCTGGTTCAGAGGGACCTGCACTTCAACACAGCTACATCCTTCTGACCTCTTTTTTTTTTTCTCCACTGTACGTCTACTGAGTGGGAGCTGGCAGCTTTTGGATGGAGAGGATCTGTGGCTGTCACTTCTCCCTCTGCCTCCCCACCAGCAGACCATTGCTCCATGCACTCATAAACCTCTTGCAGCCTGGGAAGCTGGAAAAAGACATCTCTGCGTGGCAAACCATCACTGAGGCTGCTCCCCCGTTACTTGCTGCCTCAACAGCTCCTCTGTACCCCAATGGATGAGCTGTTCTCTTGGGTAAGCTCACCCCAAGCCCCAGAGCAGTGGAACTGATTTTCTTCCGTGCCAATGCCCTTTCCCATTGCTCTGCCTGTTGGGCAAAGCCTGCAGAAACAACCCCCAGAACAGTTTCTGGCATTTTTGTTGTAGAGACATGGCTAAATTATATTATTCTTGATGTCATGCTAGAAAAAATATTATCCACTTCAGTACAACCATTAACCATAGTTAGTGCTCAGTTGCACGGGTAGTATGGGACAGGAGGATCTGATCTTCTGCTACCAATCAATAAATCTCTTCAAGTGCACAGGGATCAGACAGCAAAGAGAGCGATCATTCATTTCTGCTCATATAATTAAACACCCCGACAAACAAGATTACAAAGAATATTTTCCCTGCTTTTCTGTACTGTCAGTTTCTGTTCACAGCCATTATCTCCTGCCCTTAGATTTCCCCCAATCACCAGTCTGGGAGACTTGAGAGCCAGGCTCTTAGGAAGCCCTGACAGATGCAGCCCTAAGATATACAAGTTCCGGGGGTAGAAACTCCCCAGTTTCATACCAGGCTGCTCCTGAGTCTACTGAGCACATGTAACTCCATGCCTGGAACCCAGCTTGTGCTGGGACTCACAGGGCTGCTGCAGGACCTTCTGCTCCTTTCCCAACAGACCCTTTATAGTCTCTGGATTCTCATCAGCAAGACAAAAAAATTATTCAAAAATCCTCTTATGACATTAAAAGACACTGCTCACACTGAGCACTCAGCTCTCCTATGAAGCCTGCAGCTCCCAGCCATCCTGGTAACACTATGTAGGCTGGCTATATGTGGACACCACTATCTGCTCCATTGAGGTCAAGGACCTGTCTTCTGAAGAGGTTTTAAGGAGAGGATGGAAAATATTGCCTCTAGAGGTGAGTTCATTTGCATTAACATATCAAAACTTACCTGTTGAATTTTCAAGTCCATTGCTGGACTCTTTAAGAGCCTGAATCCTTCCACCAGCAGTTCAGAAGTTGCCCTTTGGGGGTTGTTCTGACACGGCCTCTGCCAGGGGCAGTCCAGAAACGTGCAATGGGACAGAAGGGTCTGCTGCTTGCTTTCCAGGTTAGTATAGCTCTTCCCTGGGTCTGGAAGCATTCAGGCTTGGCCAGGACAGCGCTAGAGCACACAGCCCACACTAGCAGGAGCCTTTGAGGTATCATCCAATCTGAATTTAGCAAAAAACCCAGCTCACCTACCTTCTCCTACCCCAAGAAGGAAAAAAGAGCCCAAACTGAGTAGGAAAGGTATCAAAACTGGTCCTTCCCTACTCTAAATTCAATACAGACAAAGGCTTGAAAAAAACAGATGAGAAGAGCATCTATGTCTGAGCTTAAATAGAGCCCCTGGGTCCCTAGCAGTGGATGGGGGAGTGGGGGGTTCCAGGTGAGACTTTTCGGGCAATTAAAGCCCATTAGTGCCCTCAGGGCCCCGGTGATGAGGTCAGTCCCTCCCTTAGGGTAACCATGGTGCAGGTTAAAGAGCAGGTGAGAAGGATTTTGATGAAATTAATCCAGTTCCTGCCCAAAATGGCCAAAGATGTTTATGGCAGGAAAGTTTAACATCCCCAGGCTGGTTTTAGTGTGGATGTAGCCCACGTCTCCAGCCTCACAGGTCACATCCAGGCTGCCTGTTATGCTCAGGCTATGGGGAAACCCAGAAGCTCCACCCTATGTACAGCCTGGACAGCAAACATGGGCGGGTGGAAAGCGCATGGAGCGTTGCATGGAACGTACAGAGAGGAGTGACAAGTGCTAAGGTTTAAGCCCCTGTTTAAGCACAGAAATGCTCTTTGTAGTTAACTGCTGGTGCTGCAGCAATGGGGCTCTGCTTTGCATCTGCACAGTACCCGCTCCCCAGCCAGAGAACTCCCTCTCCTAAAGGTCAGATCCTCACCTCCCAAAGATGACGGTGGCTCTGGGCAGTGGCTCATTGCTCCCTCTCAGTAACATGATCAACACAGGTTTGTAAAAACACTTTTCCAACCACAGGTCCTTATACAGTAGCTTCATCTCACCCCAGGAAAAAACAGCTCCTCATCAGCTCGAAACACCTGTAGAGTCCTGAGTTTTCCCATCAGAGGAGGAGTTCTTTTTCCCATAATTTCATAGTCACTGACTACATTGCCCACCTTAGCCTCTCCCAGAGGGCACTCGGGTGCATCAGCAAGGACTGCCACCATGCCTGTCACCTGGAGATGATGGGAAAAAGGAACAGCGCTGCGTTACTAGCCCTCACTGTCGGCGCTGCCCGAATGTGCCCTGGCTCCGACGCAGGGGAAGAAATCTCAAAGAGATGTTTTTGGGTTGATTAAAGTTAATTAGTTGAAATGATGCCTCTGAAAGGAAATGTTTCTTGTTTCGGGTTCCTGCAGACTTGGGCCCAAGCCTGGTTTTCATAAGAGCGGTAACTGCAAACAGATAGGGCCCTCTCATTGGAAACTGGCAGCACAGGATATAATTAAAGAAGTATGCACTGGCATCTCAAAGAACCGTTTTCAATTACTGCTGTTTCAAAAGGATTAAGGGGAAAATATTTTAAACAAGACCACTGCAAAAATAGATTTTGTTTGTCATTAGCTTTGAAACAATATTTGACTTGAGGGCTGAAATTTCCATATGCCAGGTCTGCCTCTGGCAGCACTTTCTCCAGGGGCTGGGAAGCGGGTGATTCGCAGCAGCATGGGAGCAGAGCTCCTTCTGCCCTTCTATTTCCATGGGGAAATACTCTCCTTTTTTCCCTGCCCAATGTTCTTTCTGTGCCAGCCTGGAAGTGATGCATGGGGCAGCCTCAGACACAGGGAACACACCACAAGGGACTTGTTTGGTTACCAGGCTGCACTTGGGGTGCTCTGGGGACACATTGCCACTGCCCATGGGTGTGAATTCGGGCCGGTCTGTCCTGCCAGTGGCTGCAGAGGTTGCCTGGAGGGTGCTGTTTTGCCATAGTCACCACAGGAGTAAAAGGATGCTGCTTCCAGCCTCCATGTGTCTCTGCCTCTCCCAGCTCAGGTTATACCTTCAGAAAGGGGATGGTACTGAGGCTAATCAGGGGAGTGGAGCAGCATCTCTCACCCTCCTCTGGGAGCCCTTCTCTGGGCTGTAGGCGTAGAGCTTCTGCTCAAGACTAGAAATGGAGCCAGAAAGGGTAAGAGGTTTGCTCTACTTTTCCTCTCCACCTTTCCCAACATGTAGACAGGACACAGCCTGGGGAGTATGAGACCCATGGCCATGTGGGGCAGAAGTAAGCAGCAGTCACACTGTAAGCATTGTCACATTCCCAGGTAGGATGGGGACTACCTCACCTAGCCACAGATATCTCAGTGCCAGCATTTGTTGAATACCTTCTGAGATACCTATTATAGGCCAGACAATCAAGAATTCAGTTACTATCCGTATGAAGGGATCTCAGACTCACACCTGCAGGTTCAACTCCTAGTCATCAGGCAACTCGAGTTCAGTGAGGGTCTCCAAGCACCGTCTGGCATGTGCAAAGTGGACATCCTCATCTTCCCTCCACAGGGCTTAACTTCCCAGAGGAAAGGGCTGTTTCTCACTGCACCTGGGACATCCAAGCTCCTGGCTCCCCAGGGGCTCCTAAAGGTCCATGTGAAGTCAGCAGCATGGGGAGGGCCCAGCTACAGAGTGGTGAGAAGGGCTTTCCACTGACATTTGCCCAGGGAGCTTTATGAGGCTCAAGAAACAGAAATACTGGTCCTAGCAGGATCATGAGAAATCATTTCTCTGTGCTATTTACAGCGACCGAGGACATATTTTTCCTTTCGGAAACACCGCAAGGAGGATGTTTCTCACGGCTGTTGAGAAAGAGGGGGTCCACCGTAGGGAATAGCATGGGTTGGGGTGCGTAAGCTTAGGGCAGTGAGGCAACCAGGACAACATCAAAGAGAGCCAAAGACATAAAAATCGGAGCTTGGCCACTTCCACATCAGAGTACACAGCTGTTGGCACCGGCTCAGATTCGTGTGCGTGACAACGAGCTTCAACAGGCTGCAGAGAGGTCTAACAAGCAGAGACACCAACAGGCAGCTCCTCTCCCGGTGAACGGGCCAGAGACATTTCCAAATGCATGGCTGCTGGGTTCAGGGCACACATGACAGCTTTCTTATCCCTCAAAGTGACCGATGAGCAATGAAAAGGCTGTAAGGGGTGGGCTTCCTGCCATGCCAATGGGGCTAAATCACCCAAAAGGGGTATCCAAACTGCTTCACATCTCCAGAGCTGCAGGCTTCAGGCAGCATGAGAGGCTCAGAAGGCTCCATCTTGGCCACAAAGTCTCTGGACATACCACAAGAACTAGTGAAAGAGAGAAAACAGCACACCAAACCACCCCATGCCATCAGTCCCTCCTGATCACTGGTTTCCAGCACAGCAAGAAGCTTCAGATGGTGGCTCTGTGGTTTACCAGTTCTGCCGCCCCTCTCCCAGGCCTGCAGGGCCATGGCCTCATCTCTGTCCCCATTTCCCCATCTCCTCTCCAAAGAGCTGTGTCTCCCCTTTCTCCTCCCATGTATCTCCAGCCATTCCCACTGCCATTCTCCAGCTTCTTGCCATCCCTTTTGGGATGAGGCAAAGCCAGGGCTGCATGGGCACTAGTCCGTGATCCTGCATCAAACCCAAGGGGTCATCCACTGGCAGAGGAGGGGAGGACACAGCTGAGCAGGAGACGCATGGTCCTCCTTCAGTCCTGCCTACCTTCCTTCTCTCTTGTGCCACAGCTCCTCCAGACTCTCTGCATCACTGTGAGGCATCAATTGGCTGATGGATGTTCTCTGTCCTATCCCTGGCATGGGCTGAGTCAGTCCTGGGGCTTGTGAACCATTTATAAGACCATGAAGCATCACGATCATCCCCACGGGCACCAATTCCTCCCACCATGGGGCCAGGGGGACTCTCTCAAGGTTTCTACGAACCCTCCAGGAAATATCCCGTGGAGAACAAAATTAGATGTCAAAGAACAGAAGGATTTCAGCTCTGGCTGAGCTCTGGCAGGTCTCCAAAGCTGGGAAGGAGAAAAAGCATTATGAAAACACTCATCAGAAGGCGGTGAGAAATTATACATAGGTCACTTGAACTCCGGCCCTGAGGAAAGGGGTCAAGCCCACAGGGTAAAGCCCAGCTGGATGGGAAGAAGCCAGCAGAGTTTTTTTTGGAGGAGGAACTGCTTGCTTTGTTAATTTGCTGACATGGGCTTTTCTTCCACTTGGGGATACAGGTCTAGACCCACATGCTTGCTCCCACTTGGTGGTGCCCCTCCTGCCAACACCACAGAGCACCTCATGCCTGAGTGTGAGGACTGGATTTGGAGAGTGGACCACCCAGATAGCAGCACTGTCAGCTGATTTTACGAGATGAAGCACAAGAGCTACTTGCCCATGCGATCAAACATGGGCCTTAATGACGTGGTCCAGCCCAGGAGACTGGGATCATAGATCTGGTCTAAGCGAGGGACAGTATGACACAATCCTCCTTTCAACTTCTGCGGGGGTTTGTGGAGTGGGTTTCTGACTATTTGACTGCAGATGCCAAACTTCCACTTTCAAAAACAATTGATTTTTGAGCACATTGTCTCAAAAAGGCTTTGTGTCCCAAGTGAACTTTCCTTTTGAAAACTGTCTCCTAAAGCACTTGGGGCACTTGCAAGATGTTTTACTTCCATACTGCAGTTTTAAAAGTGCCTTCAAAGGAGGATATGAGGCAATGGAGAGAATCCCATGAACAACTTATTGGATGTCCTTGTGTTTATTTTCTCTGTGGGAAAAAATAAACCCTTTTTCATTTTCAAGCATTTAGAGTAGCTGCATGCACCAACAGAGCTCACAAAACGTTTTGATTACATGGTCCTGCATATTTTGGACATGCTACTGAGTGGATTAACCGATGGGTTGATCTTCTGAGCTCTTCAAATAATGTTGCAAATTTTTTTTGAGAGAAGTACAGCATCACTGGAGAGGGAAATGTTTGTTGGTTTTGATGGCTTGCATGTGTGAGTGTGCACTGTGAAATCACAGCCTTTTGGGGATGCGATAGGTTGACTCCTAATAGGATGATGCTTTCTACCCCGAGGCATCCTGAGGGAATGTTGGAAGACTGGGAGACTTGGAGACTCTCCAAAGACAGTATCTCCTCACACATCCCCCAAGAGGTTTCATCCTGGTCCACGCCGCACCGATCCGCAGGCAAATTTACTCTCTCTCCAATTCCAGCTCAGGCTTACCCTGGAAAGATCGGCATCTTTGCGAGAACTATTTCTTGGGAGATTTATAGCTGGGGTCAGCAGCTGCGCTCAGTTCAGAGTTTACATAAACGCTGGGCATGGTCCCAGTGCTGGGTGCTGACTCAGACGCCCGCCCATGCGATGCTTCCACGTCACTGCTTCAAATGGTCCTCTCAGAGCATCCATCCTGCCTTTCATGTTATCACGGACCATAACAGTCACTGGAGTGGCCAAATCACGGGGCTTTGTGTCCTGGAGAGAAGGGGTTTTAAATCATTTCCCCAGCCCCCTGACCTCAAGCAAACACAACGTAATTGGGTTGTCCCAGTTGGCGGCGGGTTTGATTCATTTTCCTGCGGGGAGATCTCTCTGGCTGGTTGCACAAAGAGGCTCTGCGGTCCCAGCTCAATTTCCAGCATTTGCAGAAGGACTGGCTACTGAGAGCCGATGCTGCAGCTCGCGAGCCCCTGCCAGACACTGATGGCCCCTGGGACATGGGCACAGGCAATGGTAGGTCAGAAGGCTGCTGCAGGGTAATGGTCTCACCTGTGCTTCAGCAAGAAAAAATTATTCTCCACTGCAAGAAAAAGCAAAGTGTGAGAAGTGAGGGAGAAGGACGCACTTGCTGCAGATACTGAAGGAGACGGTACCAGGAATGAGGTTCTGTAAATTCTCCTCCTTACAGAGATGGTCGCTGCAGCTCCAGGGGCAGATTTCTGACTTCCAGTCTGGGTGCTGCTGTTACGGACTGTGCTCCAGCTCAAGATGGGGATTCGTTCGCAGCCTGAGATACTAAAATATGGCACAGAAAAGTGCTTTATTTTTTTTTCCTTCCTTTTTTTTTCTCTCTCTTACCCAAACTGTCAAAAAGCTCCGTTGTTTCTTCCTTTGCTGTAACAATACCTGGTATTTAATTTTGTACCTCACTGGTTTTTTTTGGAGATGCCAACATCTCACAAGCCTCCCTGTGCATTTATATGTCTCTGTTCTCCTCCTGGGAAGTTCCCTTCTCTTTCCTGAGAAGTGGAAGCTGCAAATGCCACGGCACCATGTGGCTGCAGCAGCTAACTGGCCCTTTCTGCAGCAATTAGGCTGACACTCCGACTCAACCTGCATCAGAACAAACCCTCCTCTATCTGCCTCTTCCCAACCACATCTCCATTCCTGGAAATTCAAGGCACAGCCAAAAGGCATAGACCTGTTTATGATTGTTGTGCAAACATGATAAACGGCTTCTCAGAAAACATCTCCTCTGAGCTGTTCCTCATATGCTCCTTGCCTGCATTTTAATAAGATCATGTTTGGGAATAGTAAAGTAGATGTCTTGGCTTGTTTAACTCAATAGTTACAGATATTTCACTAAGCTGATGTGAGATTTGTGTCTCAATAATGTTTGGTAAGCATCACTGTTTCAGCGAGGTTTATGTCCCATCAGCAACCCTAGAGGGATTTATTTGGCTTGTCAGAAGTAGAGTTACAGGAGGTGCCACCTGAGAGACACTGAGAGCATTGTGTCTTACTGTTCCAGGGTGATTCCTTGGAAAGACAAAGCCCTGGAGTGTTTTGGCCTGCTGACATATTGCCCTGCTAGTGGTTTTCATTCATAAAACTAAACACGAGGGCTACGGGAGCTGCCTGGTGCTGGAAAGCATTTGGTAACAGGCTTCCCTTCTTCCTCCTCTGTGATGGGCAAGGGAGGGTGGTGCGGAACCCCCTGCAAACCAGGCCCCAGGAGAGAGCCCATCCCCATCACCTACCTTGTGTGCTCTCTGGGAAGATGCCAGGGGTGACCACACTGCTGCTCCTCAAAGGGTCACAACCAGCCACCAGTGAGAGCCTGGAGGCAGCAGGATGCCTGGAGCAGCGATGAAGCCCAAGAGACAGCAGTGGGGCTACAGAACACTCACTTCTGAGAGATGGAGAAGGACCATGTCTCCCAGTCACACTCCAAACATTTCACAATGCTGCCATTTAAGTGCAAACCGTACGAGTCAGGGACAAGGCGCATCACAAACAATCATAAATTCAGTGTTGCAGGTGGCTTTTCAGAGCAGTCCTGCTATGACAGATCCTCTGTGGCTAGGAAACAAATCTTCATCTCCAGTAAGTTCAGGTGATCCTTCTCTCTGCTGGGGCAGCCTACTTGCTGTTTATAACTGAAAAGATTTGACCAGTATCTTTGCAATTTCCTTCCCCAAAATTAAGCAAAAAAATGATCCTTGGAAGTATAAGGGGGAGGGAGGAAGGAAAAAAAAAAAATACTTAGGAGAGCTGTCAAAGTCTGTATAAACTTTTCAAACTGTGATAGTCCTGTGGGAGGCTCAGCTGCACCCCAGAACACAAGCTCTGGAACACTGCTTCACCCTGAGCCCCACCAAGCCAATGTACTTCAAGACAAATTTCTTTGGGTTGAAATTGTTCCCTCCCGGATCTCAGCCTAGACATACATAATCAGCAAGATTCATGTGATTAAAATAACTGTAATAAAGTAATTGATTTTACAAGAAACAGGTGCTGGGGTGGAGAAACAAGGCTCCAGAGCAGAGCATTTGAGCTGATGAGCTGAATGACCACAACATTAGGAACTGCACCATCTTTGCTTTCCAGCTGTCATGGCAACAGGATAAAACAGGTCAGGTTTGAGAAGAATTAAACCAGCTTTAGAGGTTATTTCACTCCTGGTAGTCTTTACTTCTGCAAACAGCAACATTGAATATCCTGTAGCCAACCAAATCTCATCACGGCTGTCCTGACTCTTGCACCTACAGTGCAGGAATGCAGCACAAGCAAATATTATAAAAAATATATTATAATTATGTTATATAATTATATAATATTACAATTACAATATATTTATAGGTTATAAAAATTCTCCAAACATATTTTTGGGCACAGGCACCTTTCCACTACTGTTCAGCAAGTGCCTTGTCCTTGTTGGTTCCAATAAAGCCAATGCATCCAACAAAATTCGCTTGAGCTTACACACATGCAGCCATTAATGCCATCTCCTCAAAGGGAAAGCCGCTGAGCTTTGTCTGCTCAGCTTCCTGGGCTTGTGTGGGCACGTTTGTCCTTATACCCTCCCTCTGTCACCTCAGTCGCCTGCACTGGAACATCAGGTGGTAAAGACTGACTAGAGTGTGAAGGCATTTCCAAGCCTCCCATTCAGCGGTGGGAGAGGGAGTGTCCTAGCACCATCAGTTGTCTGTGATGTGGTTTTTTAATTAGGAAAGTAATAACTTTGCTGCCTTTTCTATTCTAATCCCGTTACGTTCTCAGTAACAACTCCTATTGCAATAAACAGTGTCGTAGCCCAGAATCGAAAGCTAGTGACTATTGATAGGAAATGTTTTCTTTCATAACAGTGGCTGCAGCCAGCAGAGCACGTGAGAACATTTTTTTCAGGAACATGGACAATGTTATTTTTAACTGTTCTCCCCCATATCTATGGTGCTTGAAGGAAAGATGCGCCAGTTGAAACACGTTGCAGCAATACACACCATTTAATGCCAGCTGTGCCATGGAGAGAAGGTGTGGCTGGGCAGTGGGATGACTACGTTCATTATAGGCTGGTTTCCTCACTGTCCGCTCGTCTACAACTTTACAGCACCCAACACCAAGACTATCATCATCAGGGTGTGACACAGTGCTCTGTGCAGTGACATCCAGCCCCAAAATGCAACTTTGGGTGCTGGCTCTGGGCCAGCAGCATGGTGAGGCCAGGGCCTGGTTGCACTGAGTGTTCCAGACATCCAGAGAGGGACATGAGAGCCTGGGCAAAGCAAGAGGTGGCTTGTGAGGAAGGTCACTAGGTGGGTGCAAGTTGCCCAGGTGTCACCCACTGAATTCCCCACTTTGTTGGGATCCTTCTACCCCTGCTGGAAGGGTCCTTCCCTTTAAGCTGAGAGCAGACTCCATGCCCACCACCTTTCCCATCTTACCTCCTTTGGGATTATTAAGCCCCGTTCAGCATCATTCCTTTGTGCAGCACAGATCCACCAAAAAAAACCAGATCGGCCAAGGGTGAAGAGGCTCCAGATAAATCTAAGATCTCCCAACCGAGGCACCAGGCATGCTGCAAACTCCACAGCGTCAATGCAGCCAGAACCGGCATTTGAGTGTATCGTCAGTTAAAATCATGTTCCTTCGTGTCCAACAAAAATACATTCTTAATAGTTGTGGAGCTAAGTGGAGTCACCCAGAGTTATGATTTCCTTTCAGCAGATATTTCATCTTCAGGCTGTCACTTTCACTCAGGCCATGATTAAAACAATAAACTCTGGAGAAGCCGCCCTGCTCCCCATCAACAGCTGCTTCTCTTTCATATGCTGCAATAGGAGCCCAAAAAGAGGGAGGGGAAATTAAAGACAGATTATTATTATTATTTATTATTATTCAAAGCTGGTACATTTGGCCAGGAAGCTCTCCTTGGCAAAGCAAGAGTTGTTACGGCTATGCCCCTGCAAATGTTGATTGTCTTATGGCGTCACTGCTGTATGTCCGCAACACCTCTAGGACCTTCATCTCTGATCTCATGGGACAGGCAAGTCATTATATTGGAAAGATTCCCTCTGCTTATCTGTGAAAACCTTGGACATTTGCATTCCATCAGTGAAAGCCTACCTTGATAAACAGCTTGCAAAGGGAAAAAAATTCAAGCATCGTGCATTGCCAAAATAACCAATAAGTGCCTCACCTTAACACTCGGCCCTGGTCCTTGAGATCTTGGGCAGCCCATTCTCTTGCGTTTCTGCTCTTCTGACCCTGTATCTCAACTTGGACGGCACCATGGGGTTCTCATGGCCTTAAAAGAGCTGGCTGATGGGGAAGGAGCAGGCACCTAGGCTGTCCTCTGAGCCTGCAAGGCAGTTTTGTCTGTGCATGCAATTATTGTAGAGATGATGGGAAAGATCCAGCCACCTGGGGCTGACCACAAGGTTCATTTCAGTCACAGGAGATACCTAGAACTTGTCCACAGCAGAGATGCTGGAGAAAACAGCCTATGTCCTGCCAAGATCAGGATGTGAGATGTCCTCCTCTGACATTTCACTTGGGTCAAAAAGACAGGCATTATAGAAATGCATCCTTTTTCTTGGAGTTTGTTTTCCAAAGGCTCTGCGTGTTCTACTTCAGAAAGGCTGGAAAATCTATTGTGTCAGTGCTCCTGCCATGCCTGCATGTATTTGCATTTTCCTTGCAGTATTTTGAGAGATTTACACTTCTCAGCCTGATTTGGGATGAAGTCAAATATGTGAAATCTTGGAAGCTGCTGCAGGAAAAGAAACTCCATTTTTCAACCACCTTTTGATAGAGCCTTCAGACATGGTGATAAATCTTCTGCCAGCCTGGAGAGCTGCATTCACCTCCCAGATAGGGGCCTCACATTGTCCAGAAGGCCTTTGTCCCCAAGCCAGCCCAGGGAGGTGCTGCCATTGCACCCCTCTGAGGATCGGCGGAAGCTTCCCGTAACAGGCTGCTTCTCTGGAGGGAGGCAACAGCAAGAGAAAGAGCACATGACAGACCTCCCTGGCTCCTTGTCCTGTTCAGCCCTGCTAAGCCAGAAGAGGGGAGAGCTCAGATATCTCCCCATGCTTCATCAGCTCTCCTCCAAGATATCCCCATTCCCCAAGGGTCTCATCTACGAGACTCACATTTTCTTCCTGAGGCAGGGGAGGAAATGATGGGGCTGGCTTGGAAGAAGCTCAGCTCCTAGCGTGACAGAAGGGCCAGCCTTGACTCAGCCATGTATTATGAGGACCCATCTCAGAAGGATGGTGTGACCTTTCCTGCCCAGGGGCAGGTTTTGCGTGGGAGAACTCACCATGCCAGCCCCTTGGTGGGGATGGGAGGAGGGAGAAGTGAAGAACCCCCACTCACCTCAAGGAAAGCTCATGACCTCCTCTGCTCAGTGGAGTTGGCCATGGAAAAACACTTATCTCCTTTGCCTGCAGCTGCTTTTTGGGCAAGTGGGACTAGTTCCATTATCCAGCCCCGGGGCAGGCTGGCCACCAAAATGGGCTACTCTGTGGTGTCCCAAGATGTATTATAGCATGGCTAATTTTAGCACCTCCCATTTTCAAAGAGGGCTCCACCCAGCCCCGTGCTAAAACCACCTCTGGGCTGGAAAACAGCAGCTGTGAGACACCATCTGGCATTGCTCGGAGAGGTGGAGGCAGGAAGCAAAGGAAAACAGTGTCTGTCCAAGGCTGCCGAGGGACCCCAGCTAGACAGAGAGCAGAATTTGGCCAAGACGCTGGAAAGAGTAACTCTAATCTTAAAAAATTATTGAAAAAAAAAAAAAAGAGAGACATTATAAGATGCTGGTTGCCGTTTGTCATCCTTCAGTCTGCTGTTAACTTCCAACACACCTATACCTGTCTTGACATGGAGGTATCAATCCCCCTGCCCCAATAAAGGAATTTGAGCTGCTTCTTCACAGCTGGAGACCTTGAAGCCCCCTTGTCTTATCACCCTTGGGACCCCAACACATGGGCTGGGAGGCTGCAGGAGAGCACAGGCAAGCTCCAGCCGTCTCCCAGCCCCTTCTTGAAAGGGAACAATCTCTTACTTTTCAACCTCATTTCAAAATCAACACTTGGCTCTTGAATGATGTGACAACCTTGCTGGCTGGGAACAGCTTCATCTGCTTTCCAAGTATCAGTCACATCAGAACCACAACCAGTCTCTCCTTTCCTACTGGGATCAAGAAGAAAACTAGACAGGACATCTCTCTGGGATAGATGGGGAGTCTGGCAGGCAGCCGCAGGGATTAGCTGCACCACTTTGAAATATTGCTGAAAGCAGCAAGGGATGCTGCAGAGAAAGTCAAGAAGGTGAAAGGCCCCCAGGGCTTTACCTGGCAGCCCCAGACCCTTCCAGCACACCGCAAACAGCAAGCTCGAAGCCATGCCAAAGATGCAATTCCAAGCACCCATGGTGCTTGAGATTTGAAGAAGCTCTATGCTGGGTATGGCCAGAGCAGTGCTGGCAGGACTTCGGCTCCTGGCTTTCTAGGAGACCCCATCCAGGCGGAATGCAAGCAGCAGTGACTGCTCAGACAGCTGGACCTAGAAGGGACCAGCCAAGCAACTGACAAAGGAGGTTTCTATAGGGACACAGGACAATTTGGGATTGGTGTTTCTTCAGCAGCACCTCAGCTGCTGGGGTTCAGGCTCCCTGAACAGTGAGAAAACCATGCCCAGGAGTTGTCCTAATGCAAGTCTCTTTCAGCATTCCCATGGCTGTTGGGTTCTCACTGAAAGGAAACCTCAATCAAGAAGCTTCATATTCAGCCCCTGCATCCATCTATTTGTCATTAAGACTTTCCAGTTGAAGATTAATCCAACACGATAGGAGTTAGAGAGGCTGGATCTGCTCCTCCTGATCCCAAAGGAAGGTTGTAATGAAGAAAAGCAGTGTCACTGCTTGTCAGCAAGCGATAAGCAGGAGATAGGACTTTCCTGGAGAAATGAAGCCCAAGTGAATTAGGCATCTACTCCTATGAGGCAGGAGGTAAATACTATATGGGTGTATAATGTATGATCAGATGTTCAGGAGATACCTGCAGAAGCACCTTGTGTCAGCTCCCCACACGCAGTGGTAGATGCATGCAGGGAGGATGCCACATGATGCTTCTGCCATAGCTTTTCTTCCTGCTGGGAAATCCAGGCCAAACTGGGAGCTGGATTGCCATGGGGTGGTAATTCCTTCTGTACTGGTGCCTAGCAGCCATCAGGTGAGGAGCCACAGCACAGTGGTGCCAGGTGGGGAGATCAGATAAGCTGGCTGCAGGACTGGATGGACAGCTGAGGCTTGGTTCAACTCAGTCCAGCCCACTCCGATCTCAAAGTCGATTTGGAAGCTACGCTATTTGCAAGTCTACTTCTTTTGGCAACCAAGGAATAATAAGTAAGATGTTAATATTATTATTATTTCCACTTCATAGGGGTGAATAAACAGCTTTGCAGGGAATGCAAGCTTGGCTGCCTGCTGAAGGCTTTACAGAGATACCCAGCTCCCCTTAAGGGGGTCTCTCTGGGGGCTGGGCTGCTGAAATTTAGCTGCCCCTTGCACTCAGTCTGGTTAACAACTCCAGCATAGGCTGCCTGTGGAGGGTCAAAAGCCAGATCAGCAGGGAAACAGGAGGCAAACCCAGACACACTCCAGATTCTCAGCATTTGGCTCAAATCTGAATGAATCACTTGGGGATCAAGAAGGAAAGTCACAGAAACCCTCCAACATCTTCCCAACCCCAGCAGAGATCTGCTCTCTGAAGCATGACTCACCAGCTCCAATCTAGCTTGGTGTCTTCTGCAGTTCGTGACCCACCCTTACTCTAATAGCCTGCCCTAATTAGACCTCATTAGCTCCTTCTGACCATCTCTTGCTCCTGCCACAGGTGCTGGGACTCAACCCTTGTCCTCTCCTGATTTGTGGCTCTCTCTCCTCCCATCCCTCCCTTCTAGTCTTCCCTGTAAGGAAGCTCAGCCCTCCTTCCCCTCTTTTCTCTCAAGAGACAGCCCCCTGCACTTCTCCTGCCCCACTTTCAGCCCTGCACTGGTGTCTCACCAGCCCAGTGGGGTGTAGAGAGCCACAGGTCTGTCTCACCTCTGCCTGAAAACCACCTCTTCTAGAAGTCTCTGTGGATGCTTCCTGTCTCACGCTCCTGCTGAACTTGTTCCCAGCTGCCTAACCTAACAGAAGGAATGTGTGGTTCAGGCAGGGGACTCCGAGCCCTGCTCCACTGGCCCCTGTCCCCACACCCAAGGCTCTGGCATGTTCCCAGTTCCAGCCAATGCTGTAGGACACCTCAGGGCAGCAACACGCGACACAGATGTGGCAGCTTCTAGAAAGGACGGGGGAGTCTTTTCCCCCTTTTATTGAAAATGATAATTTCTATTCTAGTGCAAACACTGTACATTTTACATCACAAAGCAAGAGATAATTTACAGGATACATTTCCATCTGGGAACCCTTCCCTCCCATCACGCATCAAGCTCCACCAGCCTCATCAGTCATCCATCCCTGTCATGCTGAAAAAATCCCACTTTGAGGGAATCAGCCACCTATTTCTGCATCAAGAAAGGAGGGGCCTGAGAAAACAGATGTGAGTGAGAGGAATGTGCCTCAAGACCATTCTCTCCCCTGAATGGGACCCAAACTTAGTGATAACTGGGGTAGCCATGGCAACTTCCTAGATCTGGAACCGAAAAGCTACAAAAACTCTCCATGCTTTCAGGACAAGGCCCTTAATTTGCACATCTATTTACACGGTTCAATAAAATACAGATTAAACGTACACAATCATAAAATGTTGCTTTGGCTTGATAGACATCTAGACGCTGCCTGTTGGCTGAGGTCATCAGCAATTAAGAACCAAACAACAAAACCTGCTCATTCATCCAGCTGGACTCTGTTTAACAAATCCATGTAAGCGAAGCAATGCTGCCTTGGATGCTCTGGTTTACATCTTGATCTCACCCAGCTCAAAGGTGATATAAAGGTCTCCTCTGGACAGACAACAGCCCAGACAGCTGTGATGGCATATCTAACCAAGCAGCCCAACCCAAAGCAAAATCCAACTAAAGCTGGAAGCGCAAAAGTTTGTACAACCTTCCCACAGGAGCAGCCCCATGCAAATCAACTCAGTTCCTTACACAAGTAAAAGTGAGGAGGGTGAACAAGGGTTTACACAGGAATTTATGAGTCCCTTCACCTAAACATCACAGCATGGGGGTACGGATGGATATCTTGGTCCACAGATGGATAATGGGGTGCCAGGAGCTTCATGCTCCCTGCTACCTTCATAAATGGGTGCCTGTACACAGACACGGAAGAAGGCTGCTCAAGGTGACTTTTCTACTGCAGAAAAGGTGAGCAAAGACTAAGGGAAAGCCACAGACCACCAAGATGCTGAAGGAAACAGCTGAAACCTCCAGGGTGGACACTTTGGCGGCCTCAAAAGCAACCACAGCAGAGTTCGTTCAGGCTGCTGGGATGTTAGTGGGTCACGGAGGAGGGCAGCAAGGCAAGGAGAGGGGAGAGCACCAGGTTAAGGCACTTAATGACTGATTCACCCTCTGAGTAACGTTACATTGCACAGGGTCCTTTCTCTTTCTGATCTTGCAGGACATGTTCTTCAATAGTTTCTGTTTGTGTAGGCATAGGGACCAAGAGTGAGTTTCTAAGTTAAGGCTGAGATTTCTAATGTGATCACTTGGCTCCAGGAGCTGGAACCACAATACTCACGATAGCAATATTTTGATTTAGGGATGTTAGTTTCTCCAGACTACAGAGGAAAGGCCAATAAAAGGGATGAAACAGAACATTATGGATTTCTTAGAGTGCAGTGCTTGTCCAGCCTCACTTCCCCTGTTGGTGTTCGTTCACAAGCGTAATCTGCAGTTTTTAGCTTTTTGTCCTGATCACAATTAGATTTCTTTTATTTTCCCTGAAAAAATATCCATATAGGGAGAAAAAGTATTCCAGCAGCGACACACACAATCACAAGCACAACTGACACCAGCTTGGATCTGGGGCTTTTTTTCCCAGTGTTAGCTCAAATATTTTGGCTGGATTTCCATTTATCCTCTGCCAGTTTAATTTTCACCTTCACTTTGAAGAGATTTATTTCTCATTTCCTGCAACATGTTGGCTTAGACTACCAAAGTCCACTCTCAGACATCTACATATGCCCAGCATGTCTGCAGCAAACACCCAGTTAGAGACCTAAGCCACCCTACCAGAAGTATCCCTCGTGACTTTTTTTTGTGTTTCTTCCCTTCTGCTCCAGCCTGGACCACAAAGTAGCTCTGCTACCTTCAGTGGGACTATTCCACGGCAAAGTCCCACTTGGTTTGGGCAGGTGTCCTGCACAAGAACTATTTGCCACAAATAAGCCTTCTCCTCACCCCAGATTTGAGACACAGGCATCACCAGCGACATGAAAGATGCTCGTTTCCTCAGGATACTTTCATGCAAGAAACCTCTTTTGGGCTGCATCTCCTCTCCTCTTCACAGAAAGAAGAAAATTAGGTCCTAATTAGCTCTCCCCAGATCTCACCGGGCAGTGTTATGGGAACTGAGGGAAGATACTGTCTTCGGGTGGGATGCTCCCTGCTGAGACATTCCCTGTCTGTCCTCAGAAGCACTGGCAGAGACTTTCCCTGAGGATATCCCTGCATGTTCACAAGAGCCACATGAACGTATCTGATCGGAGAGGAGATCCTCACCTTATTCTAGGAAGCTTCAAATGCCCACGGGGAAAATCTGCAGGACTGTGGCTCCCTCCCCTGCCACCTCCTTGGGGTTTCTGGCCATTTCAAGCGCTGCCCGAGGCTACTGGGGAAGAACTCTGACAAGGTGAGAGAGGCTGGAATTTCCATGCACAGCTCCAGGCACCTGGATGCAGCACAAACATCCCAAACATTTTCAACGGATTTTATTTTGTTTAATAAAAAACACCAACCAAGCTTGCATGTATATCTTATATATATAAATATATACAGTATATATAAAACAAATGCATCCGGACAACGCCTTTCCCTGTCGTGCAAACTGTAAGGCATAGAAAGCAGTGTCCTAACAGTCCTAATCTTGGCACTACAGAGCAATCCCCCCACTATGCCCCCTCTCTGCTCACATCCACAAGGTGGCTTTTCTCTCCTCTTTGGCTTTGCGAGGCAGCAGCGCCAGGAATACTTAAACCCAAAGGAGGTCTTCCTCACATCTCAGACTGGTCCAGGTGACCCCGGCAGGACAACCCCAACTCATTGCACCAACAGGCTTTTCACAGATGGATGGTGGCATCTTCTTGAGGGATGAAGGTCAGGTGGATACAACAGAAAGCAGTGACCAAACAAATTCTTCTAGGGTGAGCTGGGGCAGGCGGAGAGAGGAGCAAGCTTTGCCTCTCAGCGTGATGGTGGGTGGGACATGTCCATGAGCTGAGATAGGCAGAGGTTTCTTTTTGCAGTCCCATGCAAAAATGGAAACCGACAAGGGTGAGACTGTCCTTTACTGAAGAAGCTCGTAGTATATTGAGCAGAAGCAATAAACCTGACAATAACAAGAAAAAAAAAAATGGTGGCATTATCCCAAAAGGAAGGAGGAACCTTGTCATTCATGAGCGGTTCAGTTTGCTCCCAGTTTGGTCCCCAAGTTCGGTTCTGGGTTAGGGTTGGCTTTTATTATTCTTTTTTTCTTTTTCTTTTTTTTCTTTTTTTTTTTGTGTTTTATTTTTTTGTCGATTTTTTTTTTTCTTTCAGCACAAACAAGTTGCAAAGCAGGACGGGTGCTGTTGTGTTTTCTCCTTCTGCAAGGCAGCTGCCTCCAGTCGTTAATTGACTGTGGGCACTTGATTCCTCTGTAAACTATATTCCTTTGCCTTCAGTCTCAGGTTGGCAATACTGTTGGCCATATTCATGCCCTGCGCCGGGCTCGCGTTGGTACATGTGGCGGAGTAGGTGGCCATGGCACTGTGGGATGGAAAGAGAGAGACTTCATGTCAGATGTGGTCTTCACACCACCCAGAGAGCAAATGTGCACCGCAGTGAGGTTAAATCCTGGGGTTTTCATACCCGTGGGATCTATTTCTTATGTTGAGCAGGGAATTATCATTGCTTTTTCTTTAACATCCCTATAAATCTCTCTGCTGCAGTTCACTTACCCAGGGATAGCCAATGCCAAAGCTGGCTGAAGACAAATAGGAAAACTTCCATTTCCTATTTTCTAACCCAAAAGGTTTACAATGAGGTCACAGGGTGCCCAGCCTGCCAGTGAGACCATTGTCCTTAAAAGTATTCCCACTGGAGGCAATGGCTTTTCGATGAAAGTAATTGCCGGTTTGTTGCTTGTGAAATCACATGACTTCTGAAGCACACGTTACATTAAAGAAATGCTTCAGGAAAAAAACATTTCAACAACTGTGGTGCTTTTTGGTTTCAGCCTTTTGGAATGAAAATTTCCACATTTTTTCCCTCAAAACGTCAGCTGATCATAAAGAGCACGCCTTAAAGGCTGAGGGAAACAAACCAAAACATTTTTTTCTCCCTTAAAATAATGATTTTACTCATGAAAAACATTACTTTTGGCAGTGGAGGCTGAACAAAGATTTCCGAGTCCTTTCTTATCCTACCAAAAATTTACAAATCTGCTTTCCAGACCACTAGAAAACTTGCTTAACTCATGTGTCCAAGGTGTTTGGGAAAAATCAACCCACTCATCCCAAAAGCCAGCAAACTATCTGACCTGTTGCATTTCCTATATGTGGGTCCACAGATCAAAATCAATTGAAAAATGCCGAGTGAGCTGGACACCCATTTAACTCAGCCAGTGTGTTCAGGAGGAAATTACAAACACTCTCCTGGAGGCAAGCTCAGGTCTGGTGCTGACCCTTTCCATCTGCCTGCCCGGGCGGCTTATGTCTGCGGCTCTGGGAAACACTCTCCTCCTTTCGCAGCTCAAGAAAGAAGACAGCATGGTTTTGTTGTTTTTTTCCTTTTCTTTTCCTTCTTCTCTCTTTTTTTTTCTAAGAGAGCAGGTAGTACTAATAGGTCCCACCCCGGGCCAAATGACTCCTATTTTTCACTTTAAGATCAAGGCAAACTTCAGGGAGGAACCCTCCTTTGCGTCAGGACCAATGGAAACACAAGCGCTTACACACACGGAAAGGACAGGTAAGACCTGTAGATATAAAGCTTTACACCCAAGCAGGGAAAAGCACTGAAAACTTTCCCCGAGAGAGAAACATTCAGGACACTTTGAGAGTCTTTAACAGCTACTGTAAGGACATGGAGGGTGGACATTAAAATACACACATCGAAATACAGGTTCAGTTCGGCGTGACTTGAGGTACATCGTCTGCGTTTCACCGGAGTCGAGGATGTGCCTGGAGCCCCCTCAGCTCCCTCTCTGTGGCTGGGTTGGTGACTTTACCCTCTCCTCCCTCCCCAGCAGCAGGAGTGCTGCCTGCAGAGACATTGCAAAGTTTAACAAGCTATATAGCTAGTGACTAATTAAGCATCCATTCCCACCTGCTTCCATAGGGTGCATCTCCTGTATGTTTTTGGGCTGGAAGAAATTAAAAGAGCCTCAAGAACACTCTAGATTAGATAAGAGAGCAATTTTCAGTCTGGGGTGTAAACTGTCCCCATTCAAAACTAGAGTGCTGCCCAAGTCTGGTCTAAAACTCCTGGGAGCCTCCTGCTCTCAGCTCCCCAGAGGCGTGGGGAAAATAACTGCTGCCCAGTGAAACCTCTGCTAAATCAAAAATCTCCAGAAATGTTCTCTTTTAGCAAGTTATTCCCAAAGGAGCAGTGGGCAAGAAGTATATCTCCAAAGAACTGTATAGCTTGAGGGCTGCTCCAGAGAGACTCTCCAGGGTCTAATAAGGGTTGAAGTCACTCTACTGCCCCCTCCTGCTGCTCCATTCAGGCATTGAAAGTGTCTCCTTCCTCTACTCAGCTGACTGCTTTCATAAAACACAGAGGAACATCACGTTTCTGAGGCCTAAAATCCTCCTTTCAAACATGGTTTTCCATGGCCCTTGATGTCAAAGGTTGTTGGAGTGGGAAGTGCAGGCTGACAGCGCGACTGCTAGGCTTGTTTTCTTAGGAACCTACGCTAAAAAATGTCTAAGCAAAACATTTCAACTTCAAAAAAAATAATAGTATCTACTTGGCTATCTACATGACTCAGATCTGCAAATAGCTTTAGCTGACCTGCGGCTGAATGTATTTGGAGAATAAACACACTGATTGAAAACTTTCCCCAGATCTAAGAGTAAAAACAGCACGGGCCACGCAGCTCTCAGCCCTCTCTCCTGGACTAGCTGTTAATCAGCGGCTGCTTTGGCAGCACTGGGGGAGCTGGGGAGGGGGCTGAGGGCCACGCAAACACTCTGCACGGCTGTTTTTCACCAAGTGTCCCATGCTTTAATAACCCCGCTCGGTTTAAAGCTTTAACGAGGCTGTAACCAGCCCAGGTGCCCGTCAAGATGAATGAAATTGCTGAGATGACTGGTAGGATTAGAAAGCCTGGGGAGCATAAAGTATCTGAGAGTTCTGACTGCCTCACATTGTGGAATCCAGCTGCCCTGCTCCCTGCCAGGGCCTTCTGCCCCTCTGCAGGGCAGTGGGAGGGTGGCAGTCTGTCCTGGTTTGGCACATCAGCCAGTGGGGACAGTTGTAAGCTGAAAATGTCTTTTGGTGGAACATCTTGGCTTAAGACAAGGGAAAGATACCAAGCCAGTGAGGATGCATCTTCACACTGTGGAGAGGCACAGCCAGGTTTGGACCTCAGGGGGAGAAAAAACATCCCTAAGGCTTTCTTTTCTCCCTTGCTCTCCTCATTTGTATATCCCAGATCCTTTGGGATTCTTGTTGCCCAGAGTGGCCCCAAACAGCCTTTCCTGGTGTGCCCCTTGGAGTTACCTTTGCAGGGTCATCTCTTAGAAGTTGCTATGAAGCCCGTTATGTAAAGAACATCTTGGGAAGGATGATCTATTCTTAAAAGTGTGAAAAGTAAAAACAAGCCACAAGCGTTCAGCAGGGATCTGGTACAGTGACCAGAGCAGTCTCAGTGGGGCAGGGAAGGATCTGTGCTTCTCTTCCCTCAATTCACCACCCAGACTCCTCCTAGGATGCTACACCAAGGAGCGCTTCACAGAGAAAGCCTTAACCCCAAAAGGGGGAATTTGTCAGACAGCAGTCCTCAGATAAAATCCAAATGATAAAGGCTATCTCTAAGACCAACTAGTGGTCTTCAAAAGTATCTTTTTACAGTATCTGGAGTGGGTGAACCTATGACTTGTTCTTCTGGAGCTACAGGGTGGAGGAAGAAGATCCCATGGCACTGAGGCGAGAAACTATCAAGAGGACCATGTGTTCGCAGACCTAAGTGTGCAAACAATGTTTAGGGTGCAAGAAGGAGGTGACCAAGGAAGAGAGGTCCTGGGTATGGTGTAGCTCCTGGAAGCTTGTGGGAAGCTTGCTGTGACCAAGCCAGATGAACAGAACGAAATCCACCCAAAGGCTCCAAGGTCCTGACAAACAATGAAGCCACTGTGCTAAAATACCCACCAACCTCATTTTTAACATCCAGGTTCTCCACAAACCAACATATCCTGTGGATGTCCACAGCTAGTCCCTGTCGGGCTGTAGATGGCAAGGAGGAAGACAGGGAGGTCTGTGACATGCATGGACATCCCAGATCCTTTGAGCAGACTGAGGCTGCCACATCTGCTCTTCTTTCCTGACATTCCTTAAGCAGCATTGGCCACAGAAGGTGGACACTGAACACCAGTCTGCCACCCAGAGATACTTGGTCCTTATTGCGAGCAAACTACTGCACAGCACAACGGCACAGCTCATGCTCTAGCAACTGGAAAGAAATTGTACACCAGGTCAGCGCTGACAACTGAGGGAAGGACTGGGAGCAATGTGCATGGAGCAAGTTCCCAGCCCTTCCTTGCATCCCAACCCAGTGACTGACATGGGACAGCTACAGAACTCCCTCTTCTGGCCACCGTGTGGTTGCTGAGCCTCCCCAAATGCTCTGCCATCACCATTGCCAATGGACCTGTGTACCATGGACAGGTTTCTTCCTTGTTTTAAACTGGATGCACTAAGGAAGCAAATGCAACTTCTTCTGTTTCCATGTATTTCTACCTGATCCTTTTTTGAAACTTCTTGAATTGCAGAGAGACACCACCAAAAAGAAGAAGCTGTAACCTCCCATGCAGCTGGCTATCAAAAAGTCACAACGATGCTGAGCCAAGCCCACCTTGCAAGATGCAGTAAAGTGGGGCAAGATGGGGACAGGTAAAGAAAATCAGTGGGGTGGTCAAACTGCTATATCCTCCAGTTGTCCCATGCAAATATAAACAGCTCAACGGGGCTGTCTGAGGCCTTCTCAGGCTGCTCTGTACATGCCAGAAACTGGTCAACCCCAGAGGGGTTATTTGCTCACCTGTAAGGCGAGGCAGTACCCCAGGAAAGATAGTCGGTGGGTCTCGGAGCTGGGCGAGGTACGATGGGCTGCTCCACAGCGGTCACATCCCCTGAGTAGGATTTGAGCAGAGAGGCATTCTTGCTGGCCAGCATCGCCCTCTCGTTCCGGCGAAACTTGGCTCTGCGGTTCTGGAACCACACCTGGGGTTGGAAGCACACAGAACCACCAACCATCACAAGCAGCTCTGCTATGACACTCACCCTTTCACCATACCACCTCTTCCCTTCTAGGAAAGACAGCACTCTGTCAAAGTGGACTGCTTTGGCACCCCTGTCAATAGAAATTCTAACGACAAGACAACCCTTATGTCTTCCCTGATAAAGCTCTCACACGAGAAACCGGCTCAGTGAGGTCCCTGTGGGACCAGGTTTGTCCAGTGCTGTAGGCAGCCAGGCTTGGGAGTGCTGTACAACGCACAGTGTTTCATGGCCTGCTTTGACCATCAGCAGATGCAGGTTTGCAAGACAACTGCTGAGCAGCTTGAGATAATGTGAGCAGCCTGAGCACAGGACATCCGACATCTTGGCCTCAAAGGAACCACATGAACACATCTGACTGGGCAGGTAGCAAGTATGGTGTCAGATCAGGCCTGGGAGTACTCCTTAAGTCACGGCACACTTAGGACTCAATATAGTATGACTCAGAAGCCTGGTGACCCTGGTGTGCCATGCAGACCGTGAGGATTTCTACTGCCCTACTGGAATGGCCAGATGACCCCGCCTTGAGGTGGGGTGTATCTAGGTACAAGCTGTGGTGGTTACCTGAACTCTGGCTTCAGTGAGGTTGACTCTGCGTGCAAGGTCTTCCCGTACAAAGGCATCAGGGTAGTGTGTCCTCTCAAAGACCCTCTCTAACGCCTGGAGCTGGCTGCTGTTAAAGGTAGTCCTGTTCCGTCTCTGCTTTCTTTTCTTCTTCTCTTCCGAGTTCAGCTGATCATCTAAGAGAAACAATTGGAGATGTGAAAGGCTAGAAAGCTAAGAGCCCACAGCAATGAGGGGGGGAACAACTTCCACGGTTTCAAGATGGAAAGGACTTAGGAAGGGTCTTGCACAATTTCAACATCACGTCTTAACTGCATCGTGTTAGTTTTCATGTAAAAAGGAGGTAGAAAGCACATTGACCCTGAAATTTATTTCCCAGCTCAGCTGTGTAAGACTTGTACCAGCTCTCTGAAGCTATCCCACGCCTCAGCTTCCTTATCTCTAAAAAGAAACAAAAAAAGTCCAAAATGAAGCTCTCCATTCCTGACAATCCTAGAAACCTATTCTAGGTTTTCTATATGGTTGAATAGCTGAGTAGTGTGAATAGTTGACCAATAAACTGTGCGTCCCATAAGAGCACAAATTGTTTTGTGCCTGGTTTGTACTTACTCCAGCAATAGATCAGTATATCCATGTATCTGGAGTCACACTGATCACTACTGCCTGTGCCCACAGTCACTGGAGCAACATCAGTGCCGAGATAACTCCAAAATGGCTTTTCTTCACAAATATCCACTCCACACCCTCTGTCATTTTTCCAGTGCTGTTGCACACACCAGTGTAGCTGCAGTGATGGAGCTATCAGTGCTTGGCTCCAAGGGCTTGAATACTCTTTATCAGGGAAAGCTGGAGGCTATGACACCACTGTTGCTTCTACCCTACCTGTACCAAAGTATGGTCGCTCATTGCACCAGTCACAGCTCAGCAAACAGTTCAGTTACCATGGGGAGCCCCACAGAAGGAAATGGAGAGCAAGGTGGGAGTGAGAGGCTACTGCTGCCTCCATACACCAGCCCTGTTCAGGCTGCAGGCTTGGTGTGCCATCACCTTGTCCTCATCCATCTGCAAGTGCTCTGGTATGTGTAGGGTCCCATCAAAACCATCAGGGCTTCTCGTGCTCCTGCAGCCCCATCGTCAATGTTCCCAAGCACATCGGGCAGAGAGCCAGGTGGGCAACGTCAGCATGGTCCCACTATCTTGTGTGGGAGAACAGTAGTTACACCTGGGAACATCTACGCCAATATACATGTCAGCACACGTTAAAATACATTGATCATGGTATCTATAAAAATGCATGTGCTAGGGAATTACATTTTAAATACATTCCATTTTAAGTACATTCCATTTTAAGTACATTCTAGCACCTTGGCCCAGTTGACAGTCTCACCACCGAGAGTCCAAGGGCTTGATCTACTCTATACAGTCACAGGATATCCCCTCAACAGTCATTCCTTTTGTCATATACAAATATGACAGCTCTCCTCAGCCTCCTGCTCTTGAGGCGGGATGTAAGGCACAGGGCAAAGCTGACAAGGAAATGAAAGTCTATGGTAGTTGTCCTCACCGCCTGTTTGTGTTGCTTTTCACAGCCCATCTGGTAACAGTTACTGCACCTGAACATCTTTGGAGTGAGGCCCATCCATTTGGGAACAAAAGGACATTCCTCTTAAATTAGTTTTTTCAAATTGCTGCAGGTTTACAGCTCCTCCATCTCCAATCCTTCGCCAACAGTCTGATGATCCCCAGCAGACTCCTTTCCAGCCTGGGGATTCCTGGGTGCAAAAATATGCCCTCAGTTTTCTTGTATCTGAGAGGAAGCATTTGGAGACCAGTTTTTAACAGGCAATTTGCATTGTAAAGCTGAGCTGGGAACGGACTGTCAGAAGCAGGAACGTGCAAGAAAAAAAAATGCATGTAGGAAGCCTGGGGCATCAAGATAAGGCTGCAGGTGAATCTATCCTGCTCAGGTAGTGGGAAATGAAGAGGTGAAGCAGAGGGCTGGGATTTAACCGTGGTTGTGCAGAACACCACACACACATTTCTACCTGCTGCGGCGTTTAGTGCTGTTACAGAGTTCGTCCCTTATAAAGAAGCAGAAAAGTCTTCCAAGTTCCCCTCTTGACACATCATCAAAGCGTTTACAAAAACGGTCAGCAATTTCTCCCTGGCTCTGCTAGCAAGCTCCAATGTAGTTGGGCCGCTGTGCACCACGCCACCCAGCAAACAGCAAAGTACAAGCCTCGAGGAACACCCATCCCTCTGAACGGCAGAAACATTGCAAGACCAGCTCCTGTAGAGGTCAACGTCAACAGGGGTGTCTGGCCTCCTTCTGGGTTATCCATTTCATGGATAATCTAAACCCTGCCTATGTGGACTGGATGAACAAATCAATAAAAGCTGTTGGGACCCACTGGGAATCCCCTCCAAGACTTTGAAGCATCAGTTCCTGACCAGAAGGCAACACTTGGTTGGAGGGAACACGAGCCCAAGGCCATCTGGCCATTGCTCAGATCCTGCGTGACAGTTACACATGAGGAAGGGTGAGCACATCGCTCCGCGGAGTGAAAAGAAGGGCCAAAGCCTGTAAAACGCTGGAGAACACAAATCCCTCCTGCCAAGCACGTTAACACAGTTTGCCCGGTTTCCTCCTGGTGTAAAGCGAGACACCGGTGATTCACAGCTCACTTCGTAATTACCGGACCCAAAAATAGCAGGGCCAAGAAATGGAAAGTTGCAGGCAGAGACAGTGTCGCAGTGACTCACGGTCGGGTCACCGTTGGCTAACGCACCTCCAGCATCGGCTGGCGTGGAGCAGGGACATGAGTCATCTCCTTTTTCCAGGACATAGCTGGATGGAGGTGGCTCAACTGTGAAACACAAGCTATGTTGGGGAGGTTGGGATTTTGAAATCTCCTTTTACTGAACCTCTGGAACAGTACAACACGGCTGGATCCAACAGTCTACAGGAGTTACTTTGGTAGCGGAGAAAAAATAAAATAAAATAGCTGTATTTGATCACTCTTTGGGTTTTGCCACACAAACATGCCATATGTCGATTAAAAACTGCTAACGAGGAACTGCAGACACCTAAACCCAAGGTGTCTGCAAATGTCACCTTGCTCACAGCAGTCTCCAGCTGCCTTTAGCATGTCAGCAGCGTATTAATTTTTTAATATTTTTTTTCTGCCATTATTTCTTTATCAGGAAACAACATTGAATGCTGAAAAATGGTATTCCTAAACAGTGCTGACAGCACTGGTGGCTGGAGTCAGCAAAAATCGAGAGAAGAGGAAAACAGGTCTAAAGCTTTTTAGATGGGTCAGAAGTCTGTCATCAACATTCTTTTAATCAGAAATATTTTATTACAAGCAGTGTTCTCAAAAGCTGAGCTGCTTGCAAATGCATCCCCCAGAGAGATCGAAACGCACGTTCCGCTGGAAAATCTGGGAATTTCATTTCAAAATCCCAACCTTTCATGTTGGGCTGAGGGATTTTGTTTCCTGTTTCCACATTTGTGTTTTTCCTGTGCTATTTCTACATTCACCCATGACATGCAAATCCCGGCGTCACACACAAATGCACTTCTAGGGCACCAGCACAGCATTTTCAATTGCTCCTAAATGAAACAGTACGAAACTTTTTTTTTCCCTTGCTCACTGTGTCTCTTCTTGCAAGGAGGCAGGTCCACACTTGAAGACACTCTGATCTTTACTCCTTATTGCACAGGGTCTGTCCTCGTGTCTGTGACTCGCTGGGGAATCATTTAATGGCTCCTATTGGGATGCTCCATTGAAAATATAATCCATTATGAAGCAAAAGAGAGTCAAAAACTAAATGCCTACTGATCTTGTAACTTAAGACATATTTTTTTTTCTCACTAATACTCACAACCACAACATATTTGGAATTTCCAGTTTGCAGGAATGTTTGTGCATACTTGCTTTCAATCCAGCTTAGAACAAAAACTAATTTCCAGATGGGATTTACATTGTGTGGGCAGTTTTGAAAAGTTTTGACAAATTCTATTAAGTCCAGAACCAGTTATTATAGTACATTAATCGTATCCAAATTGAAAGTAAACAACTGGATTTAATTAAGTGAGGGACAGAGATATTTAACTGCAATATCATATACGGTAAAGCAGAAAGATTTGTCAAATCATTTACATAAACTGTAAACTGAGAAAGGATTCCAGGAAGAAATTACGGAATCACACTGTAATTACAGCCTTCAAAATAAGAAGTTACCGCTAAAGTCTGAATACAGATTGAAGAAAAAACAAGACACATTATATCACAGAGGAAAAAAATAAATTTAGAAACTAAAAACCTAGCAACTAAAAGCTCTTTCAAAATAAATAAAATAAACCTGCAAGCTAGAAAAAGAGAAAGTTTTATTCAGAGTGGTGGAGAAAGAACGGAGAATAGAAGGGAGAGGAAGAGGTCTTTTATTTGGTTTAAAGTTAAATTTTAAGAAGCTTGAGTAGAAATATTTCCGCGGATTCCCCTTGGCTCCAGGCAGTCTCCTCTCCCCGACACCAGCCATCCAGACAGTCACAGCCCTTTGCAGGCTCATATTCCAGTTTTATTTGCACTCTGCTTTGCTTTCAATTCTTTATATTCCGCCAAAATACCACAACTCTTTGGGTGCTGGGCAGATTTGTCAGCTTATACTATAAAAAAAAAACCCAAACAAAACCAAAACAACCAAAAAACCAAAACCCAAACACAAAAGGTTTAATCCAAGCTCAAAGATGCCAGGAAGGGCAGTGGGAAGCACCTAAATGAGACAATCGCAACCTGAAAAGCCACTTCCCAGCCTGAAAACATCACTTTGGCAGAGAACAGGAAAAAAACTGGCATCTCTGTTTTCCCTCAGCTTGTTTTCCATGTCTTTGACCAGGCTGAACGATCAGGTTCATCGCTGGTTTCACAGCTGCCCTTCTCTAGCATCGCCTGGAAGGATCTGAAGTACCTTTCTAAAAACTCGCAGGAGAGAACAAACTCTAGTTTAGACGTTATTTCCATGCATGTCAAGTATTTGCAAATGGCAATCAGGTTTAACTTCAGGGTATGCAAATGCTACCCAGAGAAGTTCTAATTACCTTACAGCAGACATCACAAATGTCGGCAATATGGAATGAAGATGACACTTAAAAAAAATAAATATGTTAAGGTAGGATATGCCTATTAAGTTACCTACCGACAAGCAGCGATACTAAGCCCAGCTGTACAACTGTGGGAACAGCAGGTTTGTATTTGTGATTACTGGTCAGACTATGGAGTTTTTTGAACTATCATTTTTCTCCCATTACAGAAAACCAGCTGAGCCTTTTTTCTAACTATTGCTGTTAATGTGTTCATTTTTTTTTCTGCACAAGACCTCAAATTATTTCAGTCACGCAGAAAATTCAAGTATCTGAAGCTCCAGTCTTGTTAAGATCACCAGGAATATAGGAAAGAGAGAAAGAAGAGAGAAAGAAGAGAGAAAGAAGAGAGAAAGAAGAGAGAAAGAAGAGAGAAAGAAGAGAGAAAGAAGAGAGAAAGAAGAGAGAAAGAAGAGAGAAAGAAGAGAGAAAGAAGAGAGAAAGAAGAGAGAAAGAAGAGAGAAAGAAGGAAAGAAAAAACAAACATGCTTTATTTCTTTTTAAAACCTTCGGTCTTGATTATGTTGTAAACTAATCGTGTTCCATTTTTGCACATAAAAAAACAATTTATTTTGTGTGTGAGCACAGAACTTCAGAATAGCGATACTAAATTTTTTCATACAAAACCTGAGTTTTACTATTAAACGGAAAAATGTATTTTCAGCATTACCCATGGGACTGTGACAGCTCCTCTCCAAAGTCTCGGCAATATGGAACCTATCAGGATCATTTTTAGCTGACCGCATACAAACAATTACATATCATTACAGAGCTGTGAATAGCTTTGGCATGGCCCGCGTGCCGATGGTCCCCCCTCGCGCTCGGCTCTGCCTGCCAGACTACAGGACCGACCAGAGGTTCTGCACGACCACCGCTTTAGCAGCGCCGACGCTGAACCCTCGGTGTCCTTCACCAGGATAGGCACCTCCTGCCTGCACCGTGGCCAAAAGGGACATTTCCAAGTGGATTTCAAGGCATAGCACCATCTGGTGACTCTGGCCCACCAGGGATGAGGTCTTGGGGTTGTCGCCTTCTTTAGTGGAGAGCCTGTGGACACCTCTGAGCTCCTGAAGACTAGTTTCTAGCATGCAAACAGTCTTCACCTGGACTTACTGCAGGGACCTGAATACAGAGGCACACACCCACCCGCCCCGTGCTCTGCTCTGCACTTTTGGAGGGCTACAGAGCTGGGGATTAGGTCTCTCTGCAACATCAGGCTACTCTGACCCACAGGCTGGGCAGCACGAACCCCTTCCCTAGCAGCTAAGAGCCCTTTCCTACGGAAAACCTAAGACAAAATACGTTTTCAGGGTGCTTTCAGCTCTGGTGCTCTGCCTCTCATCTGGTGGGAACCTGCAGAGCACGTGGGCAGAGCCAGCACCAAGATGTACATCATCCCTAACCATGTCAGCATCCCCACTTGCTGGAGCTGACAGAAGAAATTATGCTTAAAAAAAAAATAAAAAATAATAATCATGATGCAATGCAGATCCAGAGAATCTTCCTGGAAAGATACGATGTTAAGTATTAATTACTGGGAGAACAATATTTGCTGGGGAAAAAAAATATAGATCCTTCTTCAGAAACTGGTACAAAGCCATGGAAAGTCCCTCTAGATCCCACAGACTAGCCTGAGCTCTGCTGTAACAGCTCTGCTTTTATATTCACTAGGGTTTTCCTCCTGGGCATCTTAAGGCATATGGCTTAGTCCTGCTCTTCTAACAAGCCTTTCCACCAGGTCTTGGGGTCAGAGTGTTCCCATAATACAATAAGTGCTGTATGGATCTCATAAGCGCCAAGGCACAGTATGTTATGTGTTTGGAATTCCTTGTATGCTTTTATACTTTGTTTTACATATTGTAATTTTTATATGCATTACCACATTGATCCTTGGAAAATTAATTAAAAAAAAAAAAATAATCAAAAGCAAACACATATTTTAAAAGCTTGCCAGAGGCAAATCGTGTTCTGTGAGACTGCACTTTGTAACTGACAAAGAGACCAAACCACCAGACCGTGGCGGCGATCCAGCGGGGTGGATTTACCAGGCGTGGGAGGGGATGGGATCCAAGGGGGCTGCAGTCCCCACAGAGTCCCTCGCTTGGATAGCCCGATGCCACAAAAGCGTTGGACTCGTGACAGAGGAGTCTAAATGCAATCGCACAGCTCCGCCAGCCAAACACCACCACCAAATCAAACGGTATCACATCCCCAACGGGTCTGTGCGTCCCAGCACTGCATTCGGCTGCGATGATGTCCAGCCACTGGTGCCAGTATGATCACCAGACCTCCCTTGGAGAGCTGGAGCACCTCAGCCTTCACACTCCTGGTCAAGACTCAGGATTGGTGTGTTTGGCAGAGCTGAACACGTGTGAAAGTTGTGGCTTCAACGCCCACACCCTCTTCCCATCAGCTCCCCTTCCGATGCCATGTGTCCTGATTTTTCATCTTAGGAACAGCATTCCTGCAGCCAAAATCAAACTTCCTAATCCCCACCTTGCTCCACAGTATTTTCTCCTTTCCAAAGCTGCTCCTCTACGCTCTTGGCTCCCTCCCTGCCTGAGTTCATTCCAGATAATGTCCTTCTCCTCTCCTCTCCATCACCCTTTCTTGTCCTTTCTGCAAAGGCTTAAAAAGCCGAGTTGCGTAACGCTGCCCCTTTTAACTCCAATATGCATCTTCTTAAGGGTCACCACTACTCTTAGCTTGACCTTGTAACAAGAACTTCACAGGCAAGAGCAGAGTGGTGCATCAGAAAGGCCAGTAGCCACGTCCACCTGGATACCACCAGCTGCCTCAAAGACGGCAGTAAAAAACCATCATGACAACTAGGCAAAGACAGGTTCCACACTCATATCCTCCCCCCGCAGCAAGCTCCACGGGGTTCTATGTTAGACAAAAGGCACGCAGTATCATTTCCACCTCCTTCCCTGTTGGATTTACTTGGTGATCCCTTTCTTTTTCTGTACAGGGGTGACCCACACACGTATCACTGGACGTGAATCGCAAAGAGGTGTCAGCTACACCCCAGGTTTCAGCGATCAATACACCCTTTGATGCCAAGCTGCTGGGACAAGACTTGAACAACAAAACACAAATACCACGAAAAACAAACCATAGAATGTGTAAGGGAGACTCCTGCACTGTAGGGACTACGTGTGGGGTGGATTTTGATTCCTTCTACAGGAAGGAGTCCCGAGGAGCGAGCAAAATTAATGCAGTGCCAGTGCTTGGGCCAGGGGTTAATGGAATGTACTGGAGCCAGGAGCACAACACAAATACTACAATTGCTCCAGCCCTTCAGGATGGTACACTTTACTTTTTTTCAAGGTCTAGCCAGAGTACAGAGTAGTCTCTGAGAACAAAATAGATAGAAACCACTTCCACCCTCTTCTGATGGCCACAGGTTCAGAAGGTCAAGCCTCCCTGTTAGTACTCACATAGAAGGTCACATCAGCCAGAAGCCGCAAAGCAAGAACTCTGAGTCCCTCTCCTACTATGTCACCCACCTGAACTCTGAGTATCACTGCTTTTATTAAATTTTTCTCTTGTATTTAAAAAAAAGTGGCAAAAAAATCCTCATGGACTTCAGCTACAAAAATTACCAAAAAACAGTAAAAAAAAAAAAAGTTTTTCCAAGATAGAACAGGGCTGCTTTTGGGGGTGGGGGTGAGGATTTTATTTCATTTTTTTTTCAGTCCATATATATGTTGCAGATGAACCACTTGGCATTTCAGGCCTTTCAACTGGCTCATTTCCAATTGTGGTGGTGGCCGCAAGAGTCTGCAAACGTTACCCAGAAATTTCCAACCCGCACCGGGAAAGACTGACTCAAGCTGACCGGCTTCATGAATGTCTCCGCTTGTTCAGGTTCCCGTGGAGGCCCACCACGCTGTTGAAAAAGTGCCATTATTAAACAGCCCCATCCCGACTGGATCTGGAAATTCACTTGGATGTGTTTTTTTGGTACGCAGGACCTGAGCGAGCAGACAGACAATGGCTAGTGGGATGTGCGTGCCAGCTGGCCCCATCAGTAGCAGAAACACTGCTCTCAATGGATATTTCATCTGTTTTATTGTTGAAATATCCAGGATTGCAAACTGCATGGCATGGAATGACCGTGCCAGGATCATGGGGCGCACAGGCTGGGAAAAGGGGAAGTGCAAACAACGGCAAGAACATCAAAACCGGCTCTCCAAAGGCTGCGCTCCCCCTTTTCATTAGCATCCAAGAACAAAGGTGTTTTAACCAAATCACATCACCACCGCCAACGCCCCTACAAAGCAAACTGGACTGAAGCCACTGCAAAGCTTCACTCTGAAATCCAGATTTTTGACCGCTAATGCATTTTATGGGTCCCTCTTGATTGCAACTGGAAAAACAATGGCATCTGAGATCCAGAAATAACAGAACTTGAACCTGGCTGTCAGCATTCAGCCCACCGTGCCTCTGTCAAGGGCTGAGCATCCTGACCAGGAGCGCGGTCCTTGGCTCGGGGATAAAGGGCCTTCACATCCCGCATCGCTACGGGAGGCAAAGGAATTAAGAGCATGGAGGGCCACTTCAAAACAACTCTTTCTGCTTCCCAGGTCCATAGTGAAAACCTACTCTACTGGGGACCAGGAGGAGGGACAAGGTTGCTGCTGGGCTCTGGGGGCTTTTTGCTGGACACAGAAACATCCAGCAAAACAAGAGGGCAGATAAGATGGACCACAGGCTCCAGTGTGCTCTGTGCCCCAGCTCTGAGGGCTGTGAAGGAAAATCAGGCTTAGACCCATCTCCATCCTTTGCCTCTTCTGGACAGCGAATGCATTTCACATTAGCTAATAAATTGCTACATCTTATGTTTCTTAGCCTGTTGGAATGATGAATATTTTGGAATGTATTTTGAATGGTTCCCTGCCAGAGTTGGAACAATCATCTAGAGATTTTAAATCAAAAGACTGAAAAATGGAAACCTCTGTATTTCCACAAAGTTCGCCCTAGTTTGAAAAGCACAACTCCCAGCAGAGGAGGCAGAATAATGATTGTCAGAGCTCCTGTGAATTGGGGCAAATGAGAGATATGTTGGAAACAACACTCTCTAAGACAGGGTAATAACCTTTGCCTCCAGGTAATGAATGTATTATAGGGAAGCTGCTTCTTGGTGTCCTTAATCTGGTTGAAATGTCAGATACTCTGACCTGGAGGATGAGATAATTTTAGGAACCTGTACAGAGACACAGGATCTCTCACCCACAAAACACTGCTTTTGCTTTGGCGCAGAGCAAGTGGACAAATGCTGCTGTTCCAGCACAATTTAACAGGGTTTAAGTCTTTTTAAAGGCTCTAGCTAATGAATCACACCCATTGCCAGATTAATCTCATCCTCACCTGACAGAGGAGTGTCTCAAAACCAGCTGATGGCTCACCCAAGGTGAGAAACTTGAAGAAACACTACTGTGCTCCCATGCTGCGCCCTGTCCTCCTGCTCCAACCACCACATCCCACCAGCTGCAGGAGCCCGAATCATAGAATGGTTTGGATTGAAAGGGACTTCTAAAGGCCATCTAGTCCAATCCCCCTGCAGTGAGCAAGGACATCCTCAACTAGATCAGGTTGCCGCTGAAGAACTTGCCACTTCACATAGATAATCGGTCACCTTGCAAAAGAGGACTGAGCAAGCTCAGCACAAACCCAAAGCCTGGATGGAAAGTCTCCATTGATAAAGGAGACCATAAGTGGTCTGGTCAGAGCAGCCACAGATGGAAAGGTTCCAAGAAATAAGCTCCTCTCCCCCCCATGGAGATGGGCTGTCTAGACACATTGGCAAGGCCATGCTGCCGCGTTTGCAGTGCTGCATCCTTCTTGTATACAGCCTGTCAAATACAGCAAATTCCTGTCTCCCAGCCTGTTAACATGGGCATTTTTTCAAATTTCCTAGTGTCAGTCATGTCCAGAAATGCCAATTATGTTTAATGAGAAATTTTTAAACTGATTTTTTTTTTTTCCCCTAGAAAAACATCTTCTTTTTCTTTTTTTGATCAACCCTCTGGCAAAATCGTTTGCTGGTTATTTCACTATCTATGTTTTTACTAACAAAGTAAAAATAAAATAAGTCAAGTACAAAGTATATCTAAGTCAAGAAACACTGTGAATGTGAATACGTGAATTGCAATGGAAATCTGGAAAAAAAACAACCCATGCTCTACAAATGATTAAAAAACCCCACTACTCAACAAAACCTATGGGAGTTAGGTGATGTTATTCTTTAGGAAAACCAAAATGTTTGAGAATATTTAGGGAGAGCATGCTTAGCCTCAGGGCCACATTCAACACAGTACGTAAGTGCAGGTTTAAAACCATCCAGATCAAAGTCCTCCTGAAATAAGTAAGTGACCTTCCATCAGATTCAGGATTCCTGGGGTGATGAGTGCATAGTATACAGATTTCTCCATCATCAGCCTTCCTTGAAATGAGCCAGAAGAACACGTGTTGGGGCTGGCATAGGTCAAACAGCACCTGCAAATTCAATCTTGCTCTGGGGTAAAGGTGCTCTGATGACACAACTTCATCAGTTCTCTGCCACACTCACATCCCTGGAGCCTGCATCACATTCCCAGCTCTCAGTGAAACTGCTTGGGGGGAAGAAGTTTGGGAGATGGCAACAAAACCAGCAAAAAAAGCACCTCAACAGCTAGTAGGCACCACCACATCCCTGTGCTGGCACTTCTCCAGGCCAAGGCAGCTCCTGAAGCTCAGCCTCGGTCCCTTCTGGGTCAGTCACAGCAGATGCGCACTGAGCATTGCCTGCATGGGGACCCAGATCATCCCACTGCTGCAGTGCAGAGGCTTCCTCAGCCTCATCAACCTACTGAACCATCATCACAGGAACTGGATGTTTGGACAGAAAACAGCCACAGGTTGAGCTTTCCACTCTGCTCCACCCACAGCATCCCTTGAGGGGACTTCTAAAATCACCTCCTTCCTAGGATTCCTAGGTGATTTCAGTTGCTCTTGGCTGCTTACGGAAACCTGGAGAGCCTTCAGCTTCACTAAGGAAATCTCTGCAGATCTCTCTGGTCGTAGGAGCGAGTATGCAAGTGACTCCCTGTCAGAGGTGGCTTTCACCCTCCTCCAGCTCTCAATACATCCCCCACAAAGGGGTATCAGGGATGGACACCATAGATCAGGCTGAATGTCCTCTCCTGACAGACCCAGGTCCCAGCCGTGTGGTGGAAGCGATGGCAGCAATGCTGAGCTGGAACTGGTGAGAAGCCAGACACGAAGCTCCCGGCTATGGGCCACTGCTAGCCCACATCACTGGTCACTCACACCAGCTCTCCAGGCTTCCCCTGAGCCACAGAAATTGAATTCAAATGGAAAGACTGAGATCCCAGTGCCCTAACATGCCAAAACCTGTACCTGCTGCCTGGATGAAGCCTGGATTTTTCTCAGATGGCTCAGTCACGAATATCCTTCAATCTCAGGCAGCAGGGACAGTACAGAGTGGTGCTGGGTGGACCAAAACACACCCCATGCAGGCTCTGGAAGATGGAAGTTGCCAGCAAAGACCATTGCCATGCAATGTGGTGTAACAAAGATCAGAGCGCCCAAAGAGCCCCAAACCAGCTCGGAGAGAACTAAAGCAGAAGGATCTGGTCCTGAAATAGGTCCTCTTTTTCTTTTAAGCACAGCTCATTAAATGTTTGCTGGAAAAACAGAAAAGCATTTTCCACAGAGAAGAGGACATCCAAGAAAAGCCCTTTCGGACATAAATTGGCAAGAGACTCTCAAGCATTTATCTTCAGCATAGAATGTGCTCTGTCAGGAGGGCTGTAACTAACAATACGCTGAAAAACATGCCACAGACTTCCACTGTATTTTATTTGGCACTAAGGGGTTATTCCTCAGCACAAAGTATTTGCAACTGGCATCAGTTAAACGAGAAATTACAATCTTCAAAAGACCTATTTAGCACCAGCTGCAGAAAGTACGGAATTTGCCATCGGCTTCGATGACAACAGATTATGCCCCGTGCTCGGCTACAATGCTCAGCGCAAGCTGCCGCTTTAGTGGGGGGACTGAGGACTCAGTGCTTGCTGCCCCTTCTCGGGAGGCTGCTGCTGCCTGGTTTAGGACCGGTGACAGCCCTCTCCCCAGTCCTCCAGCTCCTGTGCCTGCCACGTTCAGCCACAGGGCTCAGCCTACTGCAAGCTGGTTTCTTCACGGGCCTTGCTGAGCTTGCGCTGGCTCAAGCCAGGTCACAAAGAACCTCTGAAGCATACACCAGCTCTTGCTCTTTCTGGAGCAATGAGCTTGAGGCACCTTGCTTGCATTTGGAGCACAGATGCCCCAAGCTCGTTAGCCCCATAGCTCATTAGTGCTAAGAAGGAATAAGAGGGAAGTGTCCCGTTCTTCCACGCTGGACGTTCAGCTGGATCAGACTGAAGTTAAACAGCATGGAGAGGTCAGGTGGAGCCCAACGGGTCGGTTATCTGGCTCTGGTTTCAACAATTTGAGAGCTCCATCACCTCCTGCCCCTGCCCAGCTCAGCTGTGTGCCAGGACCAGATAGCCGCGCTGCCATTCACCCACGGGATTATTCCCACCTTCCTGAGAGGAGGAAAGAGCACTGCCAGCAACCCCGTCCCCCCAAGCCCTCAAACCTCTTTCCACTCTGGCTTGCCGGGTGCTCCAGCGAAGGAAACCTCAGAGTCAGGAAACCTTCCTGGTGTTTGCTCAGGACAAGCGCCGTGTCCACACAGGAGCACACATGGGAGCACCCTGCAGAGAGAGCATGAACGTGGCGGGAAGGGGAAGACCGTCACTTGCTCGCCAGCAATCGGGCCAGGGCTATCTTGAGTTAACCGGGAAAAAGCAACAGAAATTCTGGGTCCAGAAACAACCTCTGCCTCAGCTCTCAAAGGCTGCAGAGAGTCAGCCTGAGCTATATTTTCCTGTCCCAAACCCAGCACCCGCTCTGGGAGCTATAAAATGCTCCTGTCCCTGCATTCTGTGGGAACTTTACTGTTTCCTTCCCCAGCCGGAGTCAGACGTGTGCAGCTAACAGCAGAGCTACAAAGACAGGGGTTTACTGGGCAAAGATCCTTCATTCACCTTGCCCTGGCAGGGTATTTAACCATTCACAGGACTTGTGCAGCAACAACAAAAATGAAGGAGAAAAGGAGCCTTTCTGCACAGAGCTGGAGCCTGCAGCACACTCTCTCCGCTCCAGAGCTCATCAAACCCAGACACCTGCGGGGTCTCTGCAGCCTTGGAGTTAACCCCCGCTCCTTCAAGCCCAGGAATTGTCACTTGGCTTGAAATTGAGTCTGCAAGTCTTTCCTGGGCTCAGAAAGAGGAGATGGCTTTGCCTCAGCTGTGGCACCCAGCACTGCTCATGCACAGTAGGAGTAGCCAAGACAGGACCAACCTAAACACAAGCCAGACTTTCTGAGAAACCATGTGGTTGCCTCAACAGGAGACCAGCTTCAGACAGGCTGTTCCTTTTCTCTCAGTGCACCCTCTGCTCTTTTTTAACCACAAAGATTGCTGAGTCTCATCCTTCTGACTTACACACACTGTCAGAGACATACTTCTTTTACTCCAGGTTTTCACATGACCCCAGAATCTGGGGCATAAAAAAATAAAATAAAGAGCCACAGTCCTTCAAGAAGTCACAGCAATGCTGAGACTGGGCTGCTCCCAGTTTAGACACTGCTTTTATTTTGCAGATAGTTTAAGTGCCCCTGATGAATAGAGTCGCTTTCCTGAATAAAAAAAAAAACAAACACAAAACCAAAACAAAAACAAAAGGAAGAAAAACCCAAGAGTTCACATCAAGTCAAATAACATTTCGACCAAATCTGTGCCTGGCATTACAAGGATCACAGCAGCTGGAGATGAAAAGCTCTTTTTAAGCTGGAAAATTCATCCTTTCATCCCTGATATAGGATGGATGAATTACTGAAACATTTCATTCTGTCTAACAGCACTCTGATCTTGCTTTACATGAACAGGGGAGGCAAAAGCACTTCTGATGCTTATCATTCACGCACAGCTGACTTGAAGTCCTCTTTCCTGCTGAGCCCAGGCTGTGATATGACACGCAGGTTTCTTCCACAAACCTCTTCTGTTGCTCTGGCAGCCTTACCGGACCTACCACCCATGCACAGAAATAAAAAAAAAATCTAAAACTCTTCACCCCGGGTACAGGCTGTATCTTTCCCCAGTTACCTGCCAGCCAATGGCCAAAAACTAGAGTCCCATCCTTACCATCTGCTTAGGGAGACCAGTTGCTGCGCTCACGCAGAGCCATCCATGTCCAGAGAGATGGGTGCCCACATCCACCCTCACCACACACTTGCCCCACGGCTCCACCATGAGCTCCACCAGCACTAGCTGAAACAGGCCAGGCTGCCCCAAAACAGTGCTGAATCCCTGCAACTGCCTGGGCAGCTCCGCAGTATCCCCTCCCACCCGGCAGTCCCCAGTATCTGAGCATAAGCCTTTCCAGCTTTCAGGTCCAAAAACTGCCCATGCCTCCACACAAAAAAAAACTTTGACTTCTCTATTAGAGAAAACGAAGCTGGGAATTTTCAAGGCTTGAAACTCAAGCACTCAAAAAATAGTAATTAAAGGGGTAACAGCTCCTGTGTTTGACAGTGCAGAGAGCACATTTGCGTGGCAGAGATACTGCTCCCAAGCTATTAGGTCTCCTGTCTTTAAACTGTAAAATAAAAAAAAAAAAAAGTGGAAAAAGTTGTCAGAAAGCCACATTGAAGGTCTCTTCCCCTCTCCCAGCTTTCCCTCCTCCTCGCTCCCGGTGCCAGCTGAGTTCAAGGCAGGCTGTGTCTAGCCTAGAGCATTGCTTGCCACGTTGGAGCAAAGCAAATTGAAGATGGGCCTCGGCTCTTTGAAGCAGCCACAACAGAAAAAACATCCTCTCCCCAGGGATGTGCTGCCCAGGGCTGGCCCAGCCACCGGGACAGCAAAGCTCATATGCAGTGTGTGGCAGGAGAGAGGCAGTGAGGAGGACAAGCCTTGGGGCAGAGCTCACACCAGCCTCCTGCAGGAGCTGGGCAACCAGAGAGGAGACTGTGTCCTCAGATGGGCTGCTCTGGGCATCAAACCCCTTGGAGATGCCTTCTGAAAAGGCAGCTCTGCTTCCCCAGCTGGCTTCAACTGGCAGAAATTGCTTACAATCTGACATGCTCTTCGCCTCTGATCCAGCTGGCAGTTTTTGAGTCATTGGCTAATTGCGACTAATACTTGATAACTTGAACAAGACTCGTAAGATAATTCAGCTCCTATGAATTTTTTGAAAACCATAAAAGGAAAGAGACCAAAGCAGCTGGGCAAGCCCAAGCTCTTTCAAGATACCTGAGAAGCCAGACCAGAGCACGCTGCTGCTGCTCTGACAAAGCAAAAGGATATCCCAGTAGAGCTCAGCCCTGATTGCTCCATGGACATCCCAAACTCGAGGTGCACAGCAGCAGCAGCATCAACGGCTGCCTCCTTCACATCACACCTCCTCCCTTACCTCCCTGGGTAAGGCCAGAGCTGGAAGAGCTCAGGGCTCAGATCTAGTGGACTGAGCCTCAGGTTTTTGGTACACTCAGTCTTTTAACTACTAAACTGAGAGAAAGCAAGACCGAGGCAATGGAGAGGGCAGCACTGTGACTGCATTCACGTGCCCAGTGCAGCCCATGGTTCTGTGGGATCCCAGCAACGCCACACCATCCATCCGTCTTTCTCTCCTCTTTCTTCTCTCCCACAGACCTTCCCGTGGACTCAGACCAGTAGATGGCACCCGAATAACAGAAAAGCCCCTCTGTCTGCCCTCCACAGCTCCCCAAATCCTCCTGCAGCATCACCACCTCAGCAGCACTGGGTACCGGCAGCAAATGATGGCTTTTGACTCTCTACTTTAAAAAGCCTGTTTGAAGCTGAACATCTAACAAGACTTCTAAACGTTTTAGCAAACAAATTCAGGAGAGAGGAAAAAAGAAAGTTAAAGTGGTTTCTTTCTAGTTTGAGGCTTAAAAAACCTGATTTTTGTCTCCCGAACACAGACGCTACTTTTAAATGAAAAACAGAATCAAAGCACCTACTTTCTCCAGAATTGCTTTCATTTGCAGGAGGTTTCCCCTCTCCCGCTGGAACTGACAGAAATTTCCTACCTGCTGCAGTTGAACAGAATCTGCATTTCTCAAAGCAATTCACTCGAGAGGTGCCTGGCTATAGTTTTCGGTAGGAAGATGCCCTTCTCTTTACTGTCTCTTTGACTGTCAACATCATTGAAGAAAAGCCTAGAACTGCTCCCCAGGCACCTTCTGCTATTAGCTAATGACAACATTCCTGCCCTCAGTGGGTTGAGCATCCTCTCAACTCTCAAAACGAGCAACAGGATGAGCTCAGGTCAGGGTGGGCATTTCCCCCAGGAGGTACCTGCCTCTCTCTTGCACACTAGGCAGGCAAGAGTATTTCTCTTTCCAGAGGGACTACCATAAAGCAGGATTAACAACCAGGGCACAGCCTGCAGCTGTGTCACAGCCAGTTTAGGATGACCCCACTCACATCCATGCCTTGAGGGTACCTGCTGACTGCCCCAGAGGATGACCATGTTTTCGTGAGAAGGACCTGGGCAAAGATGATGGTGATCTCCAGGGATGCTCTCTGCATTGCAGACAGGACTCTCCCGGTTCCCAGATCGGCCATGAAGTATGCCAAGGTGTGCACTGGCCAGGGACACCAAACACCTTGGAGCTGCAGCCACGGCTCTGCCTGGGGGAGGTTTAACATGCTCATGGAGGCGCCAGGATTTTTTCAGAAGCTTGACTCCAGGCACGATTCAATCTGGGACAAATTCAGAGACCTTCTGACTTTTCACACGTGGGCCGAACTTGGAACATGGCTCAGCCCAGCAAAGTCTTAAGAGAAGTTTGATTATTTTGATCTTTTCCCCCCATCACCGTTATTAATCATACCGAAGGAAAGCATAATTTCTCCAAACCAAACTGTCTGCCAAACCATTTCTCGGCACATTTTTTGTTTAACATCCCTTCTAGGAATGAAGCACATTTGGAAACCTCCACACCTCCATCCTCCTTGGCCAACAGCGTGTCCATGAGCACAGGGCTGTACGCACTGAGCACCGATGCTGGGAAATGCCCAGTACAGTGGGATGGAGAAAAGCTCCCATCTCCACAGGCTTGGTGGTCAAGCAGAGGAACAGCAAAGAGGATTTCATGCTATGAATGCTCCCTGGAGAACCACCCTTCTGCAGCTCTTTGGCCATTTCTGGTTTAGTGGGCTTCTCCCTGACTGGTGACAAGTGAATGTAAAGTGGAGTGCAGAGGCAGGCAGTGAATGATGGCTCTCAGCAGTGCAGCCCTGCAAACCCTTTTGCTCCCTTCCAGGCCTGCACAGCCATTTCTGACCTTCCCAGAGAGCCCATTTTCCCAATTTGGAGTCCCTGTGCCCCGCCAGGATGCTGAGTATGTTTAGCCCCCTTCTCGCCATTGATTAGATTTGCAGATCTCCCTGTTTTCCTCATTTTACCCAAAGCTGACAGGGTTGAGATAACAAAAGATACTATTCGCACACTCTCAACCTGGCCAGAAATACCAGAGATCTCATGCAACAGCCTGTTTACTTCAGAGCCTCAGTAAACTCTGAAGAGGTCCCAAAATACGAGAGCACATTGGGCTGTTTCCATGACTGATGCTTACCCACCATAGCTCTGCAGAGGCTTTCCTACCTCTGCTATTCCTGATAGCAGAATTTTGAAGAGGGGATTGTCCTGTAAATGAGGGTGGCAGTGCTTCACATAAGGGCCTCAGTGACAATCACAGATGAGGACACTGCTTTCCTTTTGGGCTTCTCGCTGTGTTTTGGTTCAGACTTGTAAACAGACTTGCCCGGAGTGGATCTGTGTTCTCCATCTGGTCCTGTGATCCAATTTCCTGGCAGGATTATCCTGGACATGGAATTGCACAGGAATGCTGCAGCGTGTCCATCCGGCCCACGGCCAGAGCCGAGCTCTTCGGTTCGCCTGTTTCTGTGGGAGACCCGGCCACGGCGTTTCACCCAGTTACCCCGCTAGCAAGACAAGTAACTCAGGGCTGACAAAAGCAGCTCTTCCAAAAGGACTTCCAGACATTCACGGACGGAGAAGCCAGCGCTCTTCAGAGTTGTTTCTCGTGATTACATAGCATATCACAGATAAAAAAATGCATGTTTTCTGCCTCCTTTGAATTCATGTCTGGCTTTTGCTCCCACTCACTGGCTCTTGTTCTACCTTTCCCTGATGGTTTGAAGAGGGGGTCAGGGGAAAAGAGAAAAAAAAAAAAGACCTCTTCCTAGAGAGTCACAGAAATGAGGATTCAAATCCATTATCACAAGTGTCTGGAAATGACTCTCAGCACTGCACGGCTTGAGAGGGATAGCGACACGTCACAGGAGTCAAAGCACTCCCCCTCAGAGCAGAGACCAGGGAAGCACAGCAGAGAGCAAAGCCTTTCTGAGGATGCCTGGAGAGCAGCAACGAGCATGTAGCAAGACAGGTCAGGGAGCCCAGCACCATCAGCAGCAAGAAAATCAGGATTCAGCACCCGGCTGAGCACAGAGACCTTCAAGACCGAGAACAAGGCGTCCTCTTCATTTGCTTACTCACTCCTCCAGACACAGACCATCTCTGGCCAGAGGAGCATGCAGCACTTGCAAAAGCAGACATGAACGTGCCCAGATTGAACACCGCAACCTGCTTGGAAAGTTGGGGAAACCTGGAGGCAGCATCATTGTGCCGGCCAGGACAGCTGAAATGAAGGGTTAAGCACACAGGCACATTCCCACTACAGTCACATGGTCACTGACACTTGGTGAAAGGATGTCCAAGAGTCCCCTTTTACTACCTTCTCAAGGTAAGACCAGCTCTATGCTATTTACTCCTTCACCTGTTTGTCTCCAGCAGATCTGTGCTTGGGGTCTCCACAGCATTCTCACCCCATCTCTTCCAGGGTTTCCGTGCCCTTGCTAGACCTGGGAGGATTCCCTTACCACCTCACTTACATCTCCCTTGCTGCAACAGAAGCAGGTGGGCTTGGAGACCAGTTTATACCCTCCTCTTCTTAAGCTTAAGCATTTCTTTCCTCCTAAATTGGATGCTGGAGCTCTTCTTACTGCTCTTCTTCTCTGGATTTCTTTCTGACTCAGTTCGCCTCTTCCTTGACATGCAGCATGCCCAAGCGGAGCCCTCTCCATGACCAAACACAATGAGAGGATGCTCCACAAAATGATGCAAAACTACAGGAGATGCCAGGAGTAAAAAACATCTGCCTCTCCTCATAAAGATGCAGTGTTTTGCATTGAGCAGGAGAGTTGGTTCAAGGCCAGGTGAACAGATTTGCAAAGGGCACGGAGCCACAGCGCTCCAGCGTAGGGTCCTTATGCCAAATTCACCCCACTTTGTAAGACAGCAGGTTGACACCAGTGGCTCCTGAGCCACTCTCCTTTACGGGGCACTGTGGCAGAAACATGTCGAGCTGTCACGTGGGGGAGATCTGCTCTGTAACCTCAGAGCAGCAAGAGCAGCCACTTCCCCCAGCAAGCCCAGTTTCCCCACTGTGAATCACTGGTGGAGATGAGAGATCTGCCCCATGGAGCACCCATGACCGGACCTCGCAGAGCGCATCCCATGGGGGAACAGCATTCCTGCAGCTTGGCCGGTGGTGGGACATTCAGACAAAGGGTTAGCACCAAAACAGGTCATTAGTGAGCGACATGGGGTATTTAATTCTTCTCCAGGCTCCTCGTTTTCCTAAGGTGAATGCCTCAGAAAACCCAGTGGGGGGTGAGGAGGAATTTACAATTCCCTTCCAAAAAACAGTCTTTGTTTGATCATTTTTTTAAAATGATCGAGTAACTTGCGAATACATTTTCTGATGATTCCCACATCCTCCCAGCTGGAGAATGGTTCATGAACAGACTCCAAACTCTGTAAATGAGCTTGTTAGTCATAAGTCTTCAAACAGGCTTGATAAACAACTTTCAGCCTGCGGGATATTCATCAACTATTCTGTCTGCCTGGTCTCCTGACAGTAATTTATTATTTACAATGAGAGACGCCTCTCCTAAATCACAGGTGATTGTTCCTTTTTACCGACTAGATGATTTTGTAATTATTTCTTTTAAGGAGAAAAAATGAAAAATAAATCACAAACAAGCAATGCATCACGTCACAAGCACTTATTCCTGAGCCGTTCCCTTAGTTTCCATGAGACGTATCAGTAGTTGTCCAAATGAAACAAACTAAGTAAAGATCTTTTTGGCCAAACCTTCAAGACCGGGCTACAGCCAAGAAAAAGAGCGTGACTGTCCCAACCAGCCACTGGGAATTTCACTGCCTGCCACCAAACGCTCCAGGGACCTTCCAGCTGACCAGCACGCGCCGCTTTTTTGCATCCTTTGGGATTGTGGAGAGACCATCTCAAGATGTTCAGGAGATCCAAGTCTGCATGCAAAAAAAACGTGCCACAAAAAGCCGTTTCACCCCAGGAATGGGGTCATGCAGCAAACACAACTTGCCCGAGGGCATGGGGTGCACTCAGGTGCACCCACCTGGGCAGGAGGTGGGGTCCCCTGCAGGAATAACTTGCTGGAAGTTGCTCCAGTTCATGGAAGAGGATTTCCTCAATGGTAATCAGTTAATTAACACCAAAGGCGGTTGATTTCAGAGGCAGATGAAATAGCAGTTTGCTGGGTGCAATGCAGAAGGAGGAGAATCTTCCTGAATCACTGTTAAAGCCAAGCTCTTACAGAACACACACTCAGCAGATTTCAAAGCCCCTAACTAGGAGCCAGGATTGCACCCAGTTATATGGGTAGGAAAACTGAGGCATAGTGAGGTTAACCTAGTCAAATTATGGCAGAAAATATAAAAGAAAAAAAGACCTCCGAGCTCTGTGGCCAAGGCACAAAAACATGGAGCAATAAAAGGCAGGCTGGGTCATCCTACTGGGCCATCTCAACTGATGTTTAGAGCAACAAAAAAAAAAAAAAGCCCTTCTGTTTCAATTTAGATTTTGGGTGCAAGGCTCTCCTGGGTAGACTGCTCCTGGCACCAGCAGACACCACACACCTTGCCCTGAGGTACTCCCAAACCGAGTGACCCCACGCTGCCTGGGAAAAATGCAGAGAGCAGCCAAATGCCATCCCCAGCAGGCTGCCTTGTGTGTCTGCATAAAATCCAGACCTGTGTTTCCACCACCACCTTGGCTCTGATCCACCGAGAGGTACACACTCCCATCTGCATTCAGACTGAAGGCAGCAGGGTCTTGAAAGATTTTTCTCTCTCACTGTAAAATCACCAACACATTTGCTCTGGCAACCTCAAGCACTCAAGATTGGACTAGCTGCGGCACCTGCTTGCATCCAGAGACAGCCTTCCCAGCGCCAAATGGGAGCAAACACGCTTAGGAATGAGACACAGACTTCTCACCAGCTTTCTCCAGCACTGTCAGCATGGGAGCCATCCATCCCAAGCAGGAACTCAGTGCTGGATTCCCAAACCTCCGCTCCGTGCCTTCCATCCAGGGGGAAACCGGCAGCGCGCAGGATGCAGAGGAGGGATAAGGGATATGAAGTGCTACCAGCGTTTCAAGGCACGAGGTAGGGAAAGCACTGTAAGGCTTGATGGGAAACCAGCCCAAATTTCATGGGGACAGGAGCTGCCTGCAGAGCCACCAGCAAGGGCAGCCCTTTCTGCAGCACCAGGCCTAGAGCATTAACACTCTGTTTTCACTGTTACGGTTCAGGCATTTTTCCCTATTAAAGCCCAATTCATCCCTGCAAAGCCCCAACCCCATTGAGCTGACATGGAGAAGCAACGGTTCTTTGAAAGCGCAAGCATGATTTTCAGTTATTTATTTTTCTTCTCTCAAATGTGGGTTGTATTAGTGACACTTCTAAAAAAGTTGACGATTTCCAGAAGCACTGAGCAGGTCTTCACGGCTTTGCCGACACATGGGCCGCAGCTCAGACCAGCTCACCCTCCACTCATTCAGCAGCCCCAGAGACAACAAAACCAAGAGCAAACTGAAGGTCTCCATGGGTTCAAAACCTACCCAGCCTTGACTGGTCCTGCATCTACAGTGGGTACAAGAGAGAATCATCAAATGGTTTCTGTTGGAAGGGACCTCTAAAGCTCATCTAGTCCAAGAGGGCTGGAAGCTACTCAGATACTGCCTTCTGCAGCCACCCACTCTGCTCCGTCATGCCCAAGCACCCCGCTTTGTTCCCTGTGCCTCAGAACTGCGGGTCCCCTTCAGAGCTGCATGCTGTTTTCCTTCTCCAAGCCTGCCCACTCAGCAGATGCCAATGGCAATTTTGTCTTGCCCCAGATGCACAGTGCTGTGGATAACTTTGGTTTTACTTTGGCCAAAGAGGCCACAGGAGAAGTTCATCTGCTGGTGGGCTCAAAGCAGGAAGCCATGCACCCAGGCTCCTGAAGAATTCCAGTTCTTGGTGCAAAAGCAGTTTTCCTGCCTGACCAACTCATCAAGATGTGGAGAGGGTCCTAGCCAGATACTGAGCGGCTCTTTGGATGTTCGCCCTGCCAGTCTCACTGACTGGCTGGAGCTTCTCCTGTAGGAAAATTTCTCTAGCCAGAAATGAGGGGAAATTTGGGCAGCCTATGAACTGGATGCTGCAAGAGGATGTAGTGACTTGTTAACAGCACAGCTGGCTCCCCTCACCTCTCTTCTAACCTTCCCTTCCAGGAACATAAAGCACCAGGATGTCCTGGGCTGCTACCCCGAGGCAAATGTTCACTTCATACGGGCACGACAAATCCAGACTGTCTGGGACGGTGCTTTAAACATTGGCATAACCTTTTCTCAGCCTCTGGAGGTGAGGGGAGTGCAGAAAGCTACATAAGCTGAAATTGATGCTCACTGGATTGCTCATCAGACCTCTCTTCCCACCTTTGGCTTTCAGACACTCCTCATTGCAGATGCCAGGCTTTCCATTCCAGGAGGTGGCCCTCATCTTCAGCACCTCGCACCACTGCTCCCTTCCCAACTAGCGTTCTCCAGATGTTCTTGTTCAAAAGAAACTTCTCTCAAAACTATTCCACCATAGTCCCAGCAGACACACAGTGCACCTCAGCTGAGCTCTCAGCCCCACCTCACAGCATCGTCGAGAGCTACGCAGTAGACACCAGCCATGCCCAGCAGAAAGTGCAGGAAAGGAAAGGCAGGTTTAGGTGCATACCATGCGTTTACAGATCAATAGGGGGATGACAAATGTGAGCAGGGCCAGCAAATCTAGGAGTAAGAACTGCAGGACTGCCCTGGAGGACCCTTCCAGTGGCTAGTAAGAAGCTGAATTGATGCTGCATCACCCCTTCAGGAGGTGGCACAGCCCACCAGGCTGCCGTAAACCCCCCTGGGATTTCACAATCCTTTGAGCTGTCTGCTCTCCCCCCAGAGTAGCCAGTGGATTCAGAAGATATTTCCCACGTGTGGCAACCATATAACAGGTTTTTCTTGGGCGAAACTAGACAAAAACCCCTATGCTGTGTACTTCACCACCTATGCAAAAGTAGAAATCTTTCTGTGCCCTGTGCATAAAGCCATGAGGACAGTTCAAACAGAAAGGCAGCTCAGAGCCTTGGACAACAGCTCCTCCAGCCAGGCTATGATGATTCTCACTTCACATCTCCTTAATCTGCCCCGAAATCCAAGCCTTCTTTAGGAAACGCAAGTAGGGTGGGGAACCAGCAACGCAGTGATTCATCCTCCCCAGAAACAGAGGCCCAAAGTCTGGAATATTGTGACACTGGGTAAATACTCGTGATGTACTTCATTATGCAACAGAGGCCCAGCAGGAGCGCAGCTCCCTCAGGGCTACTTAATATGAGTTTCAAAAGTGATTAAATATATCATAAACAACTTGCAAACAGGAATAAACACCTATATTGACATCACCGGAATGGCTTGATGGCATAAACCATGGGAGAAAACTCAGTTATCGGGTGGGGGGGAGGGGGCAGAAATTAAAAAAAACCCTCAATCATACGCGAAGAAATTATGGTCCTGTAATTAATTCTGTGTCTGCCTTGTCAAATACTCAACTCTCCCAGCCCTTCCTGCATATCCTCTGTCCATGCTCCTGCGTTTTCTTTCTAGGCTTCCTAATGTCCCATACTTTGATGCATGTTGCACCTCTGCTGAAAGGATCGCGCCCCTGAACGCAGACAGCAAAACTGTTTCGTGTCTGTGCAGAAATATTCCACTGGTACGAAAAAAAAAAAGTTTTTTGCCTGACTGAAGGATGCTGGTTGAGCCTTGAATGCTAACACTCCTCCATTGGCATAGGCATAAGCGGTCCATTGAATTGCATGCAATGATTCCTGTGAGTAAGGATTGCACAAATTAATTCCCTGAGATAATATTTTCCCATGCGATCACTGCTTTAGGCATCATCAAAAAGACGGAAAATAGACTGGCTAGTAGTGGAAACTTGGTGCAGATGACAGAAAGCTGATGTTCATTAAAAGTGTTCAAGCCGTTTAGACCAAACCTTCAAGTTTTATGAGAGATTTCAAAATCTAGTTTTCATGGAAATGTTTTCCTTACATTAAGGGGAGTGGGAAAATAAAAAAAAAGCCAATAAAAAAAGAAAGTAAAAACCTCCAGTAAAATCTTTTTCAAATTAAAAAGTTGGAAGCTTTGTGCAGATGGATTGAAAACACAAATGCCATCAGCAAATTACGAGATGACGAGAACCAGGAAGCAAAACTGATTATGACTAAAAAAAGTGAAACTCACAAACAAATAAAAGTCTAGTTTTGCCTGTTAAAAGGAGGGCAGCACGGCCAGCGCTCGCAAACTGAGTCAGCTCCTTTCTTCAAAATCACATCTCTTTTTCCTTTCTTAATAACAGTCCGTTGGCCATTTTTGTTTGCTTTTCAGTGCTTTTATTTTTATTTTTTTTAAGACTCCAGATTTGTGACAGAACCACATTTCCATCTTTGCCTGCACCCAGAAACTCTAGAAATTTATGAGAAAAATGCAAAATGTTTTTTCCCCTTCAAAGTGCAGGATTCGGAGATGGAAGTGCGTTCAGAGATGGAAGAAAAATATCCAGCACTGTGAGATATTTGCCGGGATAATCATGTGCCAGCCAGACTGAAAGTGAAATTAAATAGATACACCAAAGGAACATAAATGGAAAGAAGTTAATCAAACTTCTAACAACTGCTCTGGGTTCATTATCTGTCTGTTATTCAACCTTTACCCAAGTGAACACTGTTCACTCTTCCTGCCAGCAGCCTCTAGGACACGCGCGGTACAACCGGCACATGTGAAAACTACTCCTGCAAGGAAAAACATTTTTCATGTAGATAACAAACAACAAGGGCCTTACAAATAGTATCAAGCGGATCACCAATTTTTCTACATCAGCAACTGGAAGAGGAGGACTGGTTCTGGGAAGTCTTGCTTGGAAAAATCTCTGGAAGGATGCTCACAGCTGCTGGTGGGGTTCAAGGCATCGGTCAGTTTTGTGTGTGACCTGTGGCCGCCAGCAGCTCCCAGCAGACTCCCCCTCTGCCCACCAGCTATGACGGACAGGAGAGGAAGAAAAAGCCTGCTAGCTTTAATCAATTTACCCTGCATTTCCCCCACCTCTTTCTACCCTTTGTACATCCCCAGTCTACAGTCTCAGCATCTTCTGGGCATAAGATCTGGGTTTTACTAACAGAAGAGCCACTTTAGTATGTGAAGATAAAGCGAAGATTTGCAAAGAACACCCTGCAGTTGTCCCTGGAGCTTCCTCTCACGTTCACCCTCCACGCAGCTCAGCAACCCACTGAACCTGCTTTTCACATTTCAAAGCAGTAGCAGAGCTTTTCTACCTCTTTTTAGGAAGGCATACGTTCCTTCTGTGAAGGGTAGAGAGGAATAATACTGCAGATAACCTTAGGAACAGGAAAAAAAAAAAAGAGAAAATTCAGTATTTACATACACCGTTTTACTCCTGCAACAACCTCACCTGTTCTAATTAAAAAGAGGGACTTAAAGCATAAAGAACAGGCAGACGAGAGCAGACCAAAGGTCTTTCAGCTCAGGATGCTGTCTCAGACTGCCAGTGACGACGAAGTCAGAGGATATAAACTTAGGCAGCAATGGCGCAATCTCTGCCTAAGCAAAGAAACTCATCTCCTCCCAGTTGCCCTGGCAGGGTTTCTGCTTCCTTGGGAAGGGGTCACGATGCCTGTTGAGGAAGAAGAAGTTGTGGGGGGCCACAGGCAGCCTGTGCCTCAGCATTAAGCGCAAACCAGCCCTGACAGCCCAACACAATCTGTCAGCCCGGGAGAGAAGTGCAGCCCCCAAACTGTCATCATTTTTATGCTGAAGAGAAATTAAAGCACAGTGTAACTCCAACACTCGGAACTTGTGCAGTTACTGGACCAAAGTGAGGTTTATTCACTCCTCACAAAAGAAATCCAAGCCTAACCATTTTTCTTTTGCTGCTCATGCTTCTTCCACATCATTTTATGAACCATCAACAGTGAGAATGAAATAAACCAACCAAAAAAAGCAGTCAAAAATGACATCCTAAAAAAAGAAAAAAAAAAGTAAAAAAAATCCAAATAACTTAATAGTTTACCAACTCTGGATTTGGAAAATTAACCTCGCCGAGAGCCACAAGCTCTGGGCACCCATAGGCCACCAACAGGTCTCTGCCACCCACAAAGGACATAGGAGCAATAGAAGCTAAATGACTTTGTTGGGAAGTTCAGGGGGTTCTCTCTACTGAGCTGGGACCTGCGTTTTCAAACCAGTTTTAGCCAGAGCTAGCGAAAGCTCTGCTACCAAGTTGATTGTGTCTTAACAGGTGGTTCTGCAATGAAGAGTAACTTGGCTTGCAAAGTCTTCTTGACTAAGCAGGAGAGGGAGGGAACTTTGCGGTGAATTGTATCAGCTTTTAGGGTATGTTTTTCAGAGCGATAAGTTGAACTAAATTCGACAGGAGTGACAGCTTCTCAGCATCACTGAAAAATCAGCTCCTTCATACACTGACAGTTCTCCCTGTAAATATCACAATCACAGCTTCTCCCAGGGATATTGTTTGTTTGGGTTTTTTTTTAATATGATAAATGTTTTCTCCTGAACTTCATTCATGAGCTGGTGGTGAAATAGTTCCTTCAATTTCAAGTGTCTAAATAAAACCTTTTGTCACTTCAGTGTCAAACTTTCCCCTCTCATTTTGGATTACAAAAATAGCCCTAATAATTTGGCATTTCACTTCAACTTGGAACAGAACTCAGTGACAGACTAGCTGACTTTCCTGTAGGTTGAAAGAACATTTTTAGTGTTCCTTAGACATTCCACAGTTTCTCCGAGCGGCTTTTACCTTCTCGCCCTTAGTAACGTGGAGAATAACCAAGCCCTGTGTTAGCTTTTCCACTGAACCAGCTCTCATTTTTCACAAGAAAAGCTCATACCTCTGTTGCTCTGCCCAGCTCCAGCTCAGTCCTTTTCTGGCATGGATTGCAAAACACTTCACAAAACACATGCAATAAGTGGGGAAACTGAGGCACGGGACTCGTAGGATCTGCTAAATGCATCAGTGAAAAAGCCAAAAAGCCCGAATGACAGCTCTGTCCAATAAACCAAGGAGATTTTATCCCTGGGGTATTTTTATTTTTTTTTACTTACTTTAGAATACTTCTTAAACTTTCTAAATCACTGCAACAGTTAAAACTTTTAGAGCATTTGGAGAACTTCTAATTTATTTGAAGCAGTAGTTTGGTCACTGTTTGGCAACGCTGGCTGGGAAACACACCCTCAGACTCGGATTTTTGGTCCTTTTGGTCCTGCTCTAAGAGTAGGGTGGGTATTGGGGAAACACAGCTCCTCTTTTCCAGGCGGACTGCGCTAACTCAGGAGAGTTCAGCAGCTGGCAAGGAGCAGTATCAGCATGGGTCCAAATAAAATATTATAAACGAAACTGGGGGGAAAATAAAAGGAAAAAAAAGAGTTGTCTATGTAACTTGTTGGTTAGTATTTTGGGGACTCTCCAGCCACAGTGTTGTGGCAGAGAGAGTTGAATCGGGGGAAACCGCAATTACTGTCTTCCCGCCTAAAATATACACGTTTAGGGTAGGAAATTGCATTTTCTCGGGTCCTGGGAAAATTTTTATAAAGCAATCTCCCAGCGGTGGTGGGTCCCCCAGCCGCGCCCCGGTCCGGCTCTCCGGGAGGATCGGGAGCCCCTCCGGCAGCCGCGCCCCGCTCGCTGCCTTCCCAACCGCGCTTCCCAAGAAACGCGCCCTGGAGCGATGCGTTCCCGCCCGGAGATATGTCCTGCCGGGACTAAGCTTGGGGATCCCACGAGTGGAAGTGTAAGGTGTGGCAGCTTTTAGAAGGCTTCCCCCTTCCTCAGCCACGTTTCCTTCGGGCTATCGAGAAAACCACATCGGACCGGCGGGGAAAAGAGGGTCGGAGGCAGCTGCTGGCGAAAAAAACCCAAACCGACCAAAAACCGAAAAGCGAATTCCAATTACATTGCAATTTTCGTTCGCTTTTCGTTTTTCGTTTTTTTTGTTTGTTTTGTTGTGTGGGTTTGGGGGGTTTTGTTGTTGTTGTTTGTTTGTTTTCCTTTCGCCAGCATCCGCAGGGCAGCCACCTCAGCCCGGGATGAGGGGTTCCCTAGGAAGCGAGCCCGTGTCCGCAGCCCCTGCCCACTCCCCGGGAGACACGGCGGAGCGGCCGCAGCCAGCCCTCACCCGCAACGAAAGTCGCGCCTCTGTTTTTTGTTTGGTTTTTTGTTGTTTTTTTTCCGACACCAGAGGGAAAACAAGAGGAGGTTTGCTGGTCCCGGATACCCACTTCGCCCCGCTACACCGCCGCTCGCCCTTTCTGACAGCGCTGCCCGTAAGGGGAAAATAATAAGCGGCGCTTAGACAAACGCCGCGCAAACCGGCGCCCGGCCCCTCTGCCCTCCAGCCGCGGGGCTGTTGTTTTACGCCTACTTGCGTTCCCAAACGAGGATCCGTTAGGCCGGGTGGTTCAGAGACAGCTCTGAGCCTTGCCTTGCCTTCCCCTGCCCGCCGGGGCTGGATCAGGCCCGCACTGAGAGAACCGGGGCTCGGGGAGGAGAGGACCGGGGGCTCCACTTTGCAGCCGCGTACGCACCCTCGGACTGTTTGCGAGCCGCGACGCTCCGGGCAGGTTGTCGGGCAATCGTCCGGTTCTCATCCAGGCCCCCGAGGCACCTTCCCGGCGTCCCACAAACAACGGCACCGGTCCCAGCTCCGACGGGCCGGCCGGGTGGATGGAGAGATGGATACTCAACCGCCTGCCGCACCTCGCCCCGTCCAGCCAAGCCCCGTACTCAGCCCCCTCAGCAAGAGACGGAAGAGGGGCTCAGCCCTGCGGTCCGATCCTGCCCGCACTGGCCCCCCCGGGCTGCTCCCCTCCGGGCGCCCCGAAGGGTGACGGAGCAGCGCTGCCCGGGATCCGACGAAGGCGGCGCGGCGACAACGCGCGGTTCGCCGCTCG
>VWZK01002072.1:146792-245289 GCA_013396935.1 Baryphthengus martii
GGGCGGCCCGCGGGGGCCTCGCCGGGACGTGGCATCGGTGCGGCTCCCTCTCTTCCCCTGGGACGGGGGCGGGCGGTCCCGACCCCGCCGTGCTCATTAGCGACTCAGGGGAGGGTGGCTGAGGGAGCCCCCGCTTAGGGGCGCAGAGAGTGGAGGGGGGGTGTGTCTGTCCCTCTTGTCGCCCGGAGCTGCACTGGGAGAGGAGGGTGAGCACGGCCCTTGGAAAGGCTCCCGGAGGCACAGGCGAGGAAGAGTGAAAAAGAGAAATGCAGGTGAAAAGTTAGCAAAGAGAAAGTGTGAACAGGAGAGGAAGAAAAAGTGCAACAGAGAACTAGGAAAGAGAAGACAGACCAGAAGGAGAGCAAAAAGGCCAGAAAGAGAAACTGCAAAGAGAAAAAGGTGGGAGAAGGACGACACCCTCGGAGCTCCTCAGGACAGTAAAGAGGTGAAGCAGTTTGGCCTGGCCCCCATGGCCAAGGCCAGGTAGAGGTGCAGTAGAGGCCCAGACTCTGGCCGCAGAAGGGCCCTCAGGGCAGCAGGGCTGGTGGCGAGGGGCAGGGTCCTGGGGGCCAGGAAAAGCCGCTGCTGCGTCCCAGTGGCTGGAGCCTGGGCTCTGAGCTGCCATAGCCAGCCCAGAATTTCCATCCCCCCTCCCGTCCCGATCTGGAGAAAGAACATTTGATGCCATCAAAGGGCTCCAGATTGAAAACAGATGTGCTTCCCCGAGCCTCTCCATGCATTTAATTAAGGCACAGGCATGGAGGAGACATTTTCATAATTAGTTTGCTTTCAGGACCCCCCCCTCCAGTCCCAGTTTACCCTTTGCAGTCTCCAACACCCACATAAGCATTGCAAGGGCTTGAGGCTCTGCTGTCTCTGGTCTGGGGGCAAGCAAAGCTGGTGGACACAGGCTGGAAAAGCCAGAAAAAAGACTTGGAGCAGGGTTGCATGTGCATGCAGAAATGGGTGAGTGTGTATACACCCAAAACACTGTGTGTGCATCTGCACTCCACAGCGTGTGCCTTATTGCACACTGGTGTGGCCCTTTTTTCTGGATTTGAGTGTGATGTCTTGCAGTATGTGCCCACATGTTGGATGGAGAAGGAGCTGGGTATCCACACAATTATGCAAGGCTGCATGTGGCTGAGTTTTGTAGGCTGGCATCTTGTAGCCCAGCTCTCAGGGTCTCCAGGTTCAGGCACAGCAGGGTCCTTCCATGCTCTGAAGGACAATTATCTGTACACATCCCTGGGGGTGCCCAGTGCACAAAATGCTCTTCTCTTTGCCTTTCTCAGATATTTGGCTGCCTTCTTTCTTGGTGAGCTGGGTTTTGCCCTCTTCCTCCCTGTTCTCCTTCAAATGCATGTTGCAACCCACCAGGCTTTCTGAGTGGGAGATACAGAATCCCAGCCACGTTTTCACTTTCCACAGATAGTAGGGTCTGCTCTTAGCCCCAGGCAACTTCTGCCATGAGGATGACAGGAGAAGCCACAAAAACCCATACAAGAGCTCTCTGTGCCACCTTCACCGATATCTTCACTGACATACCTGGTAAGAAGTATTTTTCAGATCTCTCCATGTCTATGGCTATCCTTCAAACAACCCTCCCTCCCAGCTTTGGGGTTTGGGAATGCATCCCAGTAGCAGCAGATGCCTTGGAAAGATGGTGGGTGACAGCAGGCTGGTGCTGAGAGTGACCACATCAACATGCGTGCATCTGCTGCAAAGGGAGAGTCTCACCCCCAAGGCAATAGAGGCCCAGCTCCAAGAGCACCTTCTTTGGCTTTACCATGAAGTGATCCACAGGTGCTCCCCATACCTTCAGCACCCCGGGCTGAAGAACAACATGGGATGCCAGATTCCCATCCTGGAAGTGGCCTGAACACCTCCTTTCCCAGATGCCTCCTGGCAACACAACTTGATTTCTATGACTGGGTAGGAGAACTCCGCTGAGGAACAAGATGAACCCAAGGGAAACCCCAAGAAATAAGGCACATGAGAAGAAACTGATGGACCAAAGTGGCCCACAAAGATGATGAGCAAAAGAAACAGAAAAGAATCAGAAAGGTGAAGAGAGAGAGGGAATGAAGGACATGCTCTCTGAGCTCCTGGGTGAGCAAATCAAGGTTTCCAAGGGCCCTATATAGCTGCAGATCTCAGCCTGCTACTAAAGTGGTAGGACTATCTTTACAGGACAAGCACAAAGTATCCCTTTAACTTGATTCAAAGTTGTAGAAAGCTTCAGGTCAGAGTACAGGCAGATACTATCACCTTACCTGAATACTCAAGGGTATTGCCTTCTAGTGTTCATCTTCTCCCCCTCCAGCCAACAGCAGCAAAGGCAGAAGAGGACGGGGCATTTACCACCCATCTCAGATGGATCAGTTTCTTCCTGTGTGGATGTCCAATAGCCAGCTCAACTGCATGTCCACTCAAAGGCCTCCAGGTTTTTCTGCAGAGTAAACAGCCATAGGACAAGCATGAGCTGCACCATGGCCTCCTGTAATCCAAAGGTCTCACCACAACTTCTCTGTTTCAGATGGGAAAACCAATGCAAAGGCAGCTTATTCTCAGCATCACATGCCAATTCTCATAACCCTGAGGCTGAGAAGGGCTCCCGTGCCACAGGTGGCCCATGAGAGCAAACATACATATAATTTCAAAATCTCACAGGCCATCATGTGTTTAGTTAGATATCTAGTTCCCGCCTTACCACTGGCTTAGTATCAGGCTCAACCAGTAGCTCCCATTCCCCACCATCCTCCCATCCCACCTTTCCTCTCCAAAATGCACCTCACAGCCCCCTTCCTCCACCTTCCAAGGCTGTCCAGAGAATCATTGCCGCCTGCCTGCACTCCCAGAAAGGCAGAGACCTCTGAGCCTCTGCTGCCAGTGGGGGAGAAGAGAAGGCTGAAGGGTCCCAAAACAACCAGAAATCTGCTAAGATTAAGCACCCACAGCTGAAAGGCCAAGCTGCAAGCAGCAGCCAGACCCTTGTTTGGCCCTTCCTGTTCCCAAAAGTGGTTATCTTTTTGAAGGACATCAGTGAGCCACACCAGCTGGAGCCTGCCTCAAAACCTCTCTCCTATGCTGTGGCCATATCTGATGCTCAGAGAAGGCAGAAACCACAAACTCTCCCATCCTCCCTCCCCCAGCTGCATATCAAAAAGGGGAAAACCAAAAAGCTGCACCTCTGCAGATGCCCAGACCATTTGTTTCTGCTTTATTTTCTTATAGAAAATTACAAGCTCAATCTGCAATGTCAGTGAGAAAGCCTCTAATTTGAGCATTTGCTCCGATTCCTGAAATTTCCCATGAAGCCCAGCACTGGCATCTTCTGTGATTCCAATATACAGGCTACCCAAGCATGCTACAAGCCCTCTGAAACATTCCCCTCACCTTCATAACTGTCTGAACAGAGGTTTCCCAGCACCACAGTCTTGGTGACAGTTTTCAGGTACATTAAATGGGACAACCTTGTAGCTGCTGTTTGTGGAACGCAGGAAGGCACTGAATAAGCCAAGCCTTCACCTGCTCTGCTCCCACATTTAGCTCTTCTGTGCTGACCACCACACCACATGCCTTTCCCAGTATAGACCACCCTCTTTTTTTCAACTGCCTTAAATCTCTTCTACATAAGCTAAAAAAAGCCAACAAAACCAACAGGCAGAACCTGTGGGGGCTGTGACACACAGGTGTGGATTCTCAGCTGTCTAATCACATTACGGCCCTCAGCAATTTGCTCAGTGAGGGAGAGTAGGTTGGGTCTCTCTTCCCTGCCTTATTTTCATGAGACTTGTCAGCATGTCATGTCCTGGAGCTCTTTTTTGATCTGCCGAATTTGTTTCACTCTAGCAGCTTAAAAATAATATTGCAGGAGGGGAGAAGGGAGGAGCTAATGGATGGTATCGTTGCACAAGCTTGAGGACACCTGACCAAAATGCACACACAGTTTATTGCTGCTCTCTGCCTTTTACCCTTAACCATGCAAGGTGCTCAGCTATTCCCAGACGTGCTGGGTACCCCCAGAAATGCTCTCCTGTGGATCTCAACAGAGTGCAAGCACTTTATTCAGATGATTCAGAGGACAGGAGGGCCCAAATGGTACTTACTTCTTCCCAGGCCCATAACGGCAGCTACTTTGGAGAGGGAATGCCCTGAAATAGACCGCAAAACATCACAGCTCCTTAGGGACACGCTGATGAGAGAGAGACCTCGAATCAGAACATCTCTCTGCTGCTGTCCACTTCTCAGGCTGCATCCAGACCATCCCAGCCTTTGCCCAGCCCAAGGATATCCCCACTGCTGGACTTTGTTGCTGATGATCAGGTGCTGGGGAACCAACCCAGAAATCGGTTTCCCCCTATCACCTTGTCACGCTGAGTCACCAAAATGTCTGATCTCAAGCCTCCTTGCACTTCCCTGGGATGAGAACTACACTGAGCTGGATGGAGACAGAGAGCACCTGCAGGCGCACGTGTCTGCGTGTAGGTGTATCCCCTTACACACGTGTGTGAGCATTGGGGGTGTGTGGGGGGGTGTGTGCGTGCACATTTAGGTCTTGAGCCAGAGCTTTCTCCCACGTGAACTCCTGCTGTACACTTGGGCCAAACCGCCTTCTTTTGTTCCTTTCTTCTTCCCCACATAGAGGTATGTTATTAGATCTGTGGGGATCAGGTAGTCTACAGTCAATTCAGGCTGTAAACTCGACATCATGGTTTCTTATAATCCCAAACATCTTGATATCATCTGGAAATGCCATGAGCAGTTTATAATTAGGGTTTAGCATGCAGATTAATACCAGCAGCTTCAGGGTGAACAGACCATCAGAGTCTAATCAAAGCTTAAATGGGGCAGCAATTTAAAAGTGAGATTTATTATTCCTCTGCATAATATTTTTTTGAACCAGGGGCTGAGTTCACATCACACACAATCATTCCTGGAAGTGCTATCACATCGCCAGTCAGAGCGAGGTGGCTTGTTACTGGGTCCTGGGGGTGATAAATACTAGGCTTTGGGAACTTATTTAGGAATATCACAGCATTGACACTGTACAAGATTTAGAACCTGAGGCAGGAGGGCACTTGAACACATGCACGACTCATGGGGCTCCAGCCCCATGTGGATGGTGGGGCAAGGCCGTGCACTTACAGGGTTTTTTAGCTGGTTACCAGTTGTAATAAGAGATGTGATCCCAGTACACCAGGTAGGGAGTTCTCTGTTTGCCGTCTTCTCTGGACATGTGTGGGTGGGGGTGAGGAGGGATGGGTAGGTATGTGGTACCCAAGAGGGGTATAAAGTCACCTCACAGCAACAGAACCATTACAGCAACCGGCACCACAAGGTCAGCTAAGGGTTGGGGAGGGACGCCTGAGCCAAATGTAGCCAGGGAAATCTCCTCCTGAATAATACTTCTGCCAAGTCCCATCTAGATGGCCCCTGGGAGTACTCTCATGTCTCAGAAGTTTGATTTTCAGGGTAAGGGCAGCTAGGCTGTCTGTGCAGCTTTTTCATTAGCAGGGCTCTTACCTTATCACCCAGACCTCCCTCACCCAGTTAGGGCTGAAGCCCTTTCCTTGCCTTATTTATAAAACACAAGCGAGGAGGGGGCTGGGAGAGTAGAAATTTGTTCATCAGTTTGTCTGTACGAGTCCCAGTTTTTAGATTTCAAGACAGAGTTTCAACAGTTGCCACCCAGCTTTCAACAGAACTGACAAGCGCATTCACCAGCTGGCAATGGCAAGAACTAGTTTCTTACCTTCTTTTTCTATAAGCTTTTCACCAAGCAGAAGAGGGATTATGAGGAAGGGAATGTCCTCATCTCCAGCCTGGATGGCGTGTGGATCTGAGCTAGAGTTCAGCTCTCTGCTTCCCTGGCTTTGCTCTTGCTGGAGATGCCCATGTGGCCATCAGCTCTGTGGGAAGTGTGTGTCAGCAACGCCCTGGGACCATCCCAAGGATCAGCATCATGTCTGAGATGGAGGGAGCAGATGACACATGTCATGGCCTCTCAAGGCAAAGTTAATACGGGGGTACCTGGATTCCACCAGCAAACTGCAGAAGTATCAGCACAAACATCTCCCCACCGTGGCTTTTCTTCAGTGGCCAGGAGCCGTGTGAGTCCAGGGGAATAGAGCACAGTCCTGCAGGGCGGTGATGCTTGTCTTCATTGCACTAAAGTTGCTCCTTCCTCTTTGAGTATTCCAGTGGGGTTACCTGCTGCAGGAGCCAGGACTCTGCCTAGTAAGAAACCAGGCTGTGGCCCTTTCAGGTTGCCTTCTCACCTAAGAACCAGCCATCAGGATCCCCCCTCCCTAGGCTAAATTAGGGCTAAGTCGCGTGTTCCCAAGGGCTCAGACTTGAGCTGGCTCCAGAGCTGGCTGCGTAAGGAGCGGCGGGTTTGGATAAGCCAACCGTTTAACCAGGGTTTTATTACCAGGCAAGGTAACAAAAGCACTCAGAGGTCACCCGGGACCCACCAGCACCAAGGGTCACCTGATAGCAGGCTGGGTGGGAGGAGGGCAGGGCTCAGGGCATGCAAATAAATAAATAGATGTATTGAAACCACCTCTGTTACTCCAAGTGACCTCCTCCCTCTCTCCCCTTCTCCATCCACATTGTAAAGATCTCTGCTCTTTACAATCAGACGTTCAAATGGCCCTTTTTGGGCCATTTCCCCAGAAGAAACTCCAAGATCTCCTGCAAATTTAGCCGAGAAGTTGATCCAAAAGGTTTGGTTGGTTGGTTGTTTTTTTTTTCAAATTCCTCACTGCTGGAGATGAAAGTTCAGTCTGCTGGACTGCTCTTGGGCTGGATATCAGATATCCCTAACGCCAGAGAGAGAAAGTGTCCCACCAGCTTCTCTCCCCTGCAGGAAAGGAAAAAAAAAAAAAAGAAAAATCTCCCATAATCAGAGTCTGGGCAGACAAATTGGCACCACTGTTTTCATCTTTTCTCCCTCCACCCCCCTTTCTGGAAGAGGACTAACCCTTCAGAGCACAGTCACAACTCACAAATATTTGTGGGTATTATATTGCAAGAGGGAAAAAATATCCAAAGGAAGGTAACTGTTAAAAGCTTCGTCCCTCTCCCATGGAAAGCAGCTTTATGCACGTCCATAAATCTCTTTTGTAAGTTGTCATTAAAACTGTGTCTTGTTTAATTTATTTTTTTTAAATCTCCTTTAAAAACTTTTCCTCATCTTGCAAACGAATGATGTCACCAGCAGGCCCAGTAATGAACTGAAAAAAAAGTCAACTTTCTAATGTTTTGGGGGCTCTCTCAAAAAGCAAACATTTCAATACCAATCTGCTAATCCAGCCAAACACTTAAGCATGTGCTTAACAACCAACTTGAATTTAAGTGCCTCGCTCCCACGGGGACATCTGTCCACACTCATCTTCCTGCACGAAGGATGTGCTTAAAGTGAGGAGCGTGTTTGAAGTGTTGCAGTGAAGCTCACGTCTTCTTTCTGCCCACTGTTCAAAGGACAAGACTTTCTTCAGATGCCACAAAGCACCATCATCACCAATCTGCCCGGCCCTTTGACACCTAAAATGCCATTTGGTTGAAAAGCTCCTTGCTGGATACTTGTGTAGTTGGATTTGGGTGCATGGCTGGGGTTTTTAGGTTTGTCGTTTTGTTTTTTATTTATTTTTGGAAGCCGTTTTAATGAATTGGAAGTGAAACCAACTAACAGGCTGAGCAAATGGGGGAAAATAAATGCAAAACTTGTAAATGGATAATTGGCATGGTTTTAATTAGAAAGCGGTTAACTGTTTCGGGGTGAAGAGCAAGAGTTTGAGTTGACACCATCTGAACCCTGGCAAGAGCACGTTCAGCTGTTCACCGAGCTGTGGGTTAACAAAATGGGAAATAAATACATCCCAGCCACTTGGAAAACTAAACCATTTTTAGGGCTCAGCTGTAAACTTTTTTTCTGTAATTTATTAGAGTTCCAGAAAACACTTGTTGAGTAGCCTTGGCCTGTAATAAATATCAGTCCTTGTTTGTTTGTTTTTGTAATGAGAACAAAACCACATCTTTTCTTTCTAAAGTGGATAATTTAATTACATGGCATGAAACACATTCATTGTCCAGAATACCCAGAGAAGATTGCCACAAAATTTGCAGTGGAGAGTGGAGGAGAACAGAGCCAGCTGATACCCAGAATCAGTTTCAGGGAAGGTATTTCCTCGTTGGCATGTCCACTTAACACTGGAGATGATGGTAGCACTGGGATTGTCATTACAAACAAGAGGCCTCTGTGTAAGGCAGTTCTTACCCCAAAGAACGTGAAGCATCGGAGGGACAAGGCAGACATGAACAAAAGTGACTGTGGGACAGTGAAGGCACTTGTCCGGACCACATGGCAGGTCCGAGGTGGCAGGAGGAGCTGAGCTCCAGCCCTCTGTTCTCAGCCTGCTGTGTTTTTCTCCAGAAAATGCAACCCCCAGATTTCTGCCTCTGCTGCCAGCAAGGAGTCTGTCGCATCCGTGTGTCAGCCCCACTCCAGGAGGCTCTCTCAGCTGGTTGCTGACATGTTCTGTGTGCCTGGTAGGGGCCTCTTTCGGACCAGTTCCAGTAAAATGGGTGTTGGCAGAAAACCCCCTCTGTCCTGCATTCATATCTGATCTCGTGCTCACTCTTAAACGTAGCTCCAGTATGAAAAGAGCAAAAGTTCTCTTCTAGAGGCTGAAATGTTTCAACATTTCTTGCTCTGCAGGTTGTCAGCCCTTCTGTGGGGACTTGTCCTGGCCTCAGTGGTAGGAGCCAGGTAGAGGTGATGATCACAAGTATCTCTGGAGGCCATACCCTAAAAGAATAGGAAGTGCTTGTGAGCATCCGTCCGCTTCTGTGCCCCCATTTTTGGGAGAGCCTGTCTTGCCAAAGGAAACAGGAGTTGATCCTTTCTTGGTGGGTTTGGTTCACCCACCCTCTGTAAGCAGCCTGGCTCTGGGTTTAATGCTAGAAAAGTCTCTGAGCTGAAAGGGGCTACTATCCAGATAAGCAATTACTCAGTGTGCTTTCCCAGGGACAGCCCAGCAATTATGGTCAGCAATAAAGAGATCTGACAGTTGTCAAAACACAGACCCTCATTCCTCCAAGCTCGTCTTGAGGGGCACAATTAGTGGGCTGATGTGATTAAAGCCACATTCGGCGCTGCGACAGGAGAGCCAGATGCACCCAGATAACTCCTCTGAAGCCGAGCCGCTTGCAACCGAGGCGTTGGTTACCTGATTTGTAGCCAATCAAGGAGAAATCAACCATTCCTGTCCACATAGCTATATCATGCCATTAAACAGCCAAACCCTCTTCTCTTACATGTCTTTGAGGGAGATGAAATCCATATGGCCCAGTGAGTGAGCGCAGGCTAAGGATGGAAGGAAGGACAGAAACAGCATTTCTTCAGGACAGAAGACAATGGAAACATTTCCACTGATTCCAATAGGTTCTGAATCGGCGGCTGCAACCAATTTTCCTCCTAAATGGGCTTCCATATGTCTAAAAAAAGTCACACAAGCACTGGAACCTGTTACAGAACAAACCTGTATTTCATTACTCTGCTCCCCGATTCTGAGTGTTTCTCACTTTAAATTCCTTGGTCAGCCATTTCTGGGCTCCATGGTCGTCTTGCGAGAAATGCATTCGCTTCTAAAGCAAACATTTTCCATGAAACAGAGAAAAGCCTCTCCCTTCAGCCCCGAGACTTCGCTTGGATTTGCCGGGAACTTGTGTCTTCAGCTTTGTCAGAAAAATAAGTGGCTCTATGCGCAGAGGAAAGCATAGGGAGGAAATCAAGTTCACCAGACCTGAAACCTTCTCTACTTTTCAGATAGCCTCTGAAACGCAGATACTTGGGCAAAAGCCTAGCAAAGCTGAAGTTTACCAGAAATTTTCCATTCTCCACACAGAAGAGATTTTATTTTGCCCTCTTTGTGACAGGCATCTTTAAAGATTTTTTCTATTTCCTTCTTTCATTAAATTGAAACAAAAATTGGCAGAAATGGCCTTTTTCATTTTCAAGAAAAACTGTTTCGTAGGGAAAGACAGCCACTTTCCTGCCCATGATACCCATGCCATGCATTTCAAGGGATTTAGGAACCTTTGTACCATATTCAATACCCGTTTAGGCAGCTTCATATCCATATTCCAGCACTATCAGTAAAGGTTAAGCAGTTACATACCTTTTATCTTGTCCTGAGGTGTCAATAAAAGCCAGGCTTTCTACAATGTCTTGAAATACAGCTTAAGTTTGATTAAGTTCCTAAAACCTAATTGAATTTTTAGAACTTACTCCTAATGCTATACTGAGATGGTGAGGAACATTATAGCTTTCAAATTCATTTATCTAAGTAAAAATATTTTCTATTTCCTTGTAAGAATGAAAACACGGGAAGAATGCTTCAAAGCAACTCCCCCAAGGAACACCCCGAAGGCCCCATTTAATTCTCATTTTTAAGAAGTTTCTAAGCTTCCAGAGTAGTTTTCAGTTGATATTAACTTTAAAGGTGTTGTTTCAAATTGGAGTCTCAAAATATTTAATTCGAAAACAAAGCCAAAGCACTTTGATTTCTTCTTCTTCCTTTGTCAGAACGGTTCATTGAGCTGATGTGAATTCACAAATATTTTCAGCCAACCTAAAGCACAAGCTTTGGCAAACAAATAATTTTCTTAAAAAAAAAAATAAAAGTCATTGTCCTGTTCTAAGAATAAGGATAAAATCTCTCTGTGATTTTAAGTGCTCAGACTGAACAATGCTGGAGTATTTGCCGTGATGATAGAAGAAGAGAAATAAATTTTGGTTATTGCTTTACGTATGTATTTATACCTATCTGAAGTTTATATACACACACATACACACACGTCTCTTTCCATCCAACATGAATGTTTTCAACACAGAAAAAGTAAAGAGAAGAGATTTAGTGCTGATTAGAACAAAAGTTGCACTGTACCTTACAGATTTCAGCATGTCTCATTAAAACTGAGCTTGAATTATACATATCCTTTAATAAATAAAGCTTAAGGTACATAAACACTGCAGCGGATATAAATTACTTTAACCAAAGTATGTAGGGAAAAAAAAATAAATTACTGGAACACCGTGATCCAGGGCATTTTACAGTAAATTGGACTTCATCAGTGGTTTTGCATTTTTATTTGATTTTGGAGTTCCTCCACTAAAGCTGTAAGTTTTGTAGAGTTTATTTCACACCTTGTAATTTAAAACATTACACTCCATCGAAATTCCTCTCAAAAAAAAAAAAAAAAAAAAAAAAAGGATCCAAGTAATTAATGTCTTTGGGCTCAAAGTTCATTATATCCCACTAGTGTGAAAATTCATAAAAATAAGACATGGGATTAGGAGCTTAACAGCCTCACACGTTTGCAGAGCTGCTGCATTGGCAAATCTTTCTCTGTCCTTCCGGAGCGGAGTGCTCTCCTAGCTGCTCTCATTTGTTTCCTTGGATCATTCAAGTGATTAGAAAGCACTTGAAAAGAAACCTCATGTCTCGTGCTCGTATTTTTATTATTTTTTTTTCTTGGAAGAAGATAAATAAAAGAGGTTTGGACCATTTCTTCCCATGCTCTTCTATTTTCTTCACTTGGTGACAGGATATGCTTTTCACTCCTCATGGAGACAATGGGAATTTTGGCCCCTTGCAGCAAGATGCCCTTGGAAAGGAAGCAGGACCTGGGTTTTGATTACTGAAAGCTGAATCGCTTCCTTTATGAAAACACCCTGGGTTCTCCTCCCTGGTTCCAAGGAAGTGGAACAGCTCCGGGCTGAATCACAGGCTCCATTTTGCCCTCGGCAGATTCATAGAATCCAGCGGGTCAATTTATGCTCTGAACAGTAACTTTGACCAGAGTTTAATTTCAGAGGGACATAAACCATTCACAAAGTTGGGCTGAATTTGACAAGCACCTTCTGCCAAAAAAACAAACAAAACCAACAAGCTTAATACAGGAGGCTCTTTTTTAAACTTCAAAACATTTAATTCAGAAGTGTTTTCAAAGCAAAGAGGTTGACTCCATGTAGGTGTTTCTGAAATGAGGCTTTTGGAGATTTTATTGAAAAACCTGACTTGAGAAAAAAATGAAACTAAACTGTAAAATGGAGCGTTGTGTTTCAGATCAAACACTGTGTCCTAGGTTGACTCAGTATTTCTAGTTTATTTTATCTTTTCTTCTTCCCACTTTTTTAAAGACTGTTTTGGTTCAAAACAAACAGAATTGCTTCATTCCCTGGTCCCCTCTGCCAGGTATCTGAATTTGACCACAGTACAAAGCATCCTTTGTCCACCCAGGTCACGATCATTCACCTCAGGACATGACTGGCCAGAAACCCTATGGAGTAGATCATCGGAGCTCTCCCTGCAGCTCTGGCTACTCCATTTCCTTCTAAACCTGGCAATTCCCATTATGCTGAAGTCCCTTCCAGATCTGAGCCACTCATCAAGGCTCCCTTTATAGCTGATGGTCAGAAATTCCAGCCTAAGATCCTTAGGACAAGCCATACGCTGGACATGCCACACGATTTTGAAGGAAACCAAGCCGTCCAGTTTGAACTCAGACATACTTTAAGTGAGGGGACGTGAAGTCCACAACAGATCTACTCTTGGGCAGAAAGTATCACTAGAAATTGCTGTTTTCATTACTGCACGTGGCTGTGGAAAAGAAAACCACTGTCCAAGACAGATCCACTATGAGATCTGCTCCCTGGAAATTAATTTGTCAGCAGCAGCTGGGAGAAGTGCATCAGCCTTCAAGTACTTTGCTGCCTTCTGAGGTTTAAGGTCCCACGGGCATTACCTTTCTGCCAAGTGCTTCTTGGCCGTAAGACAGCGCGAGATCCAAGGAAGGGCCTTGCAGGAAGTTCTCTAACAAAGAGCGTGCCAGAAAAAAAAGGCCCATTTCACTTTCCTCTGCACATTTTTAAGCAATACAATTAATATAACTGTTTTAGCATCCTACGAGAGGTTTACACTTTACCCTGTGAATGGTGTTTCTAACTGAATGCAGTTAGCACCTTTAAAAAAAAAATAAAAATAATGTCACATCTTCTTCAAGCTTAATGAAAGAAGCTCCTACTTCCAAGCTTGATCCCTTTGCTCTCCAGCCCTAGAGAGCTGTTTGGTGCTCAGAGCAAGGCACCTTTGCAGCGAAAGGGTGAGGGGATTCTAAGGAAACATCAAGGGCTTCTCAGATGGGTGAAAACTGGGAGAACTCTCAGCAAAGTTATTCTTTATCTTGATCGAAAAATCTGTCATCACATACTCTGGCTGGTGAAGAGGTGATAAAATCATTCGGCTTTGGGACATGGAGCAGTTCTCTCAAATTCAAATCAAATGAAAAGAGAGACAACTTGTTTTCAAAAGTAGTTAGGCTCTCAGCAAGGATTACAACTCTTACCACTTTCGTATAGTTGTGAATTGAGCATTTCAGAGTTTGAGTACGGCAGTAAACAACCACCACGCTTTTCTCATGAACTTACCTTGCATCATAGCTCTGTCCCTTCATGAGGACAATACCATGAAACCTGGTGCTATTGTCCATGCACACATGCAGTGATCCAGGGCTTTGCTTGCTCTGAGGGTATCTGCATGAGCTGATGCACAAATGTGAAGATGAGTCACAGATGGCTCGATTACTGTTGGAAACTCAGTGCAGATCTGAGCGAGTTTTGGATGCTTCCCCACATGCATACTTCACTCCCTGGTTCACTGCAGAGCCTGCTGTGCAAATGCTCTAAAGGATAATGCAGAGAAAGAGATGTGCCTTGGGAAGAGGGAAAAACATTCTCCTCAAACACAGTTAATGGGACAAGAAGACCCAGGTTTAAACTGCACCAGTGGAATTTTCAGTTAGACCTTGGGGTAAACTTCTACTGCTGAGACAGATTCTTCATCACTGCAGGGTGCAGAAAAGATCAAACAATTACGAGACAGGACAGACAGGGTGGGCTTGATTTTGGCTATGAGTTAGAGGACATCTTGAGATCCTCTCCAGTTCTATCACTGCAGAATGGGAGGTCACTCTACCCGCAAATTATTCTTGCTTGAAAGGTGCACCCTGAAAATACAGTTTACAGGCCAAGTCCAAACACAGAAGCTACTGAAGCAGCAATCTAAGAAATAACATGAATCTAACCTTTCAGCTGGAGCAGAGCTCACATTTCTTCAAGGAAACAACCCCATCAGCATAATACACACTTGCACAGGTAAGCGGTATCGAGACAGAAATTTCTGTTTGAGGGTCCCCAGGACTGAATTAAGAACACTGTGACCCCATGCAGCAAAACACTGCTGCCAAGCCCAGTTTATCCTCCAAATTGTTAGGGGGTAACTTTAGTCCAGCAGAATTCAGGCCAGATGGGGTATCACATGTCTTCCTGCAGCCAATGCAAAACACAAAGCCAATATAAGCACCATATAGCATGTTCCAGCTAATTCAACACAAAGCAATGGTGTGCACACACCTGAGCTGGATCATATTTGTCCTGCCAGGTGATTTTGTAATGCTCAGATTGAGTGTTCATGCTGTGGAATCCTAGCCCCATCTATGGCCTTGACAAGTCCTCATCTAAGCTTCCAGCTTAGAAAAAACCCTCATGTGAGTTCAAGCTCATGTGCCACATTCAGAGATACTAACACCATCCTGACAAAGTATTTGTGATGAGTTTTCCCTCTTTCAAGCAATCAGGCCTACAAACAAAGGGAAAGGAATTTATGTCTCTTAGGAGAGATGCAAGAAAGAACCCTGATGTTCAGCACCACTACACAAAACCACCCAGCAGAAGAGTCCAAGCTGGAAGCCCTGAGCAGTGCAGGAATCAAGCAGGCCTTGATCTGCTCTTGGGAATCGAACCCACTCACAGCCAACTGCCCAGACTAGTGGAGCTGTGACTTGAGATAGGTCTTCACTAACCTGAGGCACACAAATCCAGCACACCTTCAGTGCCCAGGGATAGGCTCTAGCAGGGCTTTCTCCCATCTTCAGCTATAGACATCACACATGCCCTCCATGTTCCATCAGCTCCACTGACCACCTTGCAGTGATCTACTCAGCTAGGGCTCAACACGCAAGACATATCAAGGCACCCTTGTCCTCCAAATATACGCCTGACACAGAAACATGTCCAAAATGCACCAAAAAGAGGCCTCTCCTTTCAGGGTTATCTGGTCATTTCTACCACAGAACCTCCTATGTCAGCACCTGCAAGTATTTAGCATTCTCAGGTTTTCCTGTATTTGTTGTCTCTGCCTTCTGGTTGTGGTTTGTTTGGGGTTTTTTTTGAGCCTTTATGTCAGATGGTGCTGAGTTTTCAAGCTTTTCTCCACAGGGACAAGGCCACCAGGTGAGCCACAGTGTGGACAGCCAGCCAAAACTCTGGAGATGTGATGAGCAGATAGGGTGTGGGGAGAAAGCTCTGGAAGGAAGAGTAAATATCTGGCTGTGAGAGGTTGAAAACAACCCTGAGAAAATGTCTAAATTGCGAGCTTGGTAATACTGAAGGGATGGAGAAGAAGGAAAATTTTAGAGGGGAGGAGAAGAAGGAGGACTTTCCAGCCTTACGTTTTATTAGTGATAGCAAGGCTGTTTTTCAAGTCCAAAGCAGAAGCCGAAATCTTCAAGGCCAAGCACGACTGGGAAATGAAAGCTCTGAGTTGAATTAGTGGTGTACCAGTCGGTCATGTAAGAGAAGCCAATCCTACCTTGCACGGATTCCCTGTGCTCTGGTGTGCAGCTGAGCCCCTGCCGTCCACAGGGTGGATGTTTTAGTGCCTGGCTCTTTTTAACTGGCACATGTTAAGAGCTTTGAATTAACAGGTGCATAAAAACTGTCAAAAAACACTTAGCTCTCAAGACAGTCTGTCGGTTGTATTAAAAATACGGTTTTATGTAACCACATTCTCTCAACACTTGCCGGGTATTACGGCATGGGAAAGTCACTTGCCCTTTTCAAATGAAAGAAGCGATGTTTAAACTCTCCCACAGAAAAAGAAAAAAAAAAAAAAAGAAAATGAGAAAGGCTACAATTCCTCTGGTCTTGCCAGGGAATTGCTCCTGTTTTCCACACTAAAGGTAGATTTCTTACAGCAAAATAGGACTGGCCTAAAACTCCGGACTAGAGAAAAGCACCCCAGTGGGTCAAATGGTTGGTGTCTTGCAGCCTTACCGAGTTGAAAATGAGAGATTTTTGACAACTGAGTGGGAAGATGTCTCATGACTGAGGAGATGGCATTTGCTGTAAGCAAGAAAATCAGTTTGCGAGGTTTAGAGATAGGAAAAAAAATTAAAATCTTTGTGCCCATGTTACATAAGAGTTTTAGAAATGGTTGGAGTTCTCATTCTCCCCTCAGCCATGAGTCCCGAACATCTGGGATCCCAGAAAGCAAAGCATCAGGTTTCCAGAGCGGAGAGAGTTACAAGACACAGGTCCAGGAGAATTTTTAAAACTCTCAAAAGCATTTCTGAAGTCAGTTCGCTTTTAAATATGTGGCAAATGCATTAAAGTGGGCTTTGGATTAAAGTTTTACTGCCTCTTGATAAAAGCCATTCACACCTTTGATGTGTTTGTGGATGGCAGCCATCCCAAATGCCTTCCCCAGGCCTCGGCCCCGTCAGGAAGTCTCCCTCTGGCTCTCTCCAGGAATGCCCAGATGGGTTATCGTTTGGGTTATCATTTGTCACCTCTCCAGAGGTAACCAACTCCAAACAGCCATCGCTGGGGTCGCAGCCACGGTAGATGAAAGCAAAGATTTCTGAGTGCAAGTGTTTAAGGTGCAATGGTGAACATGGATAACCCCAAAGCCTGTGAGAAGTGGGAAGAACAGCAGGGACCTGGGCTTCTGAACCCGGCTGTGAGTTTAGTCCTACTGAATTTTAATTCTATGAACCAAAGCACTTCTAGTACCAGCCTGTGCTCACCTGCCTTCTGCTCAACCTGATGGGTCTGCGAAGCCCTGGTTATTTGCCTAGCCTGGAGGACAGATAGGGGTCCATGAAGTTTCTCAGAAGCTGATGGAAGGAAGAAGGGAAACTGGTTGAAGGACAGAAGAAAACTTGTAAGTGTTTTGGCAGGTTTGAGTAATGAAGGATTGCAGTGTTGCAGGCAGTTAGGGCAGAGGAGATGGACTAGGCCTTGAAAATCAACTTGTGATTCCCCCTTACGAAAAGCAGATGGAGATTCATAGATGTCAAGGCCAGAAAGGAGCACCATGAGGGTCCAAGTGCAAATGCCAGGCCAAGGAAAGTATTTTCCAATAGCTTCTCAGGTTCTGCCAGCAAAAGCATTATCCTCAAGAGACTCACAGAGGGACTGTCACTGACAATACCAGATATGCTGAGCAAATCCAGGAGTGGGAGCCTGCCTGCTAATTAATGTCAGTGAGACTGATGAACACTTCACAGTACTTCGGGGATGCAGTGAGATGTCATGGAGAAAAGTCCAGTGCTAAATATTTTGGTGTGAGGAATGTAGAAAATAAAACAATTAGTATTTTAATGGATGGGGAAAAAGAGATCTGGAAGCAAGAAGAAAATCCCACAGAGAACCAGGCATGACATTTTAAAACAGCTGCAACATGTTCTTCTTGGAGGACCAGAGAAGCACGTTAGAAAAATGCTGGAATGGACCTGGTTCTTTATGAGCACATCCTCATGTCAAATAGTATCATCTCCTCTGCCGTGAAGCTAACCACCAAAACCTGGGACCAGCTGCAGCTCACAAGATAGCAAAGCCAGAGGCACAACCTCCAGGACACTACCAGCACTACAGACAAGGAAATCTGCACAATCACCGACAACAGTCACCACCTAAACAGCTCCAGAACTACTCAAAACATGACACAGGGTTTTGGGTGATATTCAGAAACTTAATCCAGATCCAAATCAGGAAACTTTAAAGAGGATGATGTCTGCTTTGGATTAAGCCTTCCTTGGGACAGAGGATCTGTCACTACTGGAATGGGAACAGCAATGTGAGGCTGCAAAAACACAGCTGTTTCACTCTACCTAGCCCATGTTGCAAAGACAAGCAGGTTACTCAGGATGGATCTCAGCATGGATCTCAGCACAGGCTCACAGCATGGGGCTCTAGGCAGTTTAGAGAGTTTGTTGCCCAAACAAATGATCTGAGGGGAAGCCAATTTGTGACTCTTCAGCCATCCCATCCGCAGTCAACAAACACTTCTAGTGGGGTACCCTTGCTGGGCTGATGGCTCATGACCTCCTGAGGCTGTACTGGTGCAAAGGGCTACCCTTGGAAAGGAAGGAAGCAAGATAATATGGCTTGCTGAGACACCAATCTGCAGGATGCCCAGGAGACTGAGCTCCATCCTTTTAGTGAAGGAGTCACACTGGCAAGTAGCTGCTATCTGCTGCTCGGGAATGGCTCCCAGGGCTCTCCATCTCCTACAGCTCTCCTGGGGACACAGTAGTTCACAGTCATGAGAAGGTGAGAAGGTCAGCGGCCCTTTAGCTACACAGAAGGTAGATGGAGGGCTTCTATTTCTGCTGCAGTTGGACCTTATGACTGCAGTGCAGTCAGGGCCTCACTTGATATCTATTGCTAGCAAGACACCTCACGACTTTATTAACCTTCAAGTTGATGGAATGACTCTGTCCTTTGTTCTACTACCTCCTTTACTGGCTGTTTGAAGAAGGAAGCTCCGTACGTGAAATAACTCAAACGAGGTCTCCTTCAGGACATTTAGGTCCTAGTGCAGAAACAACATGAGGTCAGCAATTATGTATCTGGAGCTGCTCCTGCCACGTGTCAGTGAGACTTTGCTGCTGTTTCATCACAGACCCATCGCAGTATTGGTTTAGTAGCTCTCGCCACAGTGAGTTCAGCGCAATGCCTTTCCAACACTTCCCAAAGCAGACTGGGTGCAATTGAGCCCTGCGTCATTAGGGAACGCCCACAAACCAGAACACGGATCCATTCCTGTGCGCCGCAGAGAAAAGAAACATCAGAGTGATGTCTGAAGGGTCAGATTCAGCACTGATAACAAGAACACGAGAGGATCTCTCTCGCCAGATGATCCTGTGTTCAGATACATCATCAGCACTACCAGCTGCTTCAGAGAAAAGCAAGAAATCTTGCATGGGGAAAGTTAAAGAGGGATTTATTTATCACCCAGGTTTCACTTTTATTACTCACAAAACAATTAAGGTTGGTTTGGATGTTCTCGCCTTACTCCAAGGCTCCAACCCTCGAAACCAGACCCTCAAGGACTGAAGAGGTGTCCCTTGCACTGCAGCTTTCGCATTGGATGATTTACATCCACTGCAATGGCTTCACAAGGCACAATAGGAGCTGTCTCCAGTTCCCAATATCCCATCGAGCAGCATTGCTGCTGCCTTTGTGCCACCACCCACCATTGCCTATTCAAGAGGACGCTGTGCCCATCCTTTGAAGGATGGTGTGCCACATGGCGATGAGACTGTCAGATCTTCTGCCACATGTGAGGGCTGTTTTCCTTACCACGTAAGAGCAATTTCTCCCAGTTCTCACCTCTCGCACACGTGGGCCAGGTGTGAAAACCAATTCAGGCATTAAAACTTGCAGCTCAGCTCTTGCAGCGTGGAAAAATAAAATCACTGGCTGATCAGCCAAACAAGGGGGTGGGAGTGGTATGGACAGAGGCAGGAGAGACAAGGTACTAAACCTGCCCAGTTCTCCCAAGCGCCTCGTTATACTGATTTATGTTTAGCTAATTGAGAAAATGACTCTAACTACACAACCCAGGCCTTAATTCAGAAAGGCCCAAGCTTTTTAGTGTCTCTACCTGTGTCTTAAAAGGCATGATTTAAACCCTGTAACTAACACACTGCCAAAGGCAAGGATTTGAAGGATCTGATGTGCTATCACGCCGAGGGGGTGAGGCTTGAATAACTTCTCTCGTTACTTGGTCTTTCCCCGCTGACGTACGAGTTTGCTGCCGGGACATAAATCAGGGGAAATGATGAAGGAAACCAGTCTCGTGCCCCATCAAAGGAGCCAACACTCACTTTAACAGGACCACGCAGACAAGCCTAACTACGGCACTTAACAAGCATGTGGTTTCTATAATACCGGCCCACAGCTCTACACCCCGTTTGCGTCGCCACCAGCAAAACCCTTTGTCCCTTGCGCACCACACCTGCTTGTATCCATGGAATTAGAAAAGGGATCACGATATAACACCAAAGTGTTGAGCATATGAGTCCTGGGTTGGATTAGGACTGCAGAAAAATTTTATCTAGCTCTCGGCAACTGCATGAACCCTTCTACAGAGGTACAGCGTGCACACAAAAGTACCAAACTCAGTCCAGGATCCACAGATGCTCAAAAATGCCACACAAGGGGCAGCTGGTAAAGTACCAGGCCTCAGGCTGGGACAATGCAGATCACGGGGGTTTTGGATCCAAGTTTGAAACTTGGACATAAAGGGTGTTAGGAACAGAAAGTCTACAGATCTTACTGTCCTAAGCAGAAAATGCAGAAAAGAGGGAATCCCAGCATGGGAGGCAATCTGATAGGGCTCTGCCTCTCTCATTGGCTCCAGAACTTCTCCCAGATAGGGTAATTGTCCCACAAGCAGTCCTTTCTAGCATGATCTTAATGCAGCTGGTCAGGAAACAGTATCCCCAATCATGAGGCCAGTCACTACTTTTCACTCTTAGTAGTTATGTCTCAGTTGGTTGAGATGAGATACAGGCTCAAAGGGAAGCTCCCACTGCACCGCAGAAGGTATCGGGAAGAAGAATGGCTGGCAGAGAATTTGAGTCTCTCCCCAGACAGCTACCCTAAGCCGAAACCTCCCGAGAACCCAACTTCAGCTGGCTGGATATACAATCAGATTGGTGGCTGTCCAAGTGGTTTACGCCATGTACTAGACATCCAGAGGAAGCCCAGGCTGAGCCATGACCATCTGTGCTCCTTTAAACTTTTCTTGACAGAGGAGGGAGCATTAATCCCGACATCCCGGCCAAACTGCAACACGGGCAATTATACTGTGCTTTGCGACATTCTCAGGGGTATCCATCGGTGTTTCCCACTTCTTCCCATGTGATAGCCTAACACAGAAAGGGCTACATCGCCACAGGAGGACACAGGTCCCCTGTGATGAGCCCTGCAGTGTTACTGTCGATGTCACACCTTGCTCTATGTTCCCCGCCACGGGTGTTCAACCTCAGCACACTTCAGATTCAGACTTCCACATCTACATGCAAGAGGCCCTCACTTAAAAATCTGCCCACCCATTCCTGATCCGCGCCGAACTTTTCATTTTTCCTTTTTTTGTGAAGAGATAAAACACGTTAGCTGAGTGGACAGCACACCCACTTTCAATACCAAACACTGCAAGATCCATCAGCTACTACGAAGGTAGAAACGGCTTTTGCTTGAAGAGCCTCCATTCCAACCTAAACCATTCTATGAATTCCAACTGCTCTCTTCCCTTCAAGGAGAAACAAGGAAAAAAACACCAATCCTTTTGTTGCACCAAAATCATCTCCTGGCATTTCTGACCAGCACACATGTTGTTACAATTACGGCTGGACGGCTTGGCTCCAGCATAGGGGGAATGTTAAATCGGCACACTGGCACCCATCAAAACATTTGTGAACTTCCAAAGTGGAACTGACACCCTGGTAGTGGTTTATATCACACGTCAGAGAAAGGTTTCATAACTCAGATCAAACCATTTAACTCTTGAGCTCCCCTGTCTAGCGAGAGCGACGAAATGGTAGGCTGCCTATTGTTGTTTCATGTGGCTGTTTCATGTGGCTTCCAGCCAGTCCGCTTCTTTTTGCAAGCTCAGAAGTTAAAGATACAATAGAACCAGCCAGAAATTCGATGAGGGACTTGCAAGACAACAGAAACTGCTGATTCTAACAACAGCTTCTTCCCTGTCAGGCAGAAACAGTACCGGCACTATCAGGATGGCACACAAGAATTTTTCAACTTTCAAGTAATTTTGTTGGATATAAAATGACTCCCTTCCAGTAAACTCATATTCTTAAGTAGTTATCAAAAAAGATCCTTGGCCTTATAATTTTTTTGGCCTTTTGTTTGGTTTGAGAAGTTCAAGCAATAATCTCACCCGTGACAAGATGCAATCAGTAGGACGATTTTAACCACATTTTAGCCTACCAGAGAACCAAAAATGACATGCAAAATACTATGCACGTGCTTCCTGTAAATACCATTACAATTCAAGTCTTCTATCAGATGCTCTCCTGTACATCCCCCTGATGAGCTGAATACAACTGTAATGAGGAACAGACCTATCCACCAGGACTTAGAATCTCTTGAAGAGCAACTGGGGACAGCTGCAGAGGATGGAAACAAAACCAGCACAATTAAATTGTTATTGTGCTTACTGGTATCCAGTTTTGAAAACCATCATCAGGTTGCTACAAGCTGTTGTACAACTGCAGACAGAAGAAAGGAAGGCAGCCACAATTTTCTTACAATATGATCAAATCTTCAGATTTTAGGCCAGGTTTTTCCAGCGAATCAGCAGGGAATGCAGTGTAAAGGCACCAACAGAGCAACACTTCACGTAGATCTCTGATGATACTTTGGAGTTTTCTAACTTCAATCGGCCTTGATTATGAGCAGTTTCTCTAAGAAACAGATTTATCCCTCTTTCTCCTGTGTAGAGGAGGCAGCACTACAGATTTTCCACTGCTGCTATGAGCCACAGTTAGTTGAAAAGATTCCTGCCATGTCCTTTCTTCATAGGTTTTCGTATTTTGGAACAGTGTTTTTGGAGGTTTTACTTTCACACAGCAAAAAGGTGCCAAGGACATATCTGATCGTGTCATTTATCACCTCCTGCGGAAAAAACAGTCCTGGATCTGTGCATTACTATCAGGTATCACAACGGAAAGTAAACACACTGTGTAGAAGATGCACCAATTTATTAATAGAATAAAAATGAAAGGCAGTGACATGTTTTTCCGCTATTAAAGCCATAGAGACAATCAGTGTCCCATTTGTACACCTGATGGCATCATTTAGTAACTCGTTCATAAATTCTGACTGACATGTTCAGGTCAGGTATTGCAGAAACCATTTCCACACTGGCAGCAGTCTTCCTCTGTTAGAGCAGGTAACTATCAACGCGGGCGCCACGGTTTGCAGCTGCAATTGGTCTCTAGGAGGCTTTCCTATGTTCTTTAATTCCTGAGACTTTCCCCACCTGGAATAGCTTTTTTAAGCCTTTCAACAGCAACAGAGCAAACCAGCTGAACTTCTTGTGGGGTGCAAGCCCCTCTCCAGGCAAGAAAATGCACTGAGTATTACATGAAAATAGGCTCACTTCCAATATACCATGGGGATTATTCATGATCCCTGGCTAATTATTGGAACTTTTGAGGCAATTACAACAGAGAAAAAATGTTTGCAATGAGATTGCAACACACTCTCTTTTGTGTGTTTCTACTTCCACATGGCACATTCTGCAATGTCTTCAACTGTAACCCATTATTTTTGTTAAATCACAGCTGCTGTGATCTCACAGATAGTGTTATCAATATAGGGCTCTGTATGAAAGAAATAGGAAGGTGATAAATAGGAAATATTATAAATGACTTTGCAATTTGCGTCAATATCTGAATTTACTTTAAATGATGTACAGGAAAGACTATCAGCTACAAGGACAATTAAAGTAAGCAGTTGAGTTTCACAGGACTAAAAATTGTTGAAAACGAATCCCTTATGGATACAAAAGACAAACATCCTAACACAGCTGTCAGGAGACAGAATGAGTTCAGCAGCAGACCAAGGTGTGGTGTTTTCTCCGGTACACATGTATCTCTTGCACATTGCTTGGACCAGGTATCTGTGGTATCAATATGTGGAAAGCCTTTGGAAAAACCCTACTATTCGCTTCCAAGTATCTTGTTTCGGGAAGGTATAAAGCTTCGTGAAGAGGTGGGCATTAGAACCTGAACAAACCAGGATGATGATGATGATGATAGATGGTGAACCAGTCTTGTGAAAATGAAGAGCCTTTAACATTTGAAAACAATATTAAAGGAAAAGAGAAATGAAGTGTATATTACTGGCACTGCAGAAGCCCAGATACAACATAGAGCCCACAAGCCTGCAAAGAGTATATCATCCAGAGCTGGCTTATCTGAATATGGTAGTCATGTAGCAGAACAAGCTGGGGATTTTCCCAGAGTCACGTTTACTGCTTGAGTTTGGCTGTCCATACTGGCCAGGGATTTGGTCTCAGGATTTTGAGGCTGTTCAGAAGTAGCGGGAGAAGCGACGGCATGGTCAGCATGCTCACTCCCTCGCGCCGTAACACTGGGAGCGGGGTTGTCCTTCGCTGTTACACTGTGACTGTGTGACTGGCTGGCTTGTCTCCCCGCTTCTGCCTCCTGCTGCTGCAGCATCCGCTCCACCTCTATCTCAAGTTCCAGATTTTCCTCATCTGCCTCCACTTCCAGCTGCTGCATTAACTCCTCCAGCTTCCTGGCCTTGCGGAGTTCGTTCTGCTGTATGATGGTGCAGAGGTGCTCCGTGAGGTGCTCCTTAATCTCTGTCTTGTGCTGGAGGTCCACCTTGGCTGCCACGTACTCCGACTCAGCCTTCTCGTATCGTTTCCTGCAAAAGCAGCATCAGCTCTAGAGGGTTAATTCTCAAGGCACTTGACAGCCTGACACGTGGCCAGATACTTTAAAGCAGTCCTGAAATACCAAGTGCCCTGCAATGCATTATGCCAGCTACTCATGACATGCTTCTGCATTAGAGAAGGGAAGAAAAGAAGTGTGAATTGATCAAATTCTCTTCTTGTCATATTAACCTCCACTGCAAGTTAATTTGCTCATCTGAAATCTACAGATTAAATAACGAAAAAGTTTTTTTACTGCCTGTTTTCAGAGATGCATTGCTAGCAGCAGAAAGAAAACAGCAGAAATTGCAGCGTTTTTACACTTCTAATGAACACCTACCCAGTGAACTGAAACGGCAAACCAGTTTGGTGGTTTTTTCTAACTGAACCATCCACCATCCGACAGCTACACACTTCCATTTGGATCTGGTCTAGAAGTGCACTCTTCTGGCCACCCATGTGTAAGTTTAGAAAAATCATGAGCAGCACAGATTGACACAGCACAGGACGTCAGTAGTGATCACAACCTTCGTGCGGCAACAGATGTAGAATTTGTAAGCGTCCCCCCGACAAGCACCTCCTGCCAATTTGCACTTCCTGTCCTGACAAATACAGCAAAAAGGAAATATTCCAAGTATTTATTGGGGTGAACAGATGGGGGATATCTAGTACTGGAATGGTTGGTGTCCACGTGAGTGATGCATCTTCCACTACATTCAGTGAATCTGTATTATCAATTCTGATTTCATTCATAGAAAGAGAGATGTAAACTTGCTCATCAGGAAAGGGAACGTGCAAAGACTGTGGGATGTATTTTACAGCGAGTTCTTAAAACTACTGTTAGTAAGGTGGTTGAATAAAGAGTTGAGCTGTTCTGTAAAACCAGACTGAAACATCTGGTTAAACAAAATACCAAAACAACAGAAAGACAGGGGAGATCCTTTGCTTAGGAAAGGAAATAAGGGAAAGAAAAGTCATTGCAAATACGTTCTTTTAGATAAGAATCACAAAATTGTGAGCCAGCTGTAGAAGCTCTATCTGCGGTGGGCACAAGAGGCTTTCTTATGTTTCCCTCACAAAAAAGTCACGATCTCCCTGGGTCAGATATCTGAAATGGGAAAACTAAAGCTACACTGGAAACTTCTGCACAGTTAAACCTTTGGGCTGAATTCGCACATATTCTTCACATCATATGTCTGGAAATTCCATTCCACAGCAACTGTCCAATGCCCCTAACTTCGGATGCGCTCAGGACTATTTCATACTATTTAATACAGTGCATTTCTGATGCACTGAAATGATTTGTGGTTTAGCCCTAAAACATAAGGCAAGAATTAAAAAAAAAATTGCTTAAAAAGACAACACTTCAAAGTAAATCAGCTTTGGCTTATAATGCATAAAAACTGTAACAGTGGAAGAATCTAACTCACATTTCTAATTCCCTCACAAAATGAAAGAGAAGTCATTTAGTATTTTGTAAACTTTTCCCCCTTCGTTCTCCCAGCAATCTCCTTTTGTTATCTTCATTAAAAACGGCCTTCCAAACATCAGAGCCCCCTGTGTTACGTGCTCTTTTGCCACTAAGCATTTCAAATAGATACATCATGACAAAAGTTTGGTAAGCAAATTTCCAGAAGCATTTCATAGTTTTATAAACCAGACTTAACCCCTAAAATAGATGGAGATTTTTTTCTTCTTGAGGATATGAAATTCTGTATTCATATGCACTCAGCTACTTCGACTACAGTTAATCTTAGATATTTCAAATCATAATTGAACAAAAGAAATCCTTCTTTTTTAGCTACTGCTGATATTTTTTTCAAGACTAATTGCCACGTTTATTGGCCTGTGGTCAATGTATAGCAGGAGTCCTAAGGAGAAATACGCATTTCACACATTGAATCGTGAACCAAAAACCACAACCAAACTCTTCCATTTCATTAAATGGCTACATAAACACGCTGATGTTTATCTACTGATGTTGCGGTTTACCCACAAGTAATAGGGTGTTCCGATTAATTTCTAGCATTTAAGGAACTCATCAGGACCAGAGAGATTAAAGGCACATTGTGAAGGGTGAAAGCTGGCTTGTTCCTTCAATTTTTGGTCCCAGTTCCAAAAGCACTTCAGCAGCGTTATATGTTTAAGCTTAATTGGTCCCATTGATTCCAACAGGACCAGAGCTGTCATCAACAAGCAAGTTTCCCTGAAAAGGACTTTCATTTTAGGACTTTAAAAAAAAAAAAAAAAAGCCTCTTTCCCCTTGAGAAAATATAAACAACCTTGAAACAATAAAGTAGGGCTTACGGACATCTGCAGTTAAAGCAGTAAGTCTGTCTCATAACAGCACAAAGTTGGAAAGCAGAGTCTGCTCTCAGAAAACCTACTTCAGTCTCCAGATTCCAAGGGAAAAATTAGGAAAAAAACCAAAAAGCACGCTTCTACTTCAAGATTTGAAAGTCCCCCAGACTGTGACCGCTTTAACTACACACTCTTACAATGACATAATTCCAATAGTACTTTGGTGAGAGGAAACAGCATTTTTTTCCCTCTAGTCAGGCAGGGCTCTTCCCTTCACCCTGTCTGTCACTTACCGGGCATAGGAGTAGTCCAAGCTGGCCTGATCGATGCGGTTCCGCAGGATGCCAATGTCAGCAGATACCATGTCATCCAGAGCTTGTAACTCCTTCTGAATCCTTTTTAGTTTCACTGTTTCAGCTTGAGTTCTTTTGGATCTGCAAAAGGAAGATGCTGCTTTTCTTTTTTTTTTTTTTCTTTTCAAGCCTCTCAACATAACGGGCCCCATTTCATTTGCAGAGCAACTAACTTCTTTAAGAGCTACTCAGAAGGTTTCTCCTTTATGGTTTAAGACTTTTGATCTTTTTTTTAATATTCACAGGGATCTAAAATGCCTGCTATTAAAGGACTACAGCAAAATTACGTAATGACTATAATCAAAGTGCCTAAAATGGATTGTGTTTCTTCACTGTGGAAACACACAAGAAGTTGCTGTATCTAACTAGTTCTCAGTGAAAGGAAACAGGAAATGGCTGGGGGACAGGGGAGCAAGAGGGGGAAGGGTATTTAGCCCTGCAAATATCCCCTTTCAAAGAAACCCAGTTAGTAGGGGCCAAAAAGTCACCCAACCTAAGCTTGATTTCCATTTTGTAAAATTATTCCCAAAAGGCCTCCCCAAATCCCAATGAAGGCAATGGAAAGTTTGACATCGAACACAAAGGATTTCAACCAAGCCTTACGTAACCTTTTGCAACTCGGCCTGTTCATTCCTAAGCTCTAAACACTAAATGTTGCTCTGGGCAGCAAGCTTTGATGGATTTCACTCCCAAGCAAGCTAAGTAACTTTCAACAAGCTTTTATCCCAGGTCACTTTGCTGTCATTCATCACCACCAGCAAGCCCACGTTTTCAGCCACTGCTTTATACCCCAAAGCAGGTACTTGAAAAGCAGGACTAGATGTGTAGGCAGTGACACCATCACTCAACGCACCAGCTGACAGAGGTGGTGAGGAAAAGACATTCTGGAGTATTGCTTAGAGCCCAAAGGCGGCCTTTGAAGGTCAGCTATAACTCCCTCGCTATCACCTTTCACATCCTCCTCTCTCTCCTCATGCTCTGCTTCCAGGAGGAGGAACCCAGCCTGCTGGTCACACCCATGTTTGGCATCCTACAGTGATTCAGACGCCTGGCAAACAAAACATTCAGAATCTCAAAGAGAACCTTCTGTGCAGTCCTGGCTATGCTCACCTGTGCTACCCAAAGGCTTTGATGGGCAGAATATAGTATATCTCTAGGAGAGCGGTGTGAGCCTAAAAGCTTCACATCTCCTTCCCTGATCCAGTGTTATCAGCTGCTCCAATATCCCTCCCTAAAAACCTTCCCTTCCCTGTAGTCTAAAACTATCTCAGTTTAGTCACCTGAAGAGCAAGAGCCAACAACTCCGAGAGGATGTGCATTTTTATTTCTGCCAGTGGTAAAACCGTACCTTCTTAAGTTGATCATCTTCTCTTTTCAACACTTTTCACTTACTAACAATAAAAGGTCAGGAGTCGAAACAGAAATAGCTATACTTTCCCTTCATAGGTTCAGAACCAAATAAACTTTCCTTAAACCCAGCGAAAACAAATCAGGAAAAGAACAGGGATGAGTATCCAAGCACCCCAACTTCCAAACACGCCCTTCCTAACAGGCACAAGGTCTTCAGCTAATTCTCCAATTGTGTAATAACTTTTCTATCTGTGCACAGAGCTGCAGCTTTGGAAGTGTGAAAAGCTTCCTAACAGCTTCTTAGCCAGCGCTTGCCATCAAAGGGCATCGTCGATCACAGCTGCTCACTGGTGGAGCAGTACATACAGAGTGCAGAGAGGAGGTAAAAGTGACATTTAAATAGCAGATACACAAGTGACTGCAGATGAAAACCAATCCCCTCCTCAGCCCCAGCCTGTGCTGCCGCATCGCCCGTTACCTCTCAGCAATGGCTTTGGCCAGGAGTGCCTTCTTGCGTTTATTCTTCTCTTCTATCAACCGCTGCTCTTGTTGGAGGATTTCCCATCGTGATTTTTCCTGCCTGCTCATTGATATGGAAGATCAAAGTTAATAGAAAGTTCACTTCTCTCCCTGTGTCCCAAACGACACCAATATGCACCATTGTATTTCTTGGAGCAAACTAAAAATGTCAAAGGAACGATAAACAGGTTTTGGTTCTGAGGAAAGAATCATCTGCAAGAAGTCACTTAGACCAATAAAAATTTCCATGTGAAATCTGTTGATCAGCACAAAAGTCTTCCTCAGCAAGTAAGCTGCTGGTAAATTCAGCTTTGCTGGAAGAAAGAACATACAGAACTTTTACAGAAATGGATGGAATTTTTTCATTTCACTGATGTGCTTCCCCATTAGGTAGAAGCAGTTTGAAGTTTCTCACTGGCTGCTACAAGTCGCCATCTGTTCAGTCTGCCAACACAGACTCTTTTTCGGAAATGTTTTTTCCATGAACAGCTCCTTTCATAGGTCTGCTTTACAATACAGACCCCAAATAATAAAACTGATACAAGTGAAAGGCTGGTAAAAGTTCCAATGAAGACGAGTGATGAGGAAGAGCAAGGATTCACTTCTACCACCAAGGAAAGTGTTACATGGATTCCATTTCCTAGGTCTACATCTACTAAGAGAGACAACCAGCCCCAGAGGACGGAAGGCAAGGTCTCAGGTGAAAGAGGACACACTGCACAGGATTAAGGAGAAATAAAAACTATTTTGACACTTTTCCCCCCTGTCTTGTTCTTCATGCCCTCTCTCAACAAGTCTCAGCTTAAAAACATGCAAGTCACTCAGCTCTGTTAATCTTAACAACATTTCTGCACAAGAATATCTCTTCAGACTTCTCCTCATCAGCCTATTCCTAAAACCTCATATAAAGAAATATTTTTTAATCAGATTTAAATTCAAGTGCACAGGCTGAGATGAATTCAGCAGATTCAGGGGGGTGGTTGTTGCAGCTAAATGTCTTTCCCTTCCCACAGAGTCAAAAATTCCTCTGTAAAGCTTTAGCTATCTTCTCCCCAGTCAAACAGCGTCTGCATTTTCCACCACCGGGAAGGAGCTGAACAGCCAGTACTCCTGGTGAGCTGCACCCACACCAGGAATTTGGCACTGCTCTTCAAAGTGCTGCTCTTCTGATGAAGGGACAGTTACCTGCAGGAGCTGGGCAAGTAAGTGGCAGACAGCACAGCACAGCCAGCAGCTGAAGCTGCTCAAGGCTATCTCTGCAAAACAGAACCTCCCAGACCCTTTTGAGTTCTGAATTTGAGAAAAGCCTGCTGCTTCTCCATAGTCCTGCCTCTCCAGCAGGAAGCACCTTCAGTCCCCTGGGAGGTCCTATGGACAAATCGAACCACTACACTTGGAAAGCTGCTGATCCCTGCTTTGGGGGAATACAAATGATGTCTGGAAGTTCAGCAGCCAGCTAATACTTGTTGATTATACTGGGCAGAAAAGTTTGGACCTGCATAGGAACTCGAGGCTGGAGTAGCACTATTAAAGTGTTTTAAAAATAAGATGTGTGCCCTAAAAAAAGAATCCATCCTTTTGCCCCTCTCAGTTTGCTAATTCCGCTGGAAAAAAAAATAAAAACTTAGCGCTCGGATACAGACAAGAAAACAAACATGAAAAGGTATAAGAAGACAAATTCCCATACTGGCAATGCCTGCTCTCTCTAGCACTTGGCAGCTTCCTTTGATAGGTTACTGTCTGAATCCAGGAGGATGAACTGAGTAACTGCCACGTTCCGTCAGGCTCCCAGAGCGCCATGGTCAGTACTTTTCCTTTCCTTTTCTCTCTCTTAAGCATGATGGGGACATGAAGTCTTCATAAAGTATGAAGACAGTCTTACATCTTGGGTGCTTCACGATGGAGAGTCCCACTGCTACAGGGAAGTAGCTGAAGACAGAAAGGTCAACATCTGCACAGGTTACACTACGGAATTTGGTCCTGAATCAAGTTTAACCTAACTAGAGACAAAAAACAAATGGAGAGGAAGCAAATGTGATCTCCCAAATCTTCCTACTAGATACAGAAAAGGTCACTTCACAACAAAAGAAGGAATCAATACACAACAATAAAACCCACGCCCTGATTTTACCAACTTACTAACAATTCCACTCTCTTTTTCTCTGCTTTGGAGCTGGGCTTTGCAGGGCGGGTCTGGGCACTGTCACTGCTCTTACAGGGATCTACCGGCGTCCCTTCCCTCTGCTGGGCTCGGTCGTCACTTTGCCTTTGAACTCCTGCTGAAGCAGAAGGAGGTGTTGGCACAGGCTGTGGAGGATGACAAAGCTTGGGCTTTGGTGCAGAAAGCAACTGCTCCGGACAAAGAGGGGCTGCTCCACCCTGCAGTCCCAGCTTCTGGCATTGCTGCTGGATGGCTTTTTCTCGTTGCAATTGCTTCCGACTCTTATTCACAGTGTGGGGACGATGCTGCTGCTCCGAGGGTTCATACAAATCTATCCATGGATGAGAGGAAAGGACAGGATTAAAAGTGAATCTTCAGATCAAAGGTGGAGTCTGTGAATTAGCTTTTCGGGGAAAGTAAACTGGTTCCAAACCAAAAGTAGGAGAAGATACAGCAGGGTGTAAAAGGAAGGCCATGTGGGGGAAAACTCACGAACTCAGAAATGTTTTCTTAGTCTAAGAATCAGGAGTTTTAAAGGATCTGAGCATTCCAAATGAGAAGAAGGAATAAGGGGCCTGTACTGTGGAAGTAAAGGAGGCACCATAGGTAGGACTGAGGCAACTCTTGGGGGAATCATGGAGAGATGGTGTAAATATGGGTTCCAGGCAGTCTGGTGGCCAGACTGGAGGTTTATAAAGCAAAGAATGCAGAAGAACAAGGTGGTGTGGAAGAGGAATGGGCAAAGAAGCTGGGACCATGAGTGAGCTAGTAGCTAGACAGACGTGGGTGCAGGACAAGGGGCTGGAGAGTCTCGAAATGACAGAGAGGTTGCAGGTGGTGAGACAGAGGAGCTGGATGGGAGATTTGAGAGCAGCAGTGAGAGACGGGGCCTGGACGGGAGACGCAACGCAGAGGGACCGGCTAGGGGAAATGAGGGGCTCCCTGGAGAAGCTGAGGCGTTTGATGCGAGGGTAGATTAGCTGAGCTGAGGGGATGGGCATAGGAGTGGATCTAGGCGGCTGAGAGGACAGGAAGGCTAAGGGGACGGAGGGAGGTGCGGCTGCGGGGGCTGAAGGGGCGCCGAGGGCCCCAAGGCNCAAGGCAACGCGGCGATGCGGGGAAGATGGCGCCCTGAGGAGGCGGCGAAGGGAAGGCCGCGGGTGTGGGTCGGGGCCCAGCGAAGGAGAGCGGGGCCGGACCCCGGCGGGACCACTGGGTTCCGGAGGTGACAGGGCTCGGAGGCCGCCTCAGGGCTCCCTAGCGGGCGGGCAGGCCGGGCAGTGATGACCGCGGTGCACCCGGTGCGGCGCAGCACAAAGGCTGCCGTGGGCTTGTGCAGATCCGCTGTGCATGGTACACTGTATGGCATGTCCTAACAATGTGCTGCCATAAAGAGCTCAGCGAGTCCCTGCTAATTAGCCATAAACGAAAAGGAGAAGCCCTGCACAAATAAAGCAAGGTTCAAGGAGCATCACCATAACCCCCATCAGTCATTTGTAACTGGGTAGTTAGAAAGGCAGGTGAGATTCCTGCTCCAGTATATCTAGAGCTTGCACCACTGTGAGGAAACAGGCCAGGAAAAGTATTAATTTGCCCATGCTGATGTTTCTGAAGGTCTGCTTTGAGCATTATGTACAAAGATGCACACACATACTTCCCTCCTTAGGTATAAACTGAAAAGACCCTGCGCCATACAGCAAGATTCTCTCAGTACCTGAGAAAACAAGTAGGTTTTCCATCCAGTCCAAGCTCTTGTGGTTGCTTGAAGCCTCTGAGAGGTCTTGCAGACGAACTTACCTCCCACTGGGAGAAAGCTGGCTGGAAGACAAGGGCACAAGCCCCAGGCTTAACTGAAGAGGTCCAGGGGGGCTGGAGGCTTAAATAGTACGTCATCAGCAATAAAACGGGGACATTTTCAGCACCTAACCACATCCCTCCCCACTTCCAGTCTGTAAGGGATTAGTCAAGCTCTGAAGCATTGCCGATGCCCCAGAGCAAACTCCTAACTGGATGACCACGTCTGACTTCACAATTTATCGCAGCAGCAGCACTTTTAGCAGCTCCTGCGTGACGAACACGTCCCATAAATACCAACCCCGGTCAGAGGACTAGTTCTGAGCTGCCACTCACTGGGCAGGAGTTCGGTGCTTCTGAGGGGATTTGGGAACAGAAGTGCCACCATTTTTCACCTATGGCTTGTTAGCGAGCAGAGGCATCGCAGGCATCCCGTGGAGAAGAGGAAAGTAGTTATCTCCATTGTTGTCAGCGCTGACTAGGAGGCTCTTCCTGCATGAGCCTGAGGCAGAGGGATGTTGGGCATCCTCTGGGAAACCTCCCCAAGCACAGAAGAGATTTGAATGAGAACCATAATCCAGCCTTGACTCAAATGCTCTCAAACTCCAGGGACTCCAGAAACTGGTGTCAGCTTGAATTTTACAGTGAGTCAAGTGTTGCCCAGCCCTGCAACAAGGTGTTGGCACCTAATTCCCTTTGATATGTCTGTATAGGAACCGGGAATTGCAATCTGCCCTGGTATGTAAATCCATGCCCTGGTAACGGGCTGTACCAAACTCAGACACCAACCCAATGTGCTTTGCAAAGTACGACGCCAGATCACATTCTCAAACCTTAGTTCTTTCTTCTCTTCCAAGTTTTAATGCTACAAAGGAAAATGAAGGTCCCATATTCACTTTATTGCCACAGATATTTCAAGCATAAAACTCCCACCTCTTTTATAGAAGTAGAAGGACTTTTGAGTTTAATGCTACAGGCAAAGCAGCACTCCAGTTTAACAGTCTCCATCAGCCAAAGGGTCAATTAGCAGCTGTTGAGCCAGTTTTCTCCAGGAACTATTATACTGCAAGTGAAGTCATTTGCCAGCAGCAGATTTAGAAAACAGAGGCTGTTCTCCGGCCAGCTGAAATCCTGTGAGTGTAACATGGCACAGAACATTTGCCACCTAGAAATAAAGTATTGTGCAAGCAAACTGAAGTGCTGGGGTCTGAACCCCGAGCCCTGGAGGGAACTTGACACCTGGATAAATTTCACAACCAGGTGGAAGGGGCTAAGGCTGCCCAGGTGCCTCCTGTTGGAATCAAGGGCAAGACTGACTTGGCCTCTGTGTTTGCCACCAAGAAGATCTTTTAGCTCCGCTGCTGGCTGCAACCCAGTACGCGTTGAGTGGTGGAGACACGTGTCATACCAGACCTTGATATGAAGGATGGGCCCCCTCTGTTGTAAGAGGGCCATCCAGGAGGGGAGGCCAGGCCAGGCCAAGCACACCCTGAAATGCTGAGAACTAAAGTAGAAATGTGAAACAGCTGCCATTTAAGTGGTGATTAGAGGGTGGAGATAAAAGGCCAATAGAGCTCCTTATTGAGGAGCTGCTGCTGGAGGGGGTGGTGAGAAGGAGTTTTGTGGAGTCAATGAAAGAGTAATGGATCGAGTAATGCATTTTTCTGGTATTTGTTGGATTGGTTTGTGCCTGGCTATGTTGGGGTACATATGTTGGAGCATGGTTGATATCTCCTTATGTTGTTGTATTTTTGGCTCAGTTTGTCTTTTCTTTTGTGTCACCTGCAGTGAGTGGGTTTATTGCTTCCTTTGTTCCTCCTGTTGTCGGCCGTGCTATATCATTTTTAGAGTCAGTAGAAATCGATAATAAAACCTGCGTGGGTTTCTATGTATGTTTTCTGCTGGTGGCTGTGTCCTTTTTCCTGGGCCATGTAGTTAGCAAAACAGAAACACTGCTACAACCCAGGCTGGATTACTCAGATGAAGGGAAAATAGAAACCTTACTTCCACTCCATAGACTAACAGCCCAAGCATCAATTCAAGCCATTCTTTTACATCAACGGCTGGATTTGAGTCCCATTATCTTTTGGTGCTTCAAGAGCTGCCATCTCTCTAGCATACCTGGAGACCTCCATGACTGCTGCATCCATTTGCTGTGGGTTTAATTGGCCTGGAGTCCGCTGGCTGTAGAAGCAGCAAGCGCCAACAGATTGCAAAAACATCCTTTCTCATGCAAATCCCCAAATCAGTGTGGAAATGTCATCAACAGCCGGCAAATTGGACTCTCCAGGTCAGACCTCAGATGACATTTCAACCCAGGACAGATACAATTTGTATCAGGACATAACTTCAATTTGCAGCGGTTCAGTTCACATGGAAAACTTTTTTTAAGCTCTTCCAGCAAGGGGCTCCCTGACTTAGATGTATTTTTAACCCAGTTCTGCTCACCCCTCTCTGCACTGTCACAGTAACACACAAACCAACACTTTCCCAGTAAAAGCACTAATATGAGATGCAAAAAGGCATATACAGGAAAAGACAATTACCTTGTCTGCTTGTGTTTCAGGCCCTGTCACAAGCTTCTGAGAAGACTTCACACTGTCCAGCCAAGGCCTGGCACTGTGTGAGCAAGGAGCAAGTCCTGCCAGCTGAGAATTACTCCTGCTTTAATTTGTCCTTTAAAGGATACTTCTGACATCCATGCTATTTAAGTTTCTTTTGCTGATTCTCTGCTGAACTGTCCAAGGCCAAGATGAGTAATTTACTATATTAGCACGACATTGAGAGCAAGAGGACACTTCAAGTGTTGAGACTCCGCATATGGAGCTCTAATTCCTCTGCAGCCTCCTGAAGGCAATCTGGTTTTGCCCATTTTCCAGTGGGCTGTGGATTAGATTCTGCCTCAAGCCTTGTATCAATACTGATCTCTGTGTGCAGTGGGTTTTTTTTACTGGTTAAATACCCCAAAAAGCTGAGAGATCTCTGTTAGGAAACCCCAGACACAGAAACCAAGGTTGGAAATTAGCCTGGCCCCCAGGCCCAGATCCAAAACAGCAAATGCTCACATCTTTAACTTCAGACATATCCTAGCACCCTGTTCTTTAGTTGGGCCTTACTGGGGGGATCTGGGGACATGCCCAGATGCCTGGCTTGGCACCAGCCTGCTCCTAACCAGGTGCTCAAGGCACTCAGCAGGCTGGGACTCCAAGTGCAAGGAGATGATGTGAGGGTGTTCCAGCACTGCAGCTCTGGAGTAGGTTAACAGTGGGTGCTGGGTGTTTTACTTTACCTCTTGACTGCTTTATTTGGTATATAAAACCATAGTAGGGATTCAAACACCTGTAATACTGTGAGAACACAGCCCTGGCTGTATCCTGCAGTTAGTGTCCACACTACAATGGGCTGGCTTGAGGATTTATGCAAAAATGCATGGATATCTAATGGAAACAGTGCTTCCACTGGAAAATGAATTAATCTCATTTTGGAGTGAGATGAGAAAACTGAATTAAAAACCACAATATTATTCTGTCTCCCCAATTTCTGTTCTCCTTAATTGCCCAGTAAGGAGGATTAAGTCAGCATGGTGTCATTCTTGGGACCAAGGCAGTCATAATTTGTAAGAATTTCTTAGAGGAAAATAAAAATCCATTTATCTAAAGAGCAACTGAGGGGAAAAACCCACCATTGAAAACCTGCTTTTTGAATCATATAAACCAATGGTTTTCAGTATTTTTAGAATTGTGGATCTTCATACATTTCCCAGTGAAGAGGGAGATTATGATGCAGCAAGTTTAAGGCTGTGACCTTGCTTCCTCTGAGTCACCTTTCACAGAGACCTTAGAGCAAATTTCCTGACCCCCTGGTTTGAAACCACAGCTGTTTTACTTTAAAAGATCCACATTCTGATTCTCAAACCCCAGCAAAAGAGGGGACACATTATGTCTCCTAGCAGATCTCTCTCCTCTCCTCACAGGATGCTGCAGGGCTGTCTACAGCACCAGTAGGGCTGGACCAGAGGGTGGGGGGGGAATCTCACTACTGCCGGAAACATGGTATATGAAGACAAGTAGAGGACTACAGAAACCAGCACGATTTTTGCTGGGCTGCAGCTTCCCCCCTCCAGACCTGCAGGCACCGCTTTTTCCTTCCCAAGGGCACCCAGGCTGTTAGCAGCCAAACTGGGGAGCAGGACGGTTCCACAGGCACTGGGGCTCCATACCACACCAGTACCAAAAATTCCCCTCTATGCATCGTGAGCAGGGCTGGTGACAAGCAAAGCTGGGTGGGGAGAGCAGCAATTTTTTTTTTTTCTTTTTCCAGGACACTTCTCATTAGTGATGTGTTTGTTTTGAAACCGAGCATCAAAACATCACAGCTTTTAAGGCTCCCAGCCCATGTCTCTTTTTTTTCCCCCAACTTTTCATCTTTTTCCTTAAAATAAGTTCAACTTTCAGAAAATAAAATCTGAACTGAAAGGTCAGTATACAATATAAATGCTGGTAAAATCAAATTCATCCTGAAGGTTTAACATTTACCACTTTGGATGGCAAAGCCGGAGCTGAGCAGTAAAACAAGTGGAAATTAGCAGTTACTGATATATATTTTTGTATGGCTAAAGAAACATTTTTGCAGCTAATGACTTAAAAATATTTTCTAAATAGTTAAGTATCTTTAAAAGAATATTTTAACACCCAAGTTAAATATTTCATGACAGTTCTATAATGCTTTTAATTGTGTTGCTCAATGCAAGAGTCATAATTCAAACATTTATATAGAGAAATTAGAAAGCAATTGCTTTAATTCTAACCATTTGTGTAAAAATTATAATCTGTCAAAACAGTGGATAAAACTAGAGATTTGAAGAGAAACTTGCGAAATGTTTGTTATCTTTGGCACAACATGAGTGATTAGAACCACTGAGCTAAACAAATTGAGTTTTCAAACAAACTTCTTGTTGTTATATGCTCAAGTGAATGAGCTGAGGTTGTTTAGTCTGGATGGGAGAGAAGTGTGGGGGAGAAGACATGATAATAGTCTTTAAATATATAAAACACAGCTGTAAAGAGACAGGGGTAATGTGTTTTCAGTGTCCATGGTGGAGAGGTGAAGAAGAAAACGAGACACAGGCTAGAGATGAGAAGGGGCTTCACAGCAGTTGGAGCAACAAAACTTGGAGAGACTTAAGACCACCATAGAGTCTCCACTGCCAGATATTTTTAACAATAAACATCTGCTGGGCAATGCAGAAGAAAGGTCAGTGCAGTCCCAGGACAATGAGATGTGATTTTTGGTGTGGATCCCCACATGGGTTCTAGGAGACATCCCATGGGTGAAGGCTGCTGTGTAACATTTTTGACCTTGAATCATTTTTGTTCGCCCATTCAAGTCAACTCACATCCCACTGGGGTGTGCTGGCTTCCAGCTGAGAACTGGCCAGCTCCTGACACCTTTTCCCAGCCTCGTTCCTGTGATCGGGATTCTTCCCCACACCATTCCCACCTCTTCCCACTGCTGTCATGGCACCATCACCCTTCTCAGGGGCATGGACATCTGCACCACTGGCTGTACCACTTTGGATGCCATCTAGCCACCGTGCAGCTCCTGCCACCTCTGCAAAATCCTGTAGGAAAACATCTTGTCATGGCAAGACAGAAGGACAGGTGGTTGCCAAACCCAAGAGCCAGCAGTGCTTCTAAGCTGTATTTGAAGTATTCTATGACGTCAAATTCACTTTGTTACCATAAAGCACCAAATATCTCCCATGTGACAGCTGACTCTGACATGTGCTAGGGCCAATTCATGGATCTCCTGACGGCTACACAAGTCATGAGTTGGAGGTTGCCATCCTCTCAATCTCTTCTAGTTCAATGCTGTTGCAACTCAGCAAGTTGGGAAGAGACCACTCCCTCTGCAAGTGAAATGCCAGTGACCTTCAGGAAGTGACACAGAACCCCGTTCCCATCCTGCTGCATCCCCACTGGTACCCCAGAAATGCTGCCACTTGTGCACTGCATGTACACTGTTTGGGCTCCTTTTCACAGCCCAGGTGGCTGAAGGGACACCAGGTCAAGTTTTTAGTGCCAAAGAAGGCTGTATGACTACACCTACCTGTTTGTCGCTTCAGCTTTCCTGTATTCTTGCAGAAAGATACTGGACATTTCTCCATGGAGTCTTGTCCAGAGCATCAGCACTTCCTCCTTCTCATTCAGGGTCTCTCGAGGTGTCTTTAACACAAATATTAAAGAACAACAATGAAGCATCTCCCATTATAAAGGAACCCATCTGGAGAGAAGCAAGTTGCAGGCTCTTCAGGATGCTCACTGTCTTGCTTCACCTCTCCATTCTGCAAACACTTCAGCTACAACTGAGAGATGTGCAGGGTTAGGACCTCACTGTCCCCTCAGCTGCTTGGTACTGCCCTGCAGCCACCACAAGAGGTTAGGGGAGCCCAAGTCAGCCAGCCAGGTTATTCTCAGCACCATAAACAAGTGCTCTGAGATAACGTGGACAATTTTCTGTGTAACATTCCAGTGTCACCTTGAACAAAAGCGATCTGTGATGCACCGTGTTGGGAGTGCCTGTGCCTGGCCAACTTCTGAGCACTTACTGAGCTCCAAGGGATGGTCTCCTGCTTCCACCCGCAGCCTTGGCCACTAGCCACTCACACAGACAACACATTACAATTTGCAAGTCTTGAAGATGAAATGTTGCATCTTCCCCACAACAAAGTTCACAAAATGTTGATGGTTTCTCTCTGCAGCAAGCACACACACACAAAAAAGATATAAAATCCCAGCTGTTTAGGAACGTTCTTAATGCACTGTTCCTTGCAAAGGCTGGATCTGGGAGGTTTTCAAAGGGTGGCCAAGTGCTTGGCTCCCACCGAAGCTTTAGTAGGTAACATCCTTTCATAGCTTTGGAAAGTCAATCCTGTCAGTCAGTAACTGCCTTTCACGGTGTTTGTGTAGAAGATGGTTTTCAGCAGTTTCTCTGGGAGAAGGGTACTTTTAGTTTTTGAATACTGCCATGACTGCACACCCAGCTGACACTCACAGATCTTACCAGGTCCATGTTTCTATAGCCATAGCTCTAAAGACTGTAAATAAGCAGGCTGACGGCCAAAGAGTCTTAGCAGCTCTTTGATGAGGTATCTGAGATAGTTGGAGAGCAATCTGTACCACAAGTCACTGATATGACAGAGATCTCAGCCTGCAATAAATGGAGAGTTTAATAAAGCAAGCTCTGATTAAAATAGGGGCAACCAAAGTTAGACCCTTTCCTGCTGCAGCAGGAAGGTGAGAACAAGGATGACTGGTTTCTTCTAGTGGTGGAAAATTCCAATTTTGGAGGAAAGACAGTATAATGAGAAATGCTCGTTTCATTTGGGGTCAACCAAAAATGTTCTTCTTGACCAGTGACAAAATGTTCTGGTTTGCTTGGAGACTATTTAATCTTTAGAAAAGTCTAACTGAAAACCACGACTCTCTTCCTTTTAAATTTAGGTTCATATGAGAGAAGAAAAGGCTCCAAACTAAATGATGTTCAATAAAGCAAACTGCTTCAGCCTGAAAATGCTGAAGTGAAACATTTCAATATTTAAGGAAAGAAAGAAGGACTTCTATTTTTGTGTCTTGTCATTGACTGACTTTAGCCTAGATTTCTGAGTTATTTTGGTTGCCTTCATTTTCAAAGGAGATTTTTCTTTTTTTAAAAAAATAATTTTATGCTCTCTTCCAGTCCAGTTTGAGGTACAAATAGTCAGGTTCAGCAAAGGTTCATAAGAACACGACTGAGCTGATAATTTGCACAAGTATCAGGCAAATGCTTTGGTTGATTTTTTCCCTTTGCATTTTAGTTTTTCTTTGAAATTGTACCTGAGTCTTAGAAATGTTGTGTGGTCCTCAGGACCAGCCACCCCTGCAACGTGCACAGAGCAAAACTGTCAAATTCTGTGCGCTCTGCCATGTAACCTGCAAAAATTCAGATGCCATCTTCAGTCCTGCAAAATATTGAGACAGGAATTTAAGATTTACCCGAGTGATTAAGCACGAACAGCTTGTAATCGTTTCCAGATTCCTCTCCTAGCAGGAGAAAAGGCTCTGCAATCCCTGTCCGCATGCTCAGTGTAGTAATCTTCTCATAAACAAAGAAACTGAGGATGAACCAAAGAGGACAAGCAGATATCCTGAGTTCTGAGAACAAGCCAGCGTTACCCTTTAATCCGACAGGGGCTGTCCAGCTCAGAAAATCAGAATTATTTAGCCAGGTTATGCAGCATATGTCTGCATCCTCTCTGGAGCAACACCTGTGCTCCAGCAACTAGAAATCCCTCTTAAGTACACAGGCTTGGATTCAGTCTGCAATTTTTCATCTGGCTTGGAAGTACTAAACGAAGATCAACTGTTGAAATCAGCCTCATTTGGGAGAATCTGACTGTCTGCACTTACCAAGAAGGACCTCTGTCCTCCAGGTTTTATACGAAGCCCCAAATATTGCAGACTTTCTGCATAAGTCACAAAACAATCCAGTGAGCATCTGGAGAGACTTGCCTCACATCCCAAACTGTTCCCTTCATGCAAATCTACCAACGTATTTTTTTCCCCCCACAGATATCTCGGTCATGAAACGAGATCTTTCCAAACTTGCTCAAGGTTTCCAAAATACCTTACCAACCCCAGCACAAGTTTGAAAACAAATCCAAGGGTTCTCCATTGCCTTTGAACACAGCAGGGATCTACTCCAACAGGTTAGATCTCAGGGGCCGTGTTGCTCCCAGGATTTAAACCAGACCGCATATGAAACCGCAACTACCTTCCAATCTTTTATTTTTGAAACATGATAATTTAGGGGCTATGGTTTTATTATCATTATTACTATTTTAATGGCAAATTCAATGGCTGCCTTCCCACCTTAATGAAGGGGACCAGGAACTAGTGCTCAATTTCTCCCACTTCCTAAAAATATACTTTTACAAAGGATTTGTAGGAGCTAACCACAATTATCTCTTTCCCCTTCTTTCTGCCCCCAGAGAAGGGCTTTCATCAGCTCAAACCACTTTTCTTCCACTATCTATATCTTAACCTTTTCTCCAAGGTTACCTTTCTTTTCCCAAGGTCCATGGCCAGGACAAGGACACAGAGTGCATCTGCCTGTCTTTTGAGGGTGGCTGCCACCACTGCAAGAGGCCAGAGGAGGGAAGGGTGTCTCTGAAAACAGACCCTGCCCTCATCCAGCCCAGGATGCTGCCCAGTTCACCCAATCGGGTCCCTCCACAGTGCCTGTCGTTGCTGCCCATCAGAGCACATCTTTGTAGCCAGAACTGACTCTAGCACTTGGATTGTGCAAACTCCTTTCCTCTGCCTTCCGCCGGCCTGGCTATCGCGTGCACATCTGGTTGTTCCTCTTAACCTCTCCACAATTGTTGCCTCATCTCCAGGCTGGAAGCATAGCTGATCTCCCTCCCCTGGGATCTCCTCTGCTGCCACTTCCTCCTCTTGTAGCCAAATCTTGCTATTCCTTCTAATGCAAAACCCTCTGAGAAGGGTCTTTTTCCAGCATGGAAATCTTGGCACTTTCCTTCAGGAGATGAGTGCAGATAAGCCCACTGCTGGGGAGAGAGGTTCACCATCCTCTGTGGAACCTTTGCAAAGTCTGGTCTTTGTCCAGCTGGGATTATTGTGGTTTTGGTTTGTTTTTTGTTGTTTTGTTTTTTTTTTCTTTAAATTTGAGCAAAAATGCTTGTCTTTACAATGTGAGAGGAGTGAAAAAATACGCTGCTGCTATTATAGTGACAGGAAAACAGGGGTTCAGGCTCTTTTTGAGGAGGCCTGGTGCTTAAACAAATTGTCTTCTCTTGTTTAAATTATAGGAGAGTGGATCTTCTAGCAGAAATGGCCTTAACTTCAGCCAGCTTGGGTGAGGAGCAGCATTTGTTGTCTACTGCCTGAGTCCGTCTCTCCACAGTCAGAGTGGTGGGCACCAAATCTGGCACAGACCATGTGAGGTTCAGTGGTGGAGCCAGAGGGATGGGACACGGCTTTGCTGACTGAGATGGGAGGAGGAACTTCTGCAGCGAGGGGCAGAACTGAGCCTGCACAGGGGCCTACAGAGATGACAGCTCCTGCCTGCAGCAGTTTTTAACCACATTTACACACCAATGTGCAATGGGGAGCTCTTCCATTGAAGCATCTGTCTGCACAGTCTCACGACTCTGTTACTCAGCAGCAGTAGATTTCTTGTTCCTATGGACAGGGGAAGGTTTTCACTTGAGCACTCACCTATCTGCTCATGGCCAAAGTCAACTTGATTCTGGTTTGTTGTGCAGAGTCTTGGTCATGCTGTTCTTCAGCTCCTGGTCTGCACTGATGATCTGCAGCAGCTCATGGTGGCAACAGAACTCCCAGGCACCATGGTGGCCCCATCATCTGCGCCACGACCCAGGGCTCACAGCTGAACGATGGCAACAGGAATCACCTGCAGGGAAAACATTGAGAAAGATGATGGAAAATTGTATCCCACACCAGTCAAAAACCCAACTCGCTCTTCCACACACCACATTGGGTTTGTGACAAAACTAAGCCTAATGGGGCCACTAAGCCCTCACAGCTTTTCCAGGTCTTCACAAAGCAACCTTGACAGCGTGAGGAGAAAACAGATTTACAACAGATCCCCTTAAAGCATCGTCTGCATTCCCCCCTGCAAGCTGGGCTGCAGGTCGCTGCCTCCCATCAGCCTGGAAAACACCATCAGCTCAGCCCTGGCCTTGGAAAGTCCTCAGGGAAAATGCAGGGCAAGGGCTGGAGGTTAGCACGGCCCCGACAAGGCGCCAGGGATACCTGAACCGCTAATTTGCCAGACGCCCCCAGAGCCCAGCTTGGCAGCCCCCCGCCGGCTGTGGTGGCGTGGAAGCCATTAACATTTAAAAATACTTGCAGGAATTGGAGGGAGGGGGTGGGGCGGAGAAAAAATAAATGGTATTTGCGGAGGCCCGTTCCTCAGCACACTTTCATGTGTGCCAAAGTTTGTTGGCATGGCTCTGAGTTTGATAGGGAACATCTGGGCTGCTGTTGCTGCCTGTATATTGGCTGAGGGCAGCGAACAAAAGGGGTTTGTGCAGGAATGCACGGGGAGGGGTGTGGGGTGTGCACGCCTTGAGGGACGGCAGCGAGAGGCGAAAAGCAGAAATACTCTCCGGAGAAAAAGGCCTAATGCACATCCCATGTTCTTGCTTTTTTCAAAAGGGCATAAATGCCTTCCCCCCTACTTCTCCCTCTTCCCTCCCCCAAAAGCACACCAAGGTACTGAAGGCAAGCAGGGCTCAGACAGATCTGTGCCCCACTACCTCTGCACATTCAATTATTGTCACAGTCTGGAAAAACAATTGGGGTGGAGGGAGCAGGTTAGCTGGAGAGGAGGGAAGTTCAAACTCAACCGTACGATGCAGTGCCAGCACATATTCAAGAGATGACCAGTGAGCTCTTGGCAAGCAGCTTGGCTCCACACACCCTGAAGCTGCTGCAGGGAGAAGTGTCCAGGGACAAATCCACTTTGAGTGCAGAGACCGGTGACATGCACCCACCAATACCAGCACTGGTTGAAGTTTCCTCCCCCTCTGTTGAGAATTTGGGGTTAAGCTGCTGAAGCTTAGCATTGTGTCACTGCCAGTGGCACAAACTTCACAGACTGTTTCCTACAGACACAGAGGATGGTGTAGAGGGATGACAGATGAGACACTTGAGGAAGGCTCATCTGTTGGGAACCATCTGAAAACTAGAGGCCAGGTGCAACCCTTGGCTCCAAAGATCACAGCATACACGTTCCATCCCCAAAGGAGCTGCTGCTGCCTGTGGACAGACAGCAGAAATCTTTGCTAGAACCTAATGTAACATTTCCAACATTCTTCCTTTCGCAGCTCCTCTCCACCACCGCATGCCTTCAGTACTTCTTCCTCAACATTTGCGGCATTCACAATCCTTTTCAAAATTTCACTCCAAGGACTAAACCTTTTCCTCAACAAAAGCAGCACTGGTGCCATTTTCCTACTTGCTGATCCCTCTTTGCTCATCATTATATTTAAGTAGCACTGGGGCACACATTCCTCTTATCATCCCCTATCTTGACAGGGCAGCCCTCTTGGAAAACTCCAGGGAGCAAAACCTAAAGAAAAAGCATCCAGGTCAGTGAAGACCCTTGGGTCTGACAGACAAGGCAGATTTTTCCAGCCCTAATCTCCTTTTCCAGATCTCGGCAGCATGCCTACAAGCCATCATTTTGAGCTGACTTAACACCATCCGCACAACCCTCCTGGAACTGCCCCAGGCAGCAGGCTTGAGCTGGGGACGCTGGCTCCGGAGCTGGGCATGTTTGGAGATAAGCTTCCTTCAGCAATATTTGGATTTCAATTACACCAGTGTCAAGACACAGCTTTTCACCAGAGCCAAGTGAGGTCCCGCCATGCCAAAGCAAGCAGACAGGCCGGCCAGGGGCTGTGCACAGCACATCTGGGAGGGCACTGGTCCCTCTGCATCCCCATGCAGTGGCACAGTGGAAGGAAAAGCCAGTTTGCATGAGGCAGTGCAGGCTGCAGCTGCACCTCTGGCTGCCATGCAGACAATCCTAACTGCTCATCTTTTCCACAGTGGGTTAGGAAAGGAACTGCAGAAAACCCAGCTGTCCTTTAGAAATTCCCTGCAGCCGTTACTGGGGATGTGAAGCCATCTATAAGCATGTGATCAAGCTCAGCAGTCAATGCCTGTTTTACAGAGGGGGAGAAAAATGTGTAATTGCTGTGCTCAGTGCCAGGTATCCCCTTGATCCACTTGAGAGTTGCCCATTTACTTCTTCTTGATCCCTCATTGGCATTGCCAAAGTGCATTTGCCAATTCTCTTGGGCAGGTCTCTGCCTCCATTTATCCCCCACACGCTTCTCCAGGACACCTTTTCTTTTAGCTCTGCCTGAAAAGCAGCCCAGTACACCAAGTGACATAATGCTGCAAAGGTATCGCTCTCCAGCTGTACTCCTGACTCCGCTCCCACATGTCCTTCCTTGACTGCTGCTGCCAACTGAGAACTAGCCGTGATGAGGACTACAGGCATTTTTCAAAAACATGGAAAAAGAATTTAAGAGCCTAAATCCCACTTTCCAGTGTGGTTAAAGGCCCCATCAGGAGGCAGACTATTAATCATCCTAGATGCTTTTGAAGGTTGCAGTAGAGGTTCATCCGTATCTTCAGTGTCCTCAGGGGACCCACACGCCTTTGAAGTTCCTCCTGAGGGGCTGCGATGGCAGTGCCTGGGAAAGAGGATGGATCTCAGAACCACCCAAGGCTTTTGCCCTGGAACAGTTTAAATCAAGAATCTAGTGAAGTCTCAGAGTGGTTCAAGAGGGGCATCCATGCCACTGCAGGTCCATCTCATTTGCCCTATCACTGCATCTTATCCACCATCTAACATGGACCAGCTGGGAAACTCCCAGTGCAATGGGAAGGGGAGTGGTGGCTGGTGAGAAAATGCCCATTTAACTTTTCACAGGCAAGAGTGCTTTGAGCAGTTGTTTCAACTTGAAAAGAACCTGACACGTGTTTCCAAATTGTCCAAATGTTTGGCTTCTACATTTCCTCCAGTGACACATCCCAGGGTTTTAGTTGAAAAGGTCTTTTCTCTTCAGAATTAGGCAGCTTGTAAGAAAAAAACCTATCAAAACAGGAAGCTTGAAATTATCAAAGAAAAATATTTTCATTGACCTAAAAAGATCTTACCCTTTGGTTTTCTAGTTCACAAAATTTTTCAAGACTGACTCTTCATCCCAACAAGGGATGGGAAATACTGTCAGTACCTCAAAAATGCTGCCAGAAGCAAAGAGCTATTAATTACAAACCTCTATTTTTAACCTGAAGCCAAGAGTCGCTTCTCATGGGTAACAACTGAGTTCTCTGAGGCTCTGCCATCAGCTTCATTGAGGCATTTAAGTCAGAGATAGTATTTTTTTTCAGATGGGACATGCCCCAGGCACTTTGGGAATTGATAGAGTGGACTTTGCAAAGCAAGCATTAGGTATCACAAGCTTTTGCTATCCATCTATTTAGAAAAACTGTCATTATCTTGTTTTCCTTGCCTATATTCCTACTAGAAAAAAACCTCAACAAAACCATTTGGGTTTTTTTTTCTCCCCCTCTAATCTATAACTCAAAGAGGACTAGGTGGAGTTTGCTTGGTTTCCAAAGAAATTCACCACTGGGTAAGGGCCAGGCATACAAAAATTTCAACCTGAAAAGTTTTCAGAAGTTATTGGCTTATGAAGAGAAGGGCTATAATGGAAACTGTTTTACTGCCATAATTATAACACCACAAACAGAGCCTGCTGCAATATATAATATTATCAAGTGCTTGTCAGCGTTTAATAGAAGTCTTAATTAACTGCTGGGGAAGAACATGGCAAAAATTTATTTTCAGGAAAACTTTTGGGAGCTGCGTAATTCCAAGCTTTTTTTCCGAAGTTCCTCTTGATTGGAGCCTCAGTACAGTTCACAGGACAGACTAAATATAAGACATAAGTGTGTATCTCTTCGGCCTTACTTAATGATAGGATTTTCTTTTCTATTAAACTACATAATCCAGAAACAACAATAATGTTTTAGTTGGGCTGGAGCCAGACACTTCAGAGGTGGATTTTAACCTTCCCCAATTTTGGGGTTATTTGAAGCCAAGGCCTTGGTTTGGCATGTCAGGGAGGGGAGGGGTTAGTGTGTAACCTGTGGGGCTGACCTGCCTCTGCCATTGGCTTTCCTCCCCATCTTCCACCACTCCCAAGATGCTCATGCTCAGGATTTGGGGAGGGATCCCCATCTTGTGGTAGTGTTTTACCACATGGCAGTGCCTGAGCTCCTGGGCTGGAGACTCAGGCACAGAGGAGAGGTGTGAGGAGAGCCAAGCACAACAGTTACAGGATTGCAGTAATTAATTTCATTCTACTGGCTTTGCAGGAGATAACTAGCTCAAAAACCAGCCTTATCACTGCATGCTTCCTCTCTTGCAAATCTGGGGAGGGCCTGCACAGGAAGGCTCCTCCTGCTACAGCCTGGTCTCCACGCACATGTCCAAGAGCCTCTTCCATCTCCCCAGCACACCTTCAGGATCCAGCCCCTTCACACTGCAGTGATGCCCTGCCAGTGAGACCCTGTCTGGAGCCACCAGACAAGGCTGAAGAGGTGGGAGTGGGAAGGGCAGGCAAGCTCAACCCTGAGATGGGCAAGCAACCTAGCATCAGGCTTTGAGGTGCCTGAAGCACCGAGCGAGGCTTGTATGACGCACACTGAGAGGAAGCTCTGCAAACTCATTGCCTCACTAGACAAGGAGCATAGAGGAGATGGCGATAAGTCATCTGCCAAGCTTAAACTTGGCTCTTGCAAAGCCAGGATATTAAACCCAGCTCTCCCCACTCCTATGCCTGACCCATTGGACCGCATTTCATAAACCTGGCAAGCAAAGGGCTTCTTGGCAAAGCAGGGCAGGTAATGACAAACACTCCTTCAGTCCCATTTGGCAGCCCAAAGTTATTTTTATTCCTTTTCTGCCCCTTCCAACCCTGCCTGGCCCCGGCAGCAAAGCAGCCCCGCACCGTGAGCTGGCAGGCCACATCCATTTCCCCTGATAGCACTGATAGCCTAACAGCTGCTCTCTGTCCCTTCGGAGATTAGTTTGTTTTCCTAACACAATTACTGCCACGTGGCCCTGCTTTCTGCCAGGATCAAGCCTGGATAGAGATAAAGCAGCGATAAGATTGCATGCTGCTCCAGACCCCTTTGCAGCCTCGCCGCCCGCCGTTTGTTCTCAGTGACACGCGAGCACCCCAGTTGTGAGTTTCCTACTCCCATCTGTGCTGGGCCGGGGAGCCTGGGAGACTTTGTGGCACTGTAGCCCCAGGGGGATTCAGCTCCCAGCTTTCCGTGCAACACCGAGGAGCTGGTCTGTGATGTACACACGCAGCGTGGCGATGCTAGAAGGGCGCAGCCGTAGCGGCAAGCTTGCACAATGCAATACAAAGCTACTTATCAGATGTGGCACCCTGCTAGCTCAGAGCTTTGGGCGAGCACAGCTGGCCAACAGCTGGCTCCAGGCTGACCTGCCTGCACCTAGGTCAGCTATCTCGGTCTGGTTCTCCTCTCCTTGTGCCCAGGGTTAGCTGAAGCTCAGCTCTGCCTTCACATCACATTATCTGGTGAATGAAGAAGCTTCACGCCGGCACAACTGCTCTGCTGAGCGTGAGCATCCCGGCAGGTCTCACATCAGTACCTGCAGCACCAGTCACAGGCTGGTCCGCTCTAGAAACAGTCAGAGGGGCAGGTCTGTTACAACTACTCTCCATCACACCCAGCAAAGGTCTTCTCTGTCTCACAGACCTGCCTGTGGGAATCCTTCTGCAGGGAGCAGCTCCTGAAAGCCTCTGCCGGGGCGGATGCGGTGCACGCCGGGAGAGGACACTCAGGGAGCCTTGCTGCCTTCAGAGAGACAAGCATCCTTGCCAGATGTCTCCCATAAAGCTGCAAGTACTTTATTTTAATAATAAGCCTTAATGTATTCATTAAAGGCTCCCAGTGACCTGGGATGAATTTCCCCGCTATTGTAAAGGGCTGTGGGAATCTGGAAACCGCTGCATTACAGTTAATAACTTTAATTTTACAAGGCCCAAAATAGACAACTGAAAAAATACACAGACTCACTGTTTCCAATTAAGAAGGGATTTCTTCTAATTCCTCTGCCACTGGCACTCTTGTTTAGCAAACAACATCCCAGATATCCAACCAGAGACAAGGGGAAAAGCAAACTGAGAGTCGCCTTCTACATCTTCATTAAAAAAGCTGAGGAAGAAGCTGAGATTATTCCTCCTCATGGGGCTGCTGGGGCATGGAATAGCCACAGCATGGTCAGCAACAGCAAATCCACACTGGGGAAGCCAGACATAAAACTTTAATGCCTGTTTCTTAAGCCTGGTGGACACCAAAGTGCTTTGATCCAAGGGAGATGACTTGCAATCTATCTTCTCCCCATTCCCTCCAAGGGGCCCCAGCTAGGATGCTAAGAAGGTTTTGGTGGGAATCCTGGGATGCTGGGAGACCACCCCAACAGTTGGATGAGCATCCTGCTAGCATTTGGGTCTACCAGATCTCCAGTTTCAGGGTGAAGAAGGAATGTTCCCCCATATCAGCTTGGCAGAGGTCACCGTTGATTTATTTTGCCTGCTTCTTTCTTCCCCTGTCAGATGAGGGGTAGATTGTTTCCCAGGAAAAGAAAAAAGCTGGGAACTGAAACCAAAACAATTCAGTCTTTTTAATTTCTGTAAATCTAATATTTTCCAGTCCAAATCTTCTCATTTCCACTTTCAGTCTTTTTGGTTTTTCAGTTAAAATTGGAGCTCTTCAAAAAGAGAAGTAGTATTTTACATGGAAACATACGTTTTGCCACAAGTCAAGCCTTCTGAAGTAGAAAAAGGAGTTTCAGAGGCAAGTTTTGACCAGAATACCAGTCTGGCTATGCTGGCTACCAACATCTGCCTTGTCACACATTTACAGGGCTGTTGCTGCCAGGCTCACACCAAGATGCTGGTATCCTCCCTCCACTTGTAGCAGGGACACACACATCCTCCTTACCATGACCTCAGCATTAATCAATGCTTATTAAAGAAATCCAGGTGAGAACAGCTCCACAACTCAAAGCAGATCTCAAAATCTTCCTCTGCAGACTTAGCCTGACACAGGAAAACATGTTGCTTAAAAACCACGGGTGATCTCAGCTCATGTAGATCCCCAAACCAGACCCACTTTTCTTTTTTTCTCCAGACCCACTGAAAAACATCCAGCAGGATAGAGCTTATGCACCCCATGCTTATGCATCTTGCTCCTCACTGTCCTCTTGACCAAGACCTGCCTAGGAGCAGCACTGAATTCACCTTAGCCCTTGTATAGGAGAAGATTGAATTTTCCAGCCAAACTGATAAGAGAGAAAAACGATTTTCATATGCCTGGACTCCAGATCTCCTCATAAATAAGGCAGTGATGGAAATTGCGGGGAGGGAGTTGTCAGAGCGGTAGGTCATCTGTCAAAGCCACACCAAGAACATATAGCTCTAGCCCTCGTGCAGGGAAGCATCTCTATTTAGGAAAGCCAGCAGGCACATCTCTAAGTCTTCTTTGAAGCCTCTGGGAAGGAGGGCCAGGCAGTTGAAAGGTATCTAAATGCCTAAATGAACAGATAAGACTTCGATACCAGCTGGTAAAACCCAGATCCTGAGAAGGTATTTTAGCACACAAGGTTTTTAATGGAAATGAAGCACTTACTTCTGTGGAGAGGGTCTTGAAGTGCCGACATCTGCTTGAAAAATTTCCACCTAAACAGCTTTTAGCAGGTCACTTTTCAGTGAAAGGCATTTATTCTATTTTTAAGAAAAACACAAAACCTCCTTTCGTGGAAATTTGCCTGACTTCTCTGAAATTAATTTAAGAGTGTCCTGTGATATTACAAGGGCCAGTGGTCACAAAAGTAGAACACGGGAAGTTTCACCTCAACATGAGCCTGGACCAGGCTGCCCAGAGAGGTTGTGGAGACTCCTTCTCTGGAGACCTTCCAACCTCACCTGGATCCGTTCCTGTGTGTTCCTGCTCTGGCAGGGGGGTTGGACTAGATGATCTGCAGAGGTTCCTTCCAACTCCTAAAGTTCTATGACCCTATGAAATGTCAAAAAACACTAGGAAAAAAAAGTTTTGGCCTCAAACTGCAAAAATCTTAATTTTAACCAAAAAAATGCTATTTTTTTTTTAGTGAACATTAAAGAAAACTTCCAGGGAGAACAAATTCTCTTGCTTTCATTAAAAGCATTCATGGTGACGGCTACATTTCAGATTTAATAAAAGCCCACCTCAAGAGATAATTAAGGAAATCGAGTAGTTGCTGTGTGAAAGGGAAGGAACTGGTCCAGATTACAGCCCAGCAACAGAGTTAAGATAAATGCTTCAATCTCAGCCTGATGTTAGGTTAGCAGCTGGGCATCCCACAGCTCTGCTCTGGGATTTAATAGATTAATCAGTGATCTGGATGAAAAATAAGGTGATAACGCTTGCGAATGATACAAGACTATGGGGGATCAGTGTCCCATCAGGCTGACCACGGGCTGTCCCATCTGGTAGCTGCAGGTGCCATCAGGGGGCCAGCTCCAGCCCTGCTGCTGGCACCCAGCAGCAGTTTGTGCATCATCCAGTAGAGATGCCCAACTTGGTGTTTGTTTTGATCCCACGGGAGCATTGGGTTGTGGCCATCTCAGCGTGCTGGGAAACCTCCAGCATCGCAAGCTTTGAGACAGACCTCACCCTTCTCAACATGGACACCATGGGTATGGGAGTGCAGCGATACAACCCTGTCATGCCAAATGCCAACACCCAGCACCGAATCATAGAATGTTAGGGGTTGGAAGGGACCTCTAGAGATGTTTGAGTCCAACACCGCTGCCAGAGCAGAATCACCCAGGGCAGGCCACACAGGAACACATCCAGGTGGATTTGAAAGCCTCCAGAGAAGGAGACTCCACAACCTCTCTGGGCAGCCTGTTCCAGGCTCCATCACCCTCACAGGAAAGAAGTTTCTCCTCCTGGTGAGGTGGAACCTCCTGTGTTCTAGCCTATACCCGTTATTCCTTGTCCTATCACTGGGCACCAGAGAAAAGAGAGTGGCCCCTTCCGCTTGACACCCACCCCTCAGATATTTAGAGACACGAATAAGATCCCCTCTCAGCCTTCTCTTCTCCAGACTAAACAGCCCCAGTTCTCTCAGCCTTTCCTCACAGGAGAGATGTTCAAGTCCCTTCATCATCTTTGTAGCCTCTATTGGACTCTCCAGTGGATCCCTGTCTCTCAAATTTGGGAGACCAAAACTGGATCCAGTATTCCAGGTGAGGTCTCACCAGAGCAGAGTAGAGGGAGAGGAGAACATCCCTAGACCTGNGCTTGCGAATGATACAAGACTATGGGGGATCAGTGTCCCATCAGGCTGACCACGGGCTGTCCCATCTGGTAGCTGCAGGTGCCATCAGGGGGCCAGCTCCAGCCCTGCTGCTGGCACCCAGCAGCAGTTTGTGCATCATCCAGTAGAGATGCCCAACTTGGTGTTTGTTTTGATCCCACGGGAGCATTGGGTTGTGGCCATCTCAGCGTGCTGGGAAACCTCCAGCATCGCAAGCTTTGAGACAGACCTCACCCTTCTCAACATGGACACCATGGGTATGGGAGTGCAGCGATACAACCCTGTCATGCCAAATGCCAACACCCAGCACCGAATCATAGAATGTTAGGGGTTGGAAGGGACCTCTAGAGATGTTTGAGTCCAACACCGCTGCCAGAGCAGAATCACCCAGGGCAGGCCACACAGGAACACATCCAGGTGGATGTGAAAGCCTCCAGAGAAGGAGAATCCACAACCTCTCTGGGCAGCCTGTTCCAGGCTCCATCACCCTCACAGCAAAGAAGTTTCTCCTCCTGGTGAGGTGGAACCTCCTGTGTTCTAGCCTATACCCGTTATTCCTTGTCCTATCACAGGGCACCACAGAAAACAGAGTGGCCCCTTCCGCTTGACACCCACCCCTCAGATATTTAGAGACACGAATAAGATCCCCTCTCAGCCTTCTCTTCTCCAGACTAAACAGCCCCAGTTCTCTCAGCCTTTCCTCACAGGAGAGATGTTCAAGTCCCTTCATCATCTTTGTAGCCTCTATTGGACTCTCCAGTGGATCCCTGTCTCTCAAATTTGGGAGACCAAAACTGGATCCAGTATTCCAGGTGAGGTCTCACCAGAGCAGAGTAGAGGGAGAGGAGAACATCCCTAGACCTGTTGGACAAACTTTTCATGCCTCCCAAGAGACCATTACTGACCATTACCATCCTGGCCCCAAGAGCCCATTACTGTCCCATAGAGAACTTCCTATCCACTAGGACTCCAACATCTTTCTCCATGGAGCTGCTTTCTAGCAAGATGACCCCTGACATGGGACCAGAGCTCGTTTGGGAGGCTCACTGCTATCCCTCTGTGTGGGATTAGGGGAGCTGCACACCATGGCAGCTCCGCCCAGAGCTGCCAGCACCCAGATGGGTTACAAGTGAACATGAACTCTCCCTCCCCATCTGGAGCCCATATACGGCAAGTGGCAAGATTTATATTGTGCTGAAGCATTCCACAGTTTTGAGCACAGAAATGATTGAACTCCAGATGTTAACAAGATGCAGGACCCTTTTTTTATTATTAAAAACGTGATTTCTTGTTTTGCTTATGACAAAACCCATCAGATTAACTTATTAGGAGTGGAACTGCCATCAGGACAGTGGAAGCAACAATGGCTCTAGCTGCCCAAGAGCTCGCTGGAGAGCATGCGAAGACTGGGGCTCCCTCAGAGCAGAGCCACGTCCAGCTGCTCATCTGCACCAAACCAATGGAAGGACACAGGTGATCTTGCTCCGTGCCCACTGGCCGTGCTGGGATGTTGGTGAGTCCTCATGCCTCAGTTTCCCCATCCCTTAGGGGATATATGAGCTAGAGCTCAAAGGGAAAGCCCTGAGCACACATGCACTCTGCAGCCTCACCCAATTCAAACCCCCTTGCTAAAGTAGCAGAACCTTTGCTAACAAGCACCATAGGACAGACCAGAAATGGAAATCTGTCCATTCTCCTCAAGCTCCTCTGTCCACCCTCTCAAGGGATGAGGGGAACCCAGAATGGGTGACTACCATGCTGGGACAACTCAGCAAGTAGCTCTCATGCTCTGCTTTCCTTCAGGGAGAGCCCTAAAGCATCACAAACTTCACTTATCAGAAAGGAACCAAATTTCCGAATACCTCTGAGAGTCCCAAATGCTCTTCTCAGCACAGCTCTGCTGGGAACATCCCCCAGCACGGCCAACATCTGTATCCCAGAGCATGGGCTGGGGCAGGGACCTGTCTGGAGCTGTCACATCTTCACTACTTTATCACAGGAACTTTATCACAAGCTCCTAACACACGCATCTTTGCACCATGAGATCAAACAGGTACGGGATGGCACCGCAGCCTGCTGTCACAGGACAGTCCCCAGCAGCCAGCACTGCTCCCTGCTGTGAACAGAAAACATGTTGAAGCTGCATGACAGAGGACCCCCATCTGCTCATCCTGATGCTGTACAGCCAGACCAACTCAGGGAACTCACCAGTGCAAAGCCAGCCTCTCCTGCTAATCCCTGGGAGGCACAGCAGCCATCAGGACCTACACATTTCCACATAGCCACAGCACATGTCAGCTCTAAGGGTAGTGACATCTGTCTGCTCAGAGGGAGAGAAACATTGCTGGGGAGTGCAAGTGTCCTGCTTGGCCAGACTGAGTTGGGGACAGGCTGGAGTGATGCAGCTTCACACAACCGTCCTCCCTGCTGGGGAGAGAGGGGCTGGAGGGTGGAAGAGTGGAAGCTGCAAAGCATTAGGGCTGCTTTTGCCCTGACACTCTGCATTTACCCTGCAAAGGCAGGAGGCTGATCTACTGAATAAGTCTGGTCCCTCAAAGCTCTCCTTGCTCCAGCGAGCCCAGGTGCCAGGCAGCACCTGGTTTCAGCACATGCCAGGAAGGGCTGTTACAACCCACCCAGGACTTCAGCCTCCCTTGCTTCCCACCACCTCAGAGATGAATGCTTGTCCACTCAACACGCCCAAGAAAAGGCACTGCCCTATTCCTCTCCCACCCACGGACCCCATTTGCCTCCTGACTCAGTACAGAGGACACAGCTGTTCTCCTTGCCATGCCTACCACCAAGCCAGGTGCAGGACAGCAGGCATCAGGACCCACCACAGCACACACCTGTGAGCAGGAGGACAGTGTGTTAGAGGTAGTCCTCCCTCCCAGGACACTCACCTTAAGGTCAGGACCACGCAGGGCTGGAGCTCTTTGCCACCATCTTAGGAGCAAACCACCCAGCCCAGCACCAAGGGTCACCTTCCTCCATAGCCAGGGGTTGGAAAAAGCTTCTGCAGACCAAAGTGATAGTTATTCACCCCTTAAACATAGCTGAGAGCCTTATCACTCTGCCTAAACTTGTTTTATTCTTTTTTTCCTTGTTTTGGGGGAAGCTTCTTCCAACTCAAACCTCTCCCTGCTAACTGGGTAAACTGGGCCACAGCTTGGTGCTCAGCAGCAATGGTGCTCCCTTGGCTATAAGCCAGGCACTTGGTGCCAAGTGTCCCCCAGCCCTGCAAAGCCACCCCGGTGGGAGCCAGGCAATGGGGCACTTCCCCAGTTGAAGAGCTCTCTGCTCATTCCCTTCGTGGTGCTGGATGCTTGCAACCTGCCTCCAACATTATTTCCTTCACCTCTTCCTTACAGCCTCTAACTTCAGGCCATAGTCCCAGCTGTGGCACTGGGGATGCCCCACTCCCTCTTTAATTTCCCCCCAGTTGCCCACATGTGAAGCTTTTCATTCCAAGAACAAGAGCATCAGGTGGAAGGAAAAGCCACGCTCCTACATTTCTTGGAGAAAGATCCCACAAACCTTCAACCCTCTCCTATTCTCCTCCTCAGAAAGCCATTGATCCTCAGGAGGGGGGAAGTAAAATTGCAAATGTAATCAGGCAGTGCTGCTGGTGCACACAGGCCATTAGCACCCTGCTCCCATGCTCGGGAATTAACACCTTCAGAAAGCCCCATATTCACCATCTCAACTGGGCACAGCTGGTGGCTTTGCCTGCAGAGGACAGGTCCTGCTGGGCCCTCATCTCCTCCACCCCTCCCTGGCAAGGAAGGGCAAGTGGCCCAGCATGATGGGGCTTTGCAGCATCTGGGACGTATGCGCTCCCAGCTCTGCTGACACAAATCATTTCTTCCCCTGTTCTTGGCACGGTGTGTTCTGCTCAAACACACTTCAAAGAAGCGGCTCTGCAGCAAGAACATTTCAAAAAATGTAATATTTCCATCTGTTCCTCCAATAGTAACAGTGTGGGACTCCCCTCACGGTCTATTTGCCTTTCTTGGCTTATAATAGAGGTAAAAAAATATTCAATTAGCACACCCTCAGGGCTGGCAGGTGATGCCCTAACCCTGCAGCATGCTGCAGGTCCTCCCTCTGCTGTACACCTCAGTGCTTCTCCAGAGAGCAAGGTGCAAGCAGTGAAGGCAGGAAAGTCCCCTTGATTTACTAACTGTATTTTTACTTGAAGAGTAAACAGCACCTGCCTGTGCTTATAGGGATGCCCGAGGCTGTGTTTTGCTCAAGGTATAGCAGCCTGACATCACTTCCCAGCTCTTAGAGCCAGCAACATCCAGGGATAGAAACCACAGGGCATGAGTTCCTGAGCTTCAGTGTTTGATGAACCCCCAAAGCCAAGTTATCATAGCCATCTCAAGAAGCCAGTCCTACAGGGAAATCCTCCACCAGACAACCAAAGCCTTAGAAGTCCATCTCCTGTGGGAGCCTTTATGGACTCCCTTGATCCTGGAGTGAGCTCCTGCTTCTTTTTTTTTGTTTGCTTAGTTTGGTGGTTAAACTGCACACAAGCGGACTCATGTTTCACATCACTTTCAGGAAAGGCATCCTAATGGACAGGATGCTTGGATGGATGATGCTTGCCTCAGTCATCTGCTCTATCCCACAGCCAGGGAAACCGGGAGGAGAAGCAGCTTCCCCAAGCTCCCCAGCAGACAAGCCCCATGCAGCTGCTGCAGCTCTGATCAAGTGCCCCACAATGGCTGTCCCACCATCCAAATTCAGCACAGCCTTCAGGAGACTTGAAGGTCCATCTTACCCCAAGAGACCTAGCAAAGGAGAAAGCTTTTCAAACAGACTGAAGGCTTCACAGCACCAGCACACAGGACCTGAGCTCCCATCGTTTTCCATCCCATGACCCAATGTTTCATACTGCTAAGAGAGCAAAGGATTCCCAACACTTCTAGAGAGCTGGAGAGATGGTAACTTCCATTTGTGAGCCACAGCCAGAACAAAATGAGTCTTTGTTTTTATATGGCCCATTATAAGTCATTATTTAGCGTGCCCAGGTGCCCTATGTCAAAGGCACATTCTTTCATAAGCAGCCATCAGAGGCTGCACTGCTGCCATCCCACACATGGATGGGGCAGAAGAGATCCTGAGACCAGCTCCAGGCCTGGATCCCATCTCCATCTAAGCCCTCATGAGCCATGGGGAAGTCTATGTCTCGTCTCTACATGGACAGCCCAGCACATACATCTGAATGAGAGGCACAGGATTATTTTTCCCCCCTGCTCGACAACCCAAAGCGTAACCCAGTCTACTCAGCTAGAAACAAAGCTTCTATTGCATCCTGAGTCATTTAGAGTTCCTTTTTATAAAACAAATATTCTTCTCTCCTTCCCCAATTTAACAAGCTCCCGAATGCCTGTTGTCCTGACATATCAAACCTTCCAGCTTCCCTGACCTCTTCCCATCAGTCCCAATGGATAGCAACATTCCACTGGGGCTGCTCCAGGGGTACCACTACAGAGAAGCACCACACCACAGCAATCCCCACTTCTACACACTTTATCCCAAGGACAATTCCAGCCCTAAAACAGTCCCATGGCAGTGGCAGGATGAGGCCATCAGGCTTCATGGCAATATCTCCTATCTATGGCACATCTCTCTGTGCCCTTGCTGTGGAGTGGAAATGTGTCTTGAGACGTGAAAGTCCTTGAGACAGTGTCTGTCAACTTGGGCAAAACAAATAAACCACCAAAACTACAGGAGACAGGTTGAGTTCAGGCCCTGAGAAAGGTGTGTTGGCTCCTGGGGGTTTCCTGATGCTGAAGGTAAGGAGGAAAGAGGGCACTGAGCAGAGCTGGCAACCTAAAGAGCCCAGTTATTTTTTTTAAAATGAGCTCAGATTTTGCAATAAATGAAATCCCACGAGTACGTCAAGAAGTCTGGATATTCAAAGTCCTTTTGCTCAGCTCAGCAATAGAAGTATTGCACAGTGACATATATAGGGAGTTTGCAATTTAAAATGGCTCTTGTTCAATAATTATGCCAGCATTTGTTATATTAACTGTTCCTGATGACTATTATAAGTTACAGTAAATACAAAATTGCCATTTAACTGTGTTAATATGCAACCTGTAAAAGGTACATTTGTGTATTTATACTGAGAAGTTCTCCATCAGCAACAAACACAGATAAAATCTGTCCACAGATTCTTCCATGAAACTGAAAATATTCCAGCAATCAAAAGCAACATTTTCAGAGGGACTTGGTGAGCAGAGCACAGTGCAACTTGGGAAGGAAGATGGTTAAAGAACAAACACAGTAAGCATCCTGCAGGACCACTGCAGCTCAGTCAGGCTGGCACATCCCAACATTCTTCTCCTTCCCAAACAAACTCTTTGACTTTCTCCCTGACCATGGCAGACTTACATGGAGTAGGCAGTAAAGAAGTGGAGCAGGAACCAGCTAGCACTTACAGTTCAATACCCAGCTGCACACTGACACAACTGGAGTCATCTGTGAGAAATTAGAAAATATAAACACTCACAACAAAACCTGGGTTCCTATACTCAGCAAGACCTTAAAATAGGCTTTTCTTCAGCCAGAAAATCCTTATTACAATGATAAATCAGCAGCCTTTTTTTCCCTAAAGCAGCATGAAATATTACAATGGAAAAATGACAAAAGGAGAAACGTGCCCATTTTGGGCAGCCCTGGCAGGGAGGAGGACAGGGCAGGAGGAAGTGTCAGCTCAGTGTGGCAGGGAGACAGGACAGAGCCTGTCCCAGTCCAGTTCTTCCTGCCCAGTGCACCCTCACTCCTGGTTCCTTGGGCTCAGGCAGCCCGCATCACCCACGAGCACAGAAGCCAGTATGTACTAGTGGCCGCCCAAGCCCATAGCCAGCTGTGATGCAGCTCAAGTGGAGCCCAGCATGGTTGTGTGGCTTGTCTGCTGGCTAATACAGCTGAGCTGGACTCAGGAGCCCCCTGCCCTGCATGAGGGCAGCTTTCCACTACCCCAGAAACTTGCTGGCTCCCACATCTCTGCCAACTGTAGCCCTCAGCCACGTTCACCTGAAAGAAGCCACAAAAAGCAGCAGTCTACACAGTCCTTGGGAAGTCAGGTTAACAAACCTGAAGTCTGTTCTAGGATAAAATTAGTCCCACTTTGTGATGGGACAGAGCGGGAGAGACTGCAGGTAGGTCTCTCCGAGCTGTCACAGCTTGGACAGAGGGGAGTGGGATGTGCTGGAAGCTGTTGATACCTGCACAGGCATCCCTGTCTGGGCAAACCAGTGTCCACTCTGGCATCGCCCCACACTTTTGTATAAGATTGCACATGCATGAGATCAATGGAAACTAGGAAGGCGCTGCTGTGGTTTGGCTCCCAGAGGTATCCAAAGAAGCCTGATCTTCCCGCACCCCAAAACAAGTCAAGGAAACTCATGAGAACAACTTTTCTTGTGGGTTATTCTGGCAGTGATGAGGCTGGACAGGACCAGGAGTGAGACAACGCAGGGCCATAAAACATGTCAGAGCAGCAGCCACATGATGTGAGTCTCCACACTGGGTGCTCAGGCTCAACCACAGCCTGAGTCAGCCCATCACCACCAACCTGCCTCCAGCACACTCCCAGCTTTGGCCCGGGCAGCCCAGCCCCATTAACCATCTCCAGCCTGAGGGAAGGCTCAGCATCTTCCAGACCAAGTGGTTGCACTCATGCTCTTTTTTGGGGGGTAGGGGGTGGCACCTCTCTGCTTTCAGGTGCAGGCACCAGCCCTCCCACAGAGAAGCTCCTGGGTCAGCAGCTGGCCCCAGAGCCCAGCCCACCACCCAAAGCAGCAGATATACAAGAAACCCTGTGCAGCCCAGCCAAACATCAGCCACCCTCCCCAAAAAATAACCACTCAGAGAACCAAACCTACCCCCACCCATCTCATTCTTTTCAGCCTGAGCCCATCCCATAAACTACTCTCCCAGAGAGGGGAGTCTCACCCCGGGGTCCACAAGTATCACTGGTCCCATGTGTTAAATGACAGGAGCATTTAATGCCTCATCTTCGGAGCTTCATGCAAATGAAGAGAACAAATGAGTGCCGGGGGAGATATGGTTTGCATCATTTAATCACCCTTTCCAATAAAACAGTCCAGCAGCTCTGCAGAGGGTAAGGCAGCAGAATTCAGCAGATTTTATCAATAACATCTCAGGATTCCTACTGGGCGGCTAAGAGAGTTGCCATGGTTATTATGACAGATTTACTATCCTTGTAACTTAATGCACCATAATAAGTATCTGCATAGTTATTATTGTTTTACAATGATAACTATAATTCAACTACAGCTTTATGACTAAATTTGTAATGTTACTACAATGTTCTGGGAAGAATTGGAAGCAGGGTAATTCACATGCTTTCTCAGAATGTAGAAAGAAAAAGAGATCCTGGTCAGTGCCTTTTTCTTTCCCTTCTGATCTCTTGTTTGAGAACAATTTTTGTGGTTTGGTTACTGTTCGTTTGGGGGAGGGTGTTCTGTCAGAGTCGATGTACAGAGGTAGTTGAAAAAAATGAGATTTTTCCACTGCAAAACTGATCCTGGGGGAAAAAATTAATCCCCAAAATCTTTCAGCATGAAGTTGCTAAAAATTCCCAAGTGTTGCCAGCTGAGAAACAGATACAAATTGCTGGCAAGATGAACAAAAATTGTCAGGTTTTGTTAAAAAAAAAAGAATGACCAGATTATCAAAAAAATGTTGCTGAAAGTGACCCTGGTAATCAGTGCAAACAAAGCACTTTTGGAAAAAGTCCTTCTGGAAAAAGTCTCTTGCAGCCCCAGGATAGAGCCAGCCTTGTCTCAGCTGCACACACCCTCTGCTCCAGGTGGCTCTCCCACCACCTTGGAGATCACACCAGCAAACACTACAGAGAAAAGCCAAGCATTTTCTCCCAGCTCTGTGGATGCAGCCCCATAACCTGTCCCATCGCATTGCTCAGCCTCCCCCAAGCTCTGTGCAATAACTCGGTGAGCACAACACACTGACAAGAGACTTAAAATTGCCTTTACTGATAGATTAGACTGCTTGGACCTGGAGGGATTTGAGGAATCGAAGCTTCAGACAAGGACTTTTGGGCAGTTCTCAAGGCATAGGGCCCATATCAGGGGTTCCCACACTTGCTTCTCCCCAGGATGGGCAACAAGTCCCAGCTGGGCTGGAGCCACACAAGCAGCTGGTCCCCAGGGGAAGGCAAAAGAGAATGAGACAAATACAGCCAGGGTTTCCAACAGGCTTCCTTGCACTGTCCTCCCAAACATCTCCCCCTTTTTGAGGACTTAGCTGCTTCTTGGTTTTCACAGAAAGTGCAATGCTGCCAATTACCCCACAAGTATATATGGAGGTCTGGGAATTTACATCCCCCTTTCATTCTGCCCACGCAGCCCATTTCCCCATGGGGCTCTGGGGATGCTTAATGGCACCTACACTTCCCAGGCTGGGCAAATTAAAGCAGAGGAGGGACACTTTTCCAGTCCCTTCTCCTTATCCACTGGGAAAGGAGCTGGAGTTTTTCCAAGAAGGTAAAGCAGCTTGTGCCACCCATCTAGCTCCCAGGGCAGGCCCCCAGCTCACACCTCCTGGGGACATCTCAGACTTAACACATCATCTCAACTTCTCACTATACCTCGGGCTTTTTAAAGCTGCACTCATACAGCAGAGACAAGATACCACTTGTGGCTGACCAGAACCTGGACCTGCTCAGTAGAGGGCTTAGCTCAGCAATCTGAGCTCTAGGACTTGAAGCCTTTGAGGTTCCCAACTCTGTTGCTTTCCTGGTCTCTTCCCATCTCTCATCTTGATTTGACTAAGGATGGAAGTTCCTATAGTCCACCATCCTGCAGAAAGAGACACCAGAAGTGACCATCCCCACCACATTGCATCGTGTCCCTTCCCAGGCCTCCTCAGGCAATAAGCTGCTCTTCCACTTCAGAAGGGTCCCCTTCTGCATGGGGAGCCCCAAAGTTTTCCAGCATCAGCAGCAGAAGGTGGAAAGACTGGCAGAGACAGGACTGATGCTCACAGCAAGGCCAGGTGCTCACGTGCCCTATGCATAAAATTAATGGAGGCTGCATGAACTTGCAGATTATAAACTCAGAGGGGTTTGCAGCTTGCCTTGCACGGAAGGGTGAGGACTCTGAGCCAGTTTAGCAGAGGGGACTAATTCAAAGCAGCTGTCCCATCACATCCTGCACCCCCTTCCCCACACTCAGGAGAATTTAGGGGAAAATAAGGCTGAAGTCTCACAAGCACAATGCTGGAGCTGGCATCCCTCAGCTTGAGGTCAGACTCGGCATGGCTGAGCCGCTCAGTCTGCTCCCAAGCTGTGCTCGCAGTGCTAGGCCTCCTGCCCTGAGCATAAATCACAGATGCTGAAGGCCAAAGCATAAGCAGATCCATCCCATAGTCTGGGGGCTGCAGACAATGTGACACCTCTTGGAGGGTTGCAGGGTCTCCTCAGGGTGAAGAGGAGGACTGTACCACAACCCAGCAAGAGGGACTCAGGTTCCCCAACACACCAAGCAGCAGGTTCCACACTGAGGACAAGGTTGATGGCGCTGTTCTCTAGTCTAACTTGAAAATCTCCATCTGAAACCCTTTTGATATAGTCAGGGATATTTTGAGACCAACCCTCTACCACTGGCTTCCAAACACATCCTTAAAGCCCACTGAGGGACCCTAGTGCTAATGGTCACCAGCTCTCCCAGACCATACAGTAGTCCCAGGAGCTGGTTTCTCCCTGCATCCCATCCACAACCCAACGCCAGCACAGAAGACCTTTGCCCACTGCCTGGCTCTGAACCACCTCCATACAGCCCTTCACACTGCTCCACAGCATGAGCCCTGGCACCAGTGAGGCCAGTCCTTGCTTTCAGGCAGCACTGCTCTATGTTTGGTTATTCAGTGCACACTGTGTCTTGGGAAGTTATTTGGGCTTCCCACAGTACAGCCAAGAGCTTCAGACAAAAGGAAGAAGTCAACCATTATTGCTGGAAAAATCTTCTCCCACATGCTCGTTCTCTCCAAAACCTTGACTTGCTCTGCCTGGGGAAGGGCCAGCCCCATGGATAGAGCAGGTCCTCATGTACCCACCTGCTCACTGCAGCAGCTTAGAGCAGAAGAAGGGGAAGAGGAAGCCCTTTCACATACCAATAACAGCTCAGGACTGCTCAAGCATCAAGATGTCCCTTGGTCACCAGCCTTCAGTGGGGAAAAGAACTGTCCCCTCCCATCCCCTAACAGCCTCTTGGCCTGGCCCCTGCTCTGGTTTTCTCTCCATGCCAAACACAGCTTTTTCTCTTTTCTGTCAAAAAAGCATCTTGGCACCCAGCTGCCGCTCCAGTGGCTCCAGCAGCCATGACTCACAGGCTCTGCCCTAACCTCAAGGCTCCCGCTTGCCTCCTCCGCTGACTCAAGCGGCGATGACCACCAGTCCCGGGGCCTTTCAAGTGGTTTGGAGATCCAGACAAGGCACCAAAGCAAAGGGAATTAGGCACCATGCTTGCTGCAGCAACCAGATGGCTGCCAATCTCAGGCTTACCTCTAGGGGCCCGACAGGCTCGGCTTTGGAACACCATTGAGTCACAGGCTGTATCACCACTGCTGGCACAGGAGGCAATCATCACACAATTCTAGGGTTCAGGCACACCAGCCCATAATATTTCCTACCTCTAACACATCCAGCTGTCCCCATCAGCACATCTCCACATCACATATTTGCATCCTCAAGGCACTGTTGGACCATGGGATGCTTCTTCTGTGTCCTCCCTGGCTGATGGAGGGAGCTTTCAAATGAGAGCATCTCTAAGCATCATATCCTCTTCTGGAAGGGCAAAGCCCACAAGATGACACTGGAAATAATCCATACACTACCTAGATAGAGTAATTCTCCTCCCCAGGGAGGCTGGCTGCAGCCCCATTCTCCCCTAACTCCATTGCTGCTCCACCTAAAAGCAGGCAAGACCTCCTCCTTCCCATTTTATAGCATCCTTCAGGTGGCTCCAGCAGCCAGCTCCACCTGCTTTGCAGGGAGTTGATTTACTCCCCAGGTGGACTGGATTCTCTGGTGAAGCCCCTGGGGCAAGGGACTGCTGCGCTGCTGATGGGCTACAGTGCCAAAAAGCCATAGGTGAAAAGGAGCAGGAGGGCAGGGCTAGCTCTGAACCAAAGCTGGTGCTTGAACAGACAGACAGACTTGCCCCCTCCCCGGACAGGAGCTATAAAGCTCTGAGACGCATTCCCCAAACTCAAACATGTAGGCACCCATGGGAAGGGGAGCCACGTTGCCTCCTGGCTCCGGACAGTGGTGAACTTGGTGGAGAGACATCTGTTCCCCATCCAGTAAGCAGTGTCTTCCTGATCTGCCTCTTAAAAATTACAAGGTAATTTGGAGTTTCTGTTTTGTACTTTTGATTTGCCCAAACACCTGAAACATGAGCTCTCAATCCAGGATCAAAGGCTCTCTCTGGAGCAACACAGCCAGCTATATCCACTGCCGTATTTATGCATGATTAGGAACGCCTGCATTGGAGACGGGATTTGGCACGGGTGCCTGTGCTCCAAAGCCTGAAACTCCATCTCCTCCAGAGAGAGAGAAGGGAGGGAGCCATGGGATGATGTCCCGGCAGGTCAGGGCTAGTAGCAGCCCCTTTGGCGTGGGGCAGTGATGGGATGATGTCTTGCACAGGGGGTGGCTTGTCTGTGTCACTTGTCCCCTGTCACTTGTGCCCAGCTCCCATGCCTGCCCATAGGACTGAGACCTCTCTGCTGGATGCGATCGTTCGTCTTTGCTTTGCTCCATCTCTAGGGGTGGCTGGGTGGGGGAATGTAAAGGATGCAATCCTGGATGCAAAGAGAAGCTGCAACGGGGGCACAGTCCTGGTGTTGTGGGATGAAAGACGCTGGGGATGATGCCAGGCCAAGTAAAGGGTTAATGGTAATTAACACAAATCATTAATGAGCTGGAGAGGATGACTCTTCCCAAGTTCTTTCTGTCCAACTTGTCCTACTTTGAAAAATCCCAGACCCTGGACCCCTGTGGGCTGGGATTTTGCATCATCTAGACTGGAAGAGGTTCAGGCTTCTGAGCTGATGTGACCAAACCCCTGTTCCTGTACACGACTGTGCCTGCATTGCTGTTGATAAGCAATTTTAACTGCAGAGGATCTGCCCTTTCATCTGGTATCACTGGGGTGAGGGCAGACCTGGTCCCTGGAGGGACCACAGTACCAGATCTGTGGCTCAGAAATTGAAACTGAACTCAGAAAGAAGAGTAGGGTGGGATTCCCAGGATAAGGGAATAGTAAGCAGGGCACGTCATTTATGAGAAAGCCGTCAGTAAAATCAGGAGGCCATGGAGAAACCTGCCCTTACACAGGTAGCAGGCCACACGTGTCAGAGCGAGAAGTGCCTTCCCCTTCTACCCTTCTCCTTTTGAATCGATTCAGAATGTAGGGAACAGAAATAAAATGCTGTGTGCCTCTGCCTTATGGACAGAATCTTTTTGAGAAGGAGTAATGAATCAGCTTAAGTCAAAGTTACCTTAGCCTAAGGCTAAGATACCTTTAACTCTGCCCTTTTGGGTGAAAGCCTCCCTCTGGGCTACTCACTGCTTGTAAGGAGCTCATGGAGAACTTTAGCTGTGCCAAGGTGTAAATCAGTGCTAATGAAGGGTGCGTTAGGTGGGTAACACACAACTGGGTCATCTCCCAGAGACCCATCTCCCCACATATCATTCCCCTGAGGGAATCCGCTCCCTGCTGCCACAGGAGAGAGCACCAGATCACCCCATTGCCCTTAAACACGAACACCAGAATGGACAGGGACACTCAAGACAGCCATATCTCCATGAAATCTTTAACTTTTAAGTAAGTCAAGCTGACGGAGACAAGTCCCACCTTCCCATTATACCACATCTCCATTTATCATCAATAAACTTTCATTAAATCAGTCTGAAAGTCCACGTGATGCAAACTCAGTGCTCCTTTACCGGGAAATTTGTTACGGGTTTGTTTTGGGGTTTTTTTTGTTTTTTTTCCATGGTTTCTTCACACATTAAGGGACCTTCAGACAAGTGGTGGGAAAAGGCGCCCAAGACCTCTGGAAATCATGGTGTGCCCGTGCCCTGCCAGTTCATGGGCATTCTGTATAGGACACGAGCTGGGAAGAAAAATTGCCACAAATATTTTCAGCAAATCATGAAGTCTTGGAAAAAGCAGATTTCGGTTCTACTGAGAAATTGCTGTTTTGACAGATGTTTTAAATATTTTTTAAGGATTTTTTTTTTTTAATTGAAACTGAAGGAGGTCCTGTAACCAAAGACTGGGCCAAGAAAAAAACAAAACCCTCAGAAACATTCTGCTTTAAAACATCTAAGCAAAACGTTTTCCTTTTTCCCCTCTTCTCCAACTCAACCATTTGAGGAACAGAGATGAATTCACAGAATTTCACCTTCTCTGAATCCATCCTTTTTGCCTGGAAAAATGTTTTGACTGAGAAATGCCTTTCATGCCCCATTGAGTCTAAGTCCTTTGAAGGCCTTAGAATGAATGGGTCTTCCACCTCCGGCATCCTGGTGTACTTTCCATGCATATCATCTAAAACCAGAGATTTCCAGAAGGGTAGAGATTTTATAAAACTCATGGGCTACCACCAGCTTATCACACACCGAGCAGCCCCCAGGGCAATAAGCATGCCCACCATTGCTGGGGCAAGGAACCCATGACACCATCCCCTCCATGGCCCATCTCAGCTTGGGACCGGGCAGCTCACAGGCTGTATCCTACACCCCCAGTTTGTCACTTTTTCTCACACTCTGGTTTGGGGTTTTGGGGCCAAATAAAAAGGTCGAGGTGTCAGAGCAAACGCACCAGCTCCTGAGCATCCCACAGTGCTGTCACAGCTCCCGCACTTGCTGCCGGCTCAGAAGCGCAGCGCAAGCGCTCACAAAACGAAGCCTTTATAATCTGCCACTGGAAACGGCGCGGGGTTAGTCAGTGGGTAGCTGCTTTCCTTCAACGGGCCATAAAAATCCCATTTGGAAATGCAATTGCCTTGCTCCCCTCCTGCATCACGCTAGTATTTAAGAGGGCGCATCCGGCGTGTGAAAACACACGTGAAAAGGACCGGGGTCTACTGAACCTTAAAACAATTATTATTCTTCACAACCCGTACGCCTTCCAACACTAACATTATTCTAAGATGCAGGTAACATGTGGCACATTTTCTTTTTCTCTCCGAAGTACAACACCCTTCTCTTCTTCTATCCCTCCTTCCCAAATATCAATCATCAGCAAAGACAAGGCAAATGAACTTTTAATCAATAACAGCTACTGTTTCTTGTACCGGAGTGCTTATGATTTAAAAGGGGAAAAAAAAAAAATTAAATCAATCCTGATGTCAACATTTTCCCACTTGGAAAAACAGCTGAATCCTATATCAAAAGGTTGGGGGTTTTATATGTTTTTAAAAGGTTTAAAAGCTAAATTAATTTTAAATTGTTTTTACATATCTTGCCTATAGACAGAACCACATCATACGATGAGGAAGGGTGGTCCCTGGTTTATTAATGTTCCCAGTAAGTACTTTAGCACCAGTCTGTCTGCTTTACACACATTTCATACCGTTGCCATCTAAAAATCAAGACTACTCTAACCACAACGTGTCTGTCCAGGCACTCTAGCTGGCCGTCTATCCCCTTTCTGTCCAGACCAGGTACAACCAACTGCTTCTGGTATTTCTCCAATCAAACTGTGCTGCCTTCACAGCAGCGGGCAGCACCCAGGAAGTGCCTGAGAATAAATGAATTTTTTTTCAAGAAAGCACCAAGAAAGGGCCCAGTCCTCCTGGCTGGGTGTTCCTCTGTCGGGACAGTGCTGAATAATTGTCCTTAGCAAACAAAAAAAGAAGCAGGAGCTCATTCCAGGATCAAGGGAGTCCATAAAGGCTCCCACAGGAGATTGACTTCTAGCATACCTTTGTGGACCTGGATCTTGGTACCTAAGAAAAGGCAAGACCACAAATAAGGCTCCTAACTTTATTAATTGATTTTATTTTTTTTTTTCCCCCAAAAGCTTGTTATTCCCAGGGCCTAAACAGCCAGGAGACTGACAGTTCATTTTCATATGTCCCAGCGTTTGGAGTATCTCAAATGGCAACATGCTGGCTCCAATCCAGATTTACCTGAACAGGAGACACAGGTCCAAGTGGTATATGAAATGGCATCCACCAAGTTTTATATGAACCCCAGCTGGGTTCATTTTGACCCCTTGTAATGACAGATTGTCCTGTTGGCCTGTTTCTCTGGCCCATTTGTGCATCCATCAACAGAAGCCATGTCCTCTCTTGTTGCCTATCTTCCCCAGTCTAGGCAGTTTTGCTTCTTATCTTTAAGTGCTGAGTATTCCATGTCCACATGCAGCTTGCAGCTTCTCCTGAGTGTCTTCCCAGGACTGACACCTCCAGGCCCAGGTTTGGGACAGTGACAGGAGAAGTCTCATTTCATCAGGGTGATGACGTGGCCCAGACATGACCAGATCCATCTAGGACAAGCCAGAAGCTCTGGACACAGCCATGGGGACAGCAAGCAGAGGGATGCCACATGTGGATGTGCCTGAAGCAGAGCTGCTGAGGTCCACTGATGGCAGAGGAAGGGGCAGACTTGGCCTCACGAGGATGACTCGTGGGGAAAGGATGCTCCCCAGATGATCAAGGGGAAGCAGCTCAGACATGCATTCCTGAGGGTCTCTGAGTCACCGGCTGGGGATGTCCCAGATGGAGAAAGCAGGACGGTGGCCAGGCTGGCCTGGGACATGCAGGGCAGTCCTGCCAGTGCCAGCACTGCACGACTCAGAGCCCTTTCCGCTCACTTTGAGGACATGGCAATGACTGGACAGAGATCCCTCCCTCTCCCTGTAGATATAAAACAAATTTCCCGATGGCTTTACTAAGTAGATCTCCTCTGCCACCACCCTTACACATTAATTTGCCCCTATCCTCTCTTCATACTGTCCTGGGGGATGGGGTCTGTAGTTTGCATGGGGACACAGAGGCACATGGGGCTGTGGCCACCCTTGAAGCCCCCTCTTGCCCCACCTGCCCTCTGGCTCTGCAAACTAGGCCAAGGAACGTACAAGGCCTTTTTCTTTAGTTCATGCCCAAAGGACAGTCAGGAGGGAAGACGGACCTTGCATTTCTTCATTTTCCGCTTCTTCCATGAGGCTTCTGATCCCTGGTGAATATCTCATGCTCTTTTGTTCTTCAGGGCTTTTGTATCATCATCCCCACATGAATGCAAACACTTTCCAGTTACTGACCGAGGTGAGTACCCACTACATACCTACTCTCCCCCCCCAGGGGAGAGGAGACATCAGGCAGCTTTTTAGGATTGGAATAGAATAGAAGAGAAGTTTCTCCACTTACAATTTAGCCAGACTTCAACTGGGCTCCAATTTTCCGTGCTGAGTGTCTGCCTCAGGCTGTGTTTTGTTTTATATTTTTCAAAAAATTCCATGATTCCATTTCCACCAGCCCTTTGAACACAGTTTAGGGAGGTCTTTTCTTTCTTTATGTTTTTCTTTTGCTTGTGTTAAAACATTATTACAGCCATTTAACTGAGAAGCAACACTGCCTCCAGGCTTGGCAAGGAGTGTCCCTTGAGCGAAAAGACAGACCTTTCTCCATCCTCGTGACAGCGCCCAAAGTTGGTCAGATCACGAGCCTCTGAAATAACAGCGGCTGGTTGGAGTTTGGCAGATGGATGAAGCACCAAGTCCATCTGCGCTGAGCACTCTCTGTCTTCTAAAGGCCTCAATCGAGGGTTTCACAACAACACATCGGCCAACTGCATAAGCACAGGGCACGGCTTAAATATAGTCCTTGCCTTGACGAACAATCAGCGCTGAAAGAGAAGAGCATCCTACACAGAGAAATAAAGGTCCTGCAGAGCTCAAGTATTTGGACCAAGGTCAAAGGAGGGAATTTGTGATAGAGGAAAATATTGAACCTAAAAGCACAGACAGGTTTTCAGATATGGATTTTGTCTGCTGGGAAGTACTAATTCAAGTGAACTGGACCCCTCTGTGGCTTTGGGTTGAATCCAGTAGATCCTAAATCCAAACAGTCTCAACAGGAGTATGGAGGGGGAGATGGGGAAGTGAGGAAGGCCAAACCGAAGCGCTCTGTTTAGGGCAGATCGATTAACCTGAAATCTGTTTTTGTTCGCTTCACTGGGAAGATGGATGTGCTCTGCTGACTTGGCAGGACCTTTTCTTCTCCAGGGCTTTGGCTCCACCAGTAAAACAAAAAAAAAACCCACAGTTATTCCAACGGCTGCAGCTGAAGCGTGATCCAGGTAGTCTTCGTGCCTATAGTAACCGTGGGGCCCCATGGGACCACCAGCCAGGTGTTGTGCCCACAGGTCCCTCTGCACGGTACAGACCACCAGCAAGAGCTCCCAGAGCCGTTGGGAGTCAGACACCCCAGCATGGCTCTGAGTGGATCGAGAGCCCAGTTTTGCCTGCAGGAACCAGGGTATGAAATTAGAATTGCCTGATAAAGTGTAACAAAGAAGGAGAAAAAGGCAAAAGCAGAAGCAGCAGACAAACCAACCCAAAAAAAAAACCCAGCTTGGGGCTCCAGGAAAATTAAATTGGAAGAAATGTGTCTGCCTTAGGGAAGGCTGAGTGAGGGAGGGAGTGAGGGCTCTGAAAAAGCCTCTTCCAAGGGGCTTCCAAGGGGCTTAGCAGCGAACAGAGAGTGTTTGGCATCCCTCTCCAATTGCTGGGCAGCCAGGTCCCAAGCAGGGACAGCATCGTCTGGCAACAGTCCCCTCCTCGGGCATGGGTTTCGGTCTGGATGGTCCTAGCTGAAATTCATGTTTGACGCTCAGTGCACAGAGAGGAATACTTCCCTGCTCTCCTGGAGAGGTTGCAAGGAGGCCAGAGAGTAGGAAAAGCCAGTGGGTAAAACAGCTGCAGCCTTACGGCGCACAGGAACAGGGTCACGTCTTGCCTTTAGAGCAGATTAAATTTAAGACCTGTCAACCTCAACAGCGTCTAGGTCAGTTTTCTTCCTCTGCATTGACAGGGAACAAATTTGAAGCCCTGAGGTGTCATTTCTGCATGTCACGCTTTGAGTTGTTCCCTTCCTTCAGCATGATAGACCTGTTCCCTTCCTGAGGATGATCATTTTTCAGCCAAACATGTGGTTGTTCGCATTCCTGAGTTATGGAGCACACAGCTTGCCAAGGGAAAGAGAATTTGGTTTCGTGTCCTGCTGACCTCACAAATGCACCACAGAGACGGAGGGTCGTGGCCATCGGCCCCCACAAATGACACTGCTCTGAGCCAGGCCATCTCCCAGAGAAAGCGGGTCACCTCCAGGCAGATGCTGTGCTGAGTTAGTTACCTTCTATCTACCCAACTTTCCAGTTGCATTTGCTCCTTCTCAGCGTGGGCAGATGTGCCCCAATAATGCGTGGGGCGGTGGTTCTACAACATCAAAGCGCTGAAAGCTCCCAGGCTCAAAGGCACCATCTAAAACCCCAGCTGTTTCCCAATCTGACCTTCTCCATGCCCTGCAGGGTCAGCAATTCCCTTTTCTAAACCAGGGGCTATGACCTGTGCCCCACCACCTACTCAAGACGCTGCAGAACTGCTCCTGCAATGAAAAAGGAATGAAAGTTCGTATATGCTCAGCAGTTACACACAGATGAGAAATTTCTAAAGGAGATCTTGAAAGCTCAAGAAAAAGCTTTAGGACTCCAGAAAACATAGTAGGTTGAAAACAACATAGCTGGAATAATTGGGCTCTCAGCTTCGATGAGCATTCATCCCGGCATTCCAGCCTTTACTTCTGGGTGCAAGCATTGGATTGTAAATACTGTGGAAACTTGGCTGAAGGGAATAGAGAGACTGTTACATGCACAGCCATGGAGATGATCATTATCACCACTTGAAAGAATAAATGGGTATGACTGGGAACAGCTGGTTTTGAGCTGTGGACCAGGTCTGGAACAGACGCACAGCACTTGCTATCATACACACCTTTGCTCTGGCTGATAGATCTCGTTGCTCACAAGCCCGAGAGGTTGTAAATAGCTACGCAGCTCTGAGGTGGTTAAACCTTCAAGCTAAAGAAGACCCCACCACACAGCTTGGTTAAGACACACACTGTTGCAGGGAGTCCTCCCGGCCAAGGAACCCAAGCTGTGTCTAGATGAGGTTATCCCAGAATGCTTCCCAAATCTTAGATCTGGAGGCATGCTTTGGCTGCGTCCCAACTCCAGATTGGGTACGTACCAGCAACCCCCAAGCCTCAGTTTGCAGACAGAGAAAACCCAGGCGGGAATGCTGGCACACCCCAATAGCTCCCTAGCCTGCAGGGGCTGGAGACTGAGCCACAAGGACTGAATAGCACAGACAAAGCTCAAGTGACCCGACTGGCCACCTAAAGTTTTACCTGTCTCCTGACTGCCCATTTCTCCAGCAATGAACAATTCCTCTTATTAATCAGACCACTGAAAGGTCCCATAAGGAACAACTCCACCCATCAACACCTCCACATTTCCAACTGACTCAGTTATAGAGCTGTAAAACCAGTCCCAATTGCACTGGTTTTGTACAGCAAGGGATGATTTTTTTCTTTTTTTACTGGGTTACCATGCAAAACGAACCCCAGGTGGATGATGCCAACTTGTCAGTTAGCGTTGGTATCCCATCACAAACGTTAAAAAGACTCTACTTTCTGCAAACTGCAGCCGACTGATGCTAATTATGCAACACACAGCGAGTCCATATGGACTGTATTCCATAAAGGTTTTTTCTTACGATCAGTCTTTCTGGATCCACGTCCTGCCAAGCACCACTTGTTTTCATAGTCCATCTTATTTACTGCCTTATTAGTCCGGTGTTAGATTTTTTTCCCCGGTCCTCTGGAACTTCCCCAGAGTTCCCAGATTTGTTTAAAAATCGACACTAATGGTTCAGAGAGCTCTCGGGCCAATTTGTTTATCCTTTGATGCAAGTTATCTGATCCTGCAGAACGTCTAACTTTAATCACTGTTGTTTAACAGTCGCCTTCGTCACTGGTAGAATACAAAGTGTTTCATTATCTCCATAAAAGTATGAATGTGTCATCCTATTTCTTTCCAAAGAGAAAAATAAATGTTGAACAAACAACTTTGTCTCTTCTACACACAGGCTGAATATTTTCAGTTTATTATCTGGGATCTCATTATAGGATTTGGCTTTTCTTGACACATTTAAACAATTTCTTATTACCATGAACCCTAGCGGCCAAAGATTTTTCACTTCTGCCTTTAGCTTCTCTTCTCAGATGTTTGCAATTTTTCATCAAATTTCTACCCATTGCTATCAGATTCCTCCTTTTTTATTTACCATTGACATCAACTATTTACATGCACATGCATCGGTGCCACGTGTTTATGCCCCTAAGGCTATTTATCTAAGTGTATATATACATATATATATATATATATACACACATATGCTAAACCCGCCATACTGTTGCTTCCACCTTCTCTCTTAGCTGGGCTTGCTTATGCAAAACAGTGCTGAGGCTTCCAGAGCAGCAATAATCTTACAACATCTCACAAAACAGTCTTAAACACTCCTCCATTATCAACGATTCAATTTTGTTTAAACCATTCCTTCCACTCCTTAATTTTACTCCTAATTATTTTCAGCCCAGGGAAGTCGTTCTTTTTCCAGAAGCAGGGGCTAGAGCTGAGCACCTCTGTGCTTTTAAAAATCCTGTCCGTCGTCACATATAAATAGCAGTGGTCAGAGCTTTTCTGTGTTTGCACATATTGTCATGCTCGCTGGCAGGGAGACAGCCTGGAAATAGGTTATGGAGGCCCTGCCCATCATGAGACCAGAGAGCTGCATACCTAAAAGGCAAAGGAAGCTGGTTTTGGGTTATTTGGAGAGGGGGATGTATCCCTCCTCTGCTCCCAGGCTCAAGAAGAGGGGGGAAAAGCCACTGGGGACCAAAGACAGCTTTCATCAATTGAGATGTTTTATTTTGCATTGGCTTTTTTTTTTCAAACATCCTTTGTTTTCTAACAATAAATCATATCCTGAGGCAAAAAGCCTTTAAAAGGACTGGGCATGGAGTCTGCTTCCCTTCCCGGGCTGGCGAGGCTGGCCACTAGCTGACAGCAGTCATCAATCTGCAACTCAGCGATCAATCCATCTTTATCTGTCAGCGCGGAGATGGGCGCAGGAGGACCCCGGCTGTGCCAAGCTGCCATCTTCTGCTGGCTCCTGCAGCACCTGGCGGGGTCACTAGTGCCAGACCCAATTTCCTGGCCACCCGCTGCCCCAGAGCAGGCTCCCACTGTCTCGGGCACCATCCCCTTGTGCTCCCCGGCATGTTTAGCAGCCGGCAGGCTGAGCACACAGCAGCAAGTCGCCCCTGGAGGCTCCTTCTGTGCTCCATCAGAGAGCGGGCACCCTACTGCCCTGCCCTTCTGAAAAGCCAGCAACACTATGAAGGCAATGGCATCTTTCCCAAACGGAGGGTACAACCAAGAGCCAACTCTTGGGTAAACCCTCCCATGAGAATCCCAAGCCATTCAATTTTTATTTTTTTTTTTTTCCCATTAGTGGCTTATTTCCACCTCCTGTTGTTTACTGCCCAGGTTTCCAAGTTTGCTTTTTAACATTTGTGCTGCCAGGAGTCAGCAGTTTATTGTGGCGCCTACATCTTCTGTTTACCCTCTTAATATGGTTCCCCAAAGATGTCCCATTAAAGCCCTCTTAACTGCTCTACATCGTTTGTTATCCAGAATATTGGTTGTGCTCCCAGAGAGATGGAGGTGGTCCAGTTCATATGCTCCCTCAGAAAGCAGACCTGATGCTACATGACCTGAAACACCTCCAGTTTATCTCAATTTTACACCTTCTGCCCCTTGGTGGTCTCCCTCTTCTGCCTGCTTTTGCTTCCAAGATGCAAGGAAGGATCTTGCCGCCAATCGTCTGAACTTTCCTCTCCTTCAGTTCTCTCCTGAGATCCCTCAATTTCTTGCTGATCCAAGAAGGATTTTATGAGGCAATTTCATTCATGCCAAATGTGTCATAACCAATGGATCCCTGCCTACAGTCTTCAGAGCCCTGTTCAACCTCTTGGTGATGTCTGTTGCACTGAAGCCAACGAGACCGCACACAGGCCTGTCGTATTTCTGTCCCCCCTTCTGCGTCTGGCTGGGCAGAAGATTTGTGTCCGCCTGTGTACATTTGCTCCATCGGCCATTGCTCATGCTCATACTCTCCTTGAGTCTGTTGGAATCATGCTTAAAAGGGACCATTGGAGACTGTGTCTTTCTGATGCTGGTTCAGGGTCAAGAACTGCTAGGCAAGAGCCACACTTCAGTACCTCACATCGGTTCCACCAGCACAGGCAGCAGCTAGCCCTCTGCCCACAGGTTTCCATGTATCAAGGAGAACATGGTGCTTTCGTCCTGGGCCAGGGTCTCTGTTCGGACCACATCCTGGAGAGCATTTCAGTGTCAGGGCGGATATTTCAGGGCCCAGGTTGGCAGAGCAGAGGTAGCACAGAGGTGGGAGGAGGTGGTGGTTCCTCAAAGAAGGGGAGAAACGTCCAGCTTGGAAACCCTTTTGTTCCTCCTGCTGCAGTTCGGGGCCGTCGGTGGGGCTGGAGGGAAGGCACACTGGGGTGTTGACATGAAGCTGCCTGGAGCTGATGTCCCAGCCTCTCTCAAAATGCCCTCGAGCACTTGGATTCGCCTCAGATTAAGTCCAGTTGCCCAGGCTGGCACCTACCCATACACGGGCTAAATGAGAACCACCCGTAACACCTCCTGTCCTCCCTCCTCCTCCTCCTCCTCTCCCGCGCAGGTTCATTAAGGCCTTCCCCAGCGAAAACAGGCTGCGTTTTGAGGGGAACGCCGAAGCGTTTGATATTTTCCACTCTGCGTGTCAAGGGCATTTACAGTCGGCGTCAGGCTGTTCTGTCAGTCTGAGGGAAGCACTTTGAAGTGTTTGTGGTAGAGGCCACATGTGCAGTCAAGATGTGCCGCTGTGAGCTGGGCTCCCCAGCCTCTCAGCTCCCTCTGCATTCCCAGCACCATGTGACAATCAACAACACGGCTTAACCCTTTTGCGCCGCTGCCTTGTCCTGCTTGGAGACAGTGGACGGGGTCCTCGTCCCCTCGTGCATCTTCATGGCTGTGCCCAGGGGAGCCTGCGGCCATCCTGCTTTGTTTGTCCAAGCATGCCTTGGACAAATACGGCCAGTGAAGGTGATGGGATGGAACTGGGAGGCCTCGAAGCTTTTGGTCCAAGTCAAGGATCTGATGCTAATCCCCACAGATGCTGCCAGAGGTCCTGCTTTGATGATGAAAGCAGAATCACTTGCCACAAGCAGCTGTGGAGCCAGCTCCCACCCTTGCCTGCTCTGCAGTGGGACCCGAGAAGCAGCAGGGAAGGAGTCCCAGTGGCTGTGACACACCAGAGATGTCCATAATTACACTGCTGCCCATCCCTCCAGCGTGACTGGTGGCATATGACGAAATGAGCAGCACTTGGGCTGTACGGCTGCAGCCCAGGGACCTCTGGGCGCAGGATGAACAATTGCACTGGAGTGAGCCCAGCAATGTTTTGAGGAGGTCTCCACAGGGACAGAGGTCAGGGATGAATCAAATTTCTTTGGGGAGGGTTTGCACAGTAGTCGTGTAGTTCTTTGCTTGTAGTTACAGACTTTAGGTTATCTTCAGGTGCCCAGAGACTGTCCTGGAGAGGAGCTTGCTTTGAAAGGAAAGGTGGGGATCAGCAAGCACAGCTGCTCTTTAAGGGAAGGAGAGTGGCCTGTGAGCCAATATGCCTCTCCTTGGCTCCCTAAAAGGAGCATCAGGACAGAATGGAGAAAGTCAAGACATGGGTTGTCACCAAGTGATGCTTCCCTTGTGCCTGAGGGGCACCTTCTCCCCTGACTCTCCACAGCTCACCCACGCAGGAGGAGACTGGGCTTCTCCAAAGAGCTCCCACCAGGCTTCAGTCCTTGTGGGTGGATCTTCCATCTTCCGTTGGGAGCCCTTGGCTGGGTATTGGGAGCTAGGCTTGGCTCACACCTTTGGAAGTCCCATAAGATAGAAACTCAAACTTCACCGCCCTGCAAGCCTGTGTTTACCCAGGGCTGAGCTGCAGCCTCCATAACATGGTTTTAATTCTGAGCAGTCTGATCTGCACAGCCTGGCCCCACTGCAGTGATAAAAAGGACATGGAAGGCAACAGGGGAAGAAAGAGCGCAGCGGAAAAGGACTTTCTGTGCAAGCTCAGAGCTCAACAGCTATGAACTAAGGGCATAGGGATGTGAGCTGTGGAGAGGCAGCTCACACCCTTTGCTGCTGCCTCCAGCACAGCACTGGTTTTCGGGGGCCAAGACGGCGCTGCCCTGTTCATTCAACCCTGCATCCTTGGATCAGGGAGCAAAGCTGAGGCAGCAGGCATGCTCCCCGTGATGCTGCTGCTCTGCCATGGCAGTACGGATCCGTCACCGTAATGCTGCTCCGGTAGCTGCAGTGTTAATGTGTGGCAGAGAAAAAAATAATCTTCAATTTTTGCATTACAGAGGGTGGAGGCCTGGGGAAAGGGTGTCATTGTACTGGCTCTCGCTTGGCAGGGAAAAGAAGTCTTCTGGGCCACAGCTTCCTAGAAAAGTTGAAGCCAAGGCATTATCCAGCATAAGTGACCTCTCCTCCTTCCATGAAAGCCCCCTCCCTGCAATTAATTTAAGTCCTGGAAGCCTCTGCTTTCCACCCTGATTTCACAGCTCCCGGCAAAGCGTCTGACTCAACCCGCATCTCCTGGAGAAGTGGCCTGAAGTTGCAGTCTGCTCTGACTCATCAGATCACTTTGACATCTCAAATCCTCTAAATCTGAGAGGTTGGAATTAGACACGTGACTCCCGGTGCTGCCCCTGGAGCACCACCTGCACAATCTGTTACAAGTAGGACCCATTCACAAAACTTTCTGCCATCCAAACATCATCACCCGCTTATCTTGACTTTGTTATTGGCTTGGTGGCAAGAAGAGGCTGCAGAATGGCCACATTGGGTGGGGATGGCTGATGAAAACAACAAAGAGGCAGACATTTTAGAAGCAGTAAATTAATGACAATAAAATGACCTTACGGGGGAAAGAAATCCAAACTGGGGGCCCTAGTGAAGGGAAGTTGAATAGCCTCGCTTTTATTAACCACCAGGAGGTAGCTATAGGAAAGCTGGCTTCATTGATTTCACAGACCCACTTGCTTTTATAGCTCTGCTCCAGTGCAAACGGGAGGCTGAGTTTCAAAACTCAACTGAATAAGAAGGTGCAGATTAGGCATGTCACATATTACTCCAACCCTAAGCTCGTCAGGGCAGGATTCATACAGACACAGGGATCGATCCTTATCTGCCCTCCTGACAGCAGCCCCAGAATGGTCCGGGAGCAGATGCACAAGACCAAGGAGCAACCGTCTGCTCAGGGTAGCTCTGGGTGCTGGGAGCCAGCAGTCCCCTGACCTTAGTCCTGCCCAGGGGTCTACACTGCTTTCCAAGCCAACATCATCAACTCAGTGAAAGCCTGCTGAACTAAACCAAATCGAAGGCAGAGACACTATGTGAGGAAAAGCTGGCCATGCCTACAGTACATTAGGGGTTTTTTTGGTTTGAGAGATCTTTCCGCTTAAACTTGTTTTGCATTTCTGCTGGAATTGATACCTGGGGTAGAAATCAGTTTCTTTAGAGCTCTTCTTTTTCCTCCCCTGTTCCCCAAAGGCCCCTCTGCTCTGTCATCAAACTCACGGCACCAAGGGCAAGCGGATTTCCTTTCACCTTGCGAACTCCAGTGAGACTGATTTCATAAGACCTGAACACGCACGGATCCCAGCTGTCCATCATCTGCCTTGAGATACATCCCCATCAGCACGTCAAGCCGAGCTTCGATGTCAAGGATATGTGAGATAATTCTGGTTCATGGCTGGGGAATGAAGACAGATTCCCCTTTCTGTGCTCATGACATATCATACCCGCTTTTACAGCCCAAAAGGCGCGTACAGCTGCGGTCTGAGCTGGTTGCCGGCACCAGGTTTGTCAAGGGCAACATTCCACTCTTGTATAAACCCTTTACTCAGAGGAACACAAAGTGCTTTGCAAATGTTTGCTTATTAATCCTCACCACAGTCCTGGAGAGAAATAAGAGACACAAGGGAATCACCTCTTTTGCTATGGAGAGGGGTCACTTTCTGGGGTGAAACAGAGGCATTTAACAGATGAGAACAGTGCTGCTCCACATAACACACCAGCCAGAAATGAAATTAAAGGAATTAAAATCGTGGTGAATGAGGGGAAATCTAGGCAGGAATAGTGTGATTAATCACACTGAAACTTGGCTAAGACAGCAGTGAAAGGCGCCATGTGATTTTTATCAGGCTCTGTCAGTGCTCCGTTTGTACGCCAGCGTGACAGGTAACGCAGCATCCCAGGAGAATGGGCTGAGGAGGCAGGATCGGTACACAGTTTGGGAGGGGAAGGGTCGGGCAAAACTTCCGAAGGCAACAGCATGAGTGGGGTTGTTGGACATAGTCCGCTGCTGCTCATCGGGCCTCAAGAAGGTGCCTGAGGGCAGCATCTCTACCGATTCCCTGGCTGTGAAGTTCTCACTCCTCGTGACTGCAGGGACGCGCGGCTCCCAGCCCATAACCCATGACACCATTGTCACCTGCTGTTTGTGCTACACAAACCTACTCCTTGCACCGAGGTGCTTTTTGTCATTTCCACTGCTGAATTTGTGTTGTTTCAGGCAGAGGAGACAAAGGCAGGCCTGGTCTTCACCTGCAGCTTTTATTTTGTCATCTAATCTCTGCACCTTGGGCTGCCTACCTCTCTCCAAACCTGCCATTCCTATAGAAACGTCCTCAGCTCAGCCGTACCGTCCAGAGAACTGCACTTGCAGCTGATTTGCACCAAATCAGACGCATGCAGATCTATGTATCCTCACTACTGCTGAATCTCGAGGTGGTTTACAAATAACCCAGAAACTATATTCATCAAAGTGGGATTAGCTGAAAAGCGAACTCTACAAAGTTGCAAGATGTATTCTGCCTGGTCCCCAAAACAGAAACATCCCAGATGACAATACTGGCAAGGAAGAAAAGGTCACTTAGAGCTAGTTTTCACTCCAAGATTTCACGAGACGTGAATTTGCCAATACTTCCATTCCAACAACTCGTTTCAGAGTAGATTGTACAAAACTGAAGGATACTCACAGGGACTGGGCACACACGTATCATTTTGCAATTGCTACCATATCAGCTCAAGATGATGGCAGGAGGTGGAGGATGAGATTGTATAACTTGAATAAAGCAAGAGCTCATGGGCTTTTTCTTCTGGGCACTGATTAATTACCAGTGCCAGCTCTGCCAGCCCTGTGCCTCTGTCCAGGCCACATACCACTCTAAGGTGGCTTTTGTATCCTCATTGCAATAAAGAATTTTATCCCACTAGGGTTTATTATTCTTTTATAGACTGAAGGGCTTCAGCCTAATCTTTCAACAAACCAAAGCGATCTTTCAACATTTCAATGCTGTTGTAATTGGCTCCAAAAATAGCACCCTCAGAGCCACATTTCTTAAACTTCTTAAATCCAAGGATTAACCTTTTTTCAGAAGAAAAATAATAATCCAAAGACGAACTTGTATGTTTTTCATGTATCAAATCAAATAAACAAAAGGCTACAATTTGAAAGTTAATCTATAGTAGCTTTTGTTTTCTCCCACTTTGTTTGCATACTTGCTTCTGTGTTGAAGGGGAGGAGAGAGGGTTTACTATTGTTTCATGAGCCACCGCTGTGGATGTTTTATAGACCACCAAAGGCCCATGGATCACAGCCTCAGAAACACTGTTTTAGAGATAAATAGGCTTGTTATAGGAGGCCCTTACTCTCTGCTCTGCTTTGTGGCTCCTGCTGTAGCAGACTGCCACATTTTATCTAACTCCTTCGCATTGCCTGCCAAAGGGTTGTCTCTCCTGGGGACCAGGTGCTCTGCACTGCTCAGTTCCTGCCGTCCCACCTTTGCCATTACTGTGCAACCAGTTTATGGCCCTGGATCCATGCCATGCTTCATGCACTCCACCCAGCTCGGTTCCACGGCAAAACACCGTTGCCCAAGGGATGCAGAATAACACCAGCTTGTTCTGTATCTTAAAAAAAGACAGTACATGTCTCCTTGGAAAGGATGAGTTGTCTCCACCGTCCTCTGTTACCGTAAGCAGCCTTTATTGCCAGGAAAACTGGCCTTGGTGCAGCCCTCTCTACGATCCCCACAGATCTTTCCAAATTTTGCAAGCAGACACCTTGGCACCTCCAGTTGCCTTCAGACTCTGTTAGTGTTGGCTGGCTGGGACTGATAGCTTCCACCTTCTTTCTCCTTATTTCATTAACTGTCACGTTGAGGGTTTTGATCTTCCCTGGAACCAAGCCCCGACAAAAGATTTACTCTACTGCAGTGCTCTGCTCCATGGAACTGCCAGAGAAAGCTGTTCCATTGGTAACTACCAAGGTAAGGAAACACACTGGATGCACTCAGGATATGGTGTTCACATATTGTACTTTCATAAAGGTATAGCAATGGAAACATTCCCTATTTTGATTGTCCCAAAGCCACAGGAAAAAGGGAATTAAGGGAATTGATATGTCTGGGATAGATGCCAGTTCTGATTTACTCATATTTTTACCCTGATCTGAAATACCTTGGTCAGAGATGGAAAGCTTTTATAGAAGGCATGAACCAAATCAGGCCTTGCAAATGCTGGTCTAAGCTAAGAGCTATCTCAGGTGGCAGTCTGAGAAACAGAAAAACAAAGGAACTGCGAATCAAACTGGCAACAGTAGCTCTGTAAGAAATTTCTTCTCTTCCTACGGAGAGTTTGGACATTCCAGTGTCACCACAGCAAATACTCGCATTTGCAGTCTGCCTCCTGACCACAAAGTGCCTAAGGTACCAGAACACCAGTGAGTTAGGATGTAGGGATTGGCTTGGCTCCTGGAAAGAGGATGTGCTTTATCATCAAATCCCAGCATGATTTGGTACGGAGAGGCACAGAGCGGTCGAGGCAGAGTGGTGAGTCCAAAACAGGGTTGCCTTTGGAAGCAGTATAAAAAGAAAATATCCTTGCTAACGTAACCTTGCCTTCTAGTTTAACCTCCATGTCCCCTCAGAGAGTGCAAACATGCCTGCACATATTTCAGGCACAGCAACCCACTTAGGAAGACTCAGATGTAGTATAAGTCCAATTAAAGCAAAATGGAACGAAAGTCACAAATTATTTCAATGTGTCAGAGTGAGGAGTTTGCAAATCCACTGGTTATTTCAAAGTTGTTCTGGGAAAAAATAATTTCTGTACAGATTCCATCCCGCTTTGCTGAACTCCACGGGAGTTTTGCCATCGACTTCAATGGGAGAAGGATCGACACATATAAGCAGGCTTTAGACATGCAGTAATTAAATGTGCTTCAGGTCAAATGCATTTGCTCTTACGCCCCCAATCCTGCAGTGAATTTTCTCTGTTCCTGCAGTGTTGTCCACGGAACTGGCACCAGCAAGATCTAACTGCAAGATCCCCTCTGACTGCTCAGAAATCCATAAGAACATTTATCTGAATTAATCATGCTAAGGTTAATATAAATTCAATCAAGAGCAGAGTTTGAGGAAAATATCTAATTATATATCAAGCTGGAGGGTAGATCAAAGCTTTTTTTTTAAGCTTACTAATAAACCAAACCAGAAATAGCACTGCAGAGGAAGTAGCATGCTTGCTTGTGACAGCTCCCTTCTTTGGGAAGGTGAGTAGAGAAATCACAAAATTATTACTGCTAAAATAACCAAAACAAAACACAAAATTAGGCAAATCTTTAACACAAAGATATCATCCAGAATTCTTTCTCTCATTAAAAGTCCCAAACACTAGGCAGTGAGGACGAAGTGTTCTGCCCAGATCACTCACCTCCAACCTCTGTTCAGAACAAGGGAAAACAGTGAAGGTCCTTTCTTGATGAATGAAGCACAGGGTCATGGGGTTTTTTTGCACATATTTGAATATTAACAGGATCCCCCAAAATTCTGGTAGCATGAACTAGATTTATACCAACTCATTGTGCCATCCCAGAGATGTGCCCATGGTTCCTCTAAGGTTGTGCTCTGCCATTGAGCTCACTGCTCTCCAAGATTTTCTAACACGGAGTCACCCAAGGGCAGATACTGGTATGTTTTTTTTAAACTTGCTAGAAAGCCATTTACTCCCTTAAATGTAGTTCATGTCGTTCAGCTAGAAAATTTGCTGCCAGTACAAAATACTTTTTAATCACCTCTCTTCAGTCTTTCTACTTCATCTCATCTGGTTCCTATGGAAATTGCAAGTATTCCAGAACTGCAAATTCTGTTTCCTAGCCAATGTCAGGAAAACTGATTTTTATTCCTACCTCCTGAGATAGTATTTGCATATGAATACCATTCAGATCTCAGAAAATACATTTGAAATTATTCTTATTATCCATTATACTGGAGACCTTCCATGCTTCCACAAGCAATCATTGTTTTTTTTTTCCTGCCTTTCCACATAAGCAGAAAAAAGATCTTCCATTTGCATCTTTATTAATCCTCAGCTCCTTTTTACATACAGTTCTTCTTCACCAGAGTTCTTGTTATATTTTAAAAAAATCACAAATTATAAAAATTGGCACCTTTTTGGCCAAAACTTCCCACCCTTGGCACTTCCCACCCTTGATCCATGGATGGCTGGAGAGGTTATAAAAGTTTTTTGTTTATCTGGAGAACCAACTGTTCTTAAAAACTCTCTATTCAAAGTTGAACAATAGAAGTGTAAGTGCTCCAAAAGACATAAATAAGGCTGACAGGATCTTTGCCATGGTTTGGGAACCTCTGCATTAAGGCAGGAAGAAAGAGCATGGGGTTGTATGTCTTTTCTATGTATGACAAGCTCATGAGCTGAACAAAAAGTGACAGATTTCCTCACAAGGGTGAACGTCTCACATGCTAATGACATATTAATGAGTTGGGCAGAAACAGTAACTCTCTGTGACATGTCGCACATTTCACAAGCACACATGGATGGCACTGCTTATGCACTCACTGAACTTCCTAGGCTTGTTGCTGGTGTTTTTTTCCACCTCTCCTTTCTTTCTGCTGTCCCTCTCTCCTGTTTCAAAGTTCCTTCTCCCTGATGCAAACACATTCAGGACCATGAGCCTGAAACACAGGAAGAAACAACACTTTTCATTAGGCAGTGCCACAGCAGAGCACGACTACAGCTGGAGAACAGAACTGTCAGTGCAAGTGATGCGCAACCCTCTGCTTCCAAGAGTCCTGCAAAGAACCATCCTTTAAGTGTTCTTGGAATGAGGACCCAGAAGGGAGGATGCAGTTTGAACAATCTGTTTAGCCTGGGCAGGGGAGAAACCAGGAATATTCTTGCTCTCCCTTATACAGATCACTTTCAAAAATCCCACCTGTTCCAAAGACTGTCCCAGGCAAGGAGTAGGCAGAACACAGCACCAGATGAGAGCCACATGCTGAGATCAAGTGGTGAAAATCTTTTCTTTGTCTCTGCATCTTTCCTGCAGGGCACCTGAATGCCAGAGATTCATGAGCATTTGCAAGGGATTTACTTTCTCAGCACGAGCATTCTTGACAATAGCATAGGAACTTAGCAATAACATAAATTTCAGCTGTCCCTTTGGTTTCTTCAGGATATTCTCACTTGCTGACAAAGAAGTTCTTCTCCTTTAAAAGAGCAGAAAAATATGATTTGCTATTTTCTTCATCAGGTTGTGAGATATAAAGAATTCTTGAGAAGATCATCCCCTCTAAGAAGTGGCTATAGTATTAGTTAAGAGCCTGTGTCTTTTTCTCTGCTTCACTAGCTACATTTTGGAAATTTGCAGAGCTTGTGCAGCTGGGAGATGCCTAAAACAGTGCTAGTAAGGGCCATGGGTCTCTGGGTCTTGGTGCTGCAGCACCCACGGAAAGAAGACCTGACATAGGTGCTGGCGGTTATGGGTGAACCTTCTTTCAGAGGAAATGGAGACACGCTGGAAACTCCCAAGTGAGCAAAAGAATGCTTCCAGACAGTCAGGTGGAGCAGCCTGCTGGCTCCATCAGCCTGACAGATCTGGCAGCCTCTCCTGCTCCAGCTGGCCAGGATTCTCGAGTTTGCAAAGCCAAAGGCAGAATTACTGAATTATTGGGAGAAAACAGATAGCTGCATAAGCTTACACACAGTAATACATACGTACAGTGATAGACACATACATACATATACCCACACGCATACATTTACACACATCACGGAGTAAGCAGCACCTCCTTTAGTAAGCTTGCAGGATGTATGAACTCCTAGTAGGGCCTAAATCTCTATGCCTTATCCTATAATGACTAAGCTGGGCTCTGTGTTGGGGGCATGTTAACTCTGCAGGAGAGCTCTGACATCTTCCTGGAAGAGATTGAAAAATGTCTTTTTATTAGCTTTGGTAGAAGAAGAACTGACTAAGACCTCCTATCTGAAGCTTATCCAACAGTCTCACATTCCCTGGGTTCCTCTAAGTCTGAGTCCTCAAAATCTTTCTGTAGCAGAGGCCAAATCCCACTTCCAGCTCCAGTCTGGGCGCCAGACTTGCTCACTAGGCTCTTGACTTCTTCAGCTCAGAGCAGAGTTCCTGCTTACGTCAGCAGTAGTTGGCCAAGAGGAAAAGAAAACAATACGGCCTTTATAGATTAACAATATTTCAATTTACTATAAATTATGCAGTATATAACGTGGCTTAGAGAAGTAATTTGTCATTCTTTGGGATCCTTGCTTTTTCAGTCCTTTCTTGCTCTTTCCTTCTCCACCTTCCCCTTTTCACTTCTCTCACCTTCTGTATTTTGACCTCCTTTGCTCTCTCCTTTCTGCACTTCCTCCCTTCCAACAGATCCCACTATTGCTCCAATGCCTCCACTCCAATTCCTACCTCTATGCTATCTGCTAAAATCACTGGCAACAGAACATTCCAGCATCCTGGAAAGGGATGTACAGAGCAAAGAGAACAGGATCTGAAGGGCGGGAGGACTGGGATATGCAAGAAGAGTTACAGACAGCAAAGTCCTGGGGTACACACACTGGTGCAGCCAAAGGAGAGCTCACCCCCAGCAGTAGCTGAAAGAATTCTCTACAGAATTTCTGTCTGGAGCTGTCAGTCCAAGAAAAATTGTATTTCATAGTCAGAAGGAGAAAAATAAATAGAAAAGCGTTCCATCTTTAGAGTGTTGGATGTTTGATCTTATCTGGAATGAGGGTCTGTGCATGTGTGTGCATACGTCACTGGTTTATTTTATTACAGAGTGCTGTTATGAAACTCCACCCCCGCCCCATTTTGCATGAATCTTCCTTTTCAGACGTGCGGTCACTGGTTTAGGGAATATTTACTATTAAAAGCCTCTGTTTTTGCAGACCAAATTTTCCTTCTTTCCTTCTCAGGACTACTTGGCATAACCAGAGCCTTTGCCACTGACATCCCAGACACTGCTCTTAAAAAAATTATCCTGACCAAAATTGATGCTTTGGCCTGTGCAAACTGCTAAACATCATCCCGAAGCAGCAATTAGGCTATAAGTTACTTACAGTCTTTTCCTCTTCCAACTTCAAAATTCAGGTTACACGGAAGAGTGTAGTTATGGACACAAAACCAGCACTCACTGATTGACATATTTGTTCAAAGTCATCTTTGGTTCTCTTCCAAAGATGCTCGCCTTACCTGGATGCCTGCTCAAGGAAGGAGAAATCCATTCTCCAGAGCAAACATGGACCTTCCTCAATTCACTCCAGAACTTGAGCCTCCAACACCCAGGAGTCAAATGACTCCAGTGCTGGAAAGGCCCAAGTTCCCTATGGACTGACCGTCTGCAACACCAAGGAGCTGCCTCTCTCAAGCCAGGACCTAGAAGATGCTGTGCAGCCTAACAAACCTTGACCGACCCAGCTACATCCCTGTCCAGCTCCCACAAGGTACCTCTTGTCTTGTTAAATTCTTGTCCTGTCAAGGTCACCTGACAAAGAAAAACACTTCCAAAAAAGAAAACTCCCTTGATCTCATCCCTTCTGTTCTTGTGATCAATGCCAGCCCACATACCCCTTTGCTCTTTCCCAGTCACCCAGGACAATAGTTCTACACCCCTCATTATGCATAAGGACATGCTTCCAGGTCCCAGAGGAAAGCACGAACACACAGAGACTTCCTAGTATTAAAGGTATGCTGCAAAGCATGGAAAACCTTCTGGACAGTCAAAAGAGAGAACGACAGGCAAGATGAAATCCACACTCTGTATTCCTAAGGTCCCGAGTGCAGCAAAAAGCTCTGCAGCCTCTCCCCTCTCCTCGAGGTTTGGCTGCCTGCGCTACAAGCCAGCTCTGAGACAGTGCAACTGCAAGCTGGGATCAGAATGCTCTGAAAAACAACTGCCAGCAGCCTCTACAGGGCCCTTTTCCACTTCACGTGGGAGCTACCTTGGTCTTTCCCTCAGCTATGTTGTAGGTCTACCTGTGGTCATACACCTTGTTGATCCTGATCCCGGATATGGGAGGAGAGGTGTTCCCCAGCACCCCTGCAAGCAACCAGATCGAGGAGCTGGTGCCCAGGTTCTCCTTGCTGCACTGGACTTACCCAGTTTGATGAACACCAGGATGGGCAATTTAAGCAGCCACACTGGTCCTCATCATAAATGGGTGATGATCTTGTCCTTCACGCCGTCTTCTCAGATTGGAACTGACCCCAGGGAGAACTGTTCATGACACAAGCCACCTTATGTCTTCTCCAGGACAGGAGCAAGCTGAAGATCAGGCCGCCGCCTTTTAAAAGACACAAACAGGGAACTGTGTCAAAGTAAAATCACAGGGAAGTTAATTTCACTCTCATTCTTCCTAAAGTCACTGGGTACTTTGTACCAATGTTGTATTTTGAGATCGTGTTCCTTTCTTTACCTTTTTCTGTTCAGCACAAAGTGATACGAGAGCAAAGAAACCCACTGTGAGGATCAGAGATAGTGAAAGCTCTTCTGGATCATCTGTTTCAGAGCAGGTCTCAATCTATCCCCCAGTTTTCACTTACTGGAAAGTTACCCAGCCATATGTTTGCAATTAAAGTCTCAGTTCCTCACAGGCTCATGGCAACTAGTCTGCTTCACCTGGGTCATAACTCTAAAGGGAATTCCCCCAGACAGGATTTTCAGGCCATATTCGGTGGCAACTCTGACACAGGTATTAGCCATAATGGAATCCATGTCAATTATGAGTTCATCCATTCATATTTCTATGCAGGCCTCCCACTCAAATTTCAGAGATCCCCTTGTAAAATGCAATTTGACCCATTTTGGAATGGAGAGAGTTCCTTAGTCACTCCATTTGAGACCAATTAGACTGTTTGATTTGGGATCCTTTATCCCTCAGGGCTCTTAGTCTGTCTGTTCCAATAAATGTTGCAAAAAATCCCAGCGTCTGAAATCCCTGCATGCTTCACGGACCCTATTTCGTACCCAGTAACTGCACTCCCTTTACTCCTCTTTCACCAGTCAGATCATGAGTTTGAGAAGAATTCCACCTTTCAAACCAAGGAACAATTCACAGATTTGCAGTGATTATTGGAGGTTGAGGTTTTTTGTTTTATGTGTCATTTCCAGATGTTTCCAGCCCCTCACATCCCTGTAGAACAAGTCAATGATGTGGATTCAAGGCTGATAATGCAAACAAGGTTGCAAGTTATCAGAAGGCATCCACCTGCTTTAACTCAACAGTTTTTAGAAGTTCTTCACATGTTCCAAAACAGAAGAGCCTGCAAGGTTTGTGAAATCAGGGTGCACCCACAGTACAGAAATAACTTTAATATAATGTAAACCTTTGATTGAGGAATGAGCCTGAGCACATATTTAACTGTCATCACAAAGAAGATGGCTTTCCTCATTAGGGGCCCAGATGAATTTTTACAGTAAGTCCAAAATGTGTTAGAGAAGGGCTAGAACTGGCTCTTCCTTCCTGAGCCTCCGGGAGCAACCCTGAACTTTCGGTGACAGAGGTTTGTTTCAGAATCCAAACCTGAACCTAACTCTGAAATAGGTCACTCACTCCCCCTTCCACAGGGCAGACCTAGCTCAGCTGAAGGCCTCCGTGGCCTTGTGCTAAAAAGGGAGTTCAAAACCCAGATCTGGATTTTGCAGCCTGGGATCATCTCTGACTTTCCCAGCTTCAGAACCACAATTCCATTTGCTTTACGTCACTTGCCGGTTTGCTTTGGGGGAAGAAAAAAAATATTAAATAAAACCCCAACCAGTAACAATCCAAAAGACAGAAACACTGTTCCAGCAACATTCCTTCTTGCAGAGCAAGGAAGAAGACAATTAAGCCCAGCGGTACCCACATCCTTAGCCCTTTGGGCCTCACAGCATTTTCTCCCTCTTTTCTCTGTCTTTGTTTTGGGGGGTTTATTTCCGTTTTTATCACTTTGGCTGATGCTGCCTGAGAGTCAGGGGACCTTGGTGGTGTCCTTGAAGTGTTTACTCAAGACTGGAGCACACCCAAGAGGTGGTTTTGAAGGCCCTCACTGCACGTGTGTCTTCCAGAGGGGGAATGGCTGCAGCTGGTTCTACAGAACTGCCCTTGGGGAGAGGTTTGCGTGCGAGTGATGGAGAGGTACTGGGAGTAAAGCACATCATCTTCATCCTTCTCCTCTGTCGGCCCCGCTCTGGTATTTTGACTGCAGAGAAGTCGTTGTGCTGCAAGCAAGGCTCTGCCCTTATTCTGGAGGATCTCCAGGCTCCCAGCAGTGCACAGGAACAGTGCTCCTCATATTTCCTGAGCCTACAGCGCTGACTCCTTCGGGGGCCCTCCTTGTGCATCCTGAACCCAAGAGCTCTGATACCACCCTACAGAAACCAGACCTGCAGGCCTCTTGTTCACGCCACTATTCAAAGCACATATAGCCCCACCCCTGCAGACTTGTTGGAGCTCTAAGTTAGGGATCATCTCTTCAGTGACACATGACAGTTGCAGCCCATGACATGCAGGCTTTGCAAAATTTTCTAGCACTGCTACTTTCTACAGTAGGCTGCATAAAGCTTATAGATAGATCCAAGCAAAGCAAGCCAGTGTTCAGCACAACCCCATCCTCCTTGCCATCACCATTCCTGTACAACCTCTTGGACTTGGGTCAAGGCCTGTGGACTATCCAGAGTCATCCTCCTACGCTGGACTTCTCCAGACCAGGGAATCTATCCTACAAGCAGCTTCATTCTGCTTTTCTCCATGTTTAACCTTGATGATTCTTCTCTGAATGTCCTCTGTTTCCTTCCTAAAGCCTTCTCCTCTGTTTCTCTTCGTTGCCACCTGCCTTTCTCTTCTTTCTGGTCCTCTATCTCATGATCTTTTTCCATGATTTTGAATTCCTTTGGTTTTGCAGAGAGAGTAAAAAAAAAATTATATTGATGACAAGGTAATATTCTGAAAAGAAACTTCTCGTAGTCAGACTATATTAATAGACATATATGAGTACATGCATTTCACTTTGACACTGATATTTTGAAACCTTCAGAAAATACAACCAAATACATCTCATATTGCAAAATACGAAATTTCAGAATGCTCAAAAACTGTGGAAACAAAATTTTCTCATATTATAAAAAGGTTTAATTTTGGGAAAGCCTGGGTTTTGTTTGCTTTTCTAACCTCCTGAAAAAATATTCAGACAGGTACTTCTTTAATGTTTGCACAAAAAAAAATAACATGTCTTGTTTAAAAATCTTCTAATGAAAAATGTCCAGCAGGTCCCAGGGCTGAGTTCATTCCATGTTCACAACCCCTATTGACGGTGGTGAGGTTAATTATGCTTGGGAAGAGACACAATGAAGAACTAACAGACATCATTGCTCTTCTGCTCCTGTCCCAGCTCCGTCCCGATCTCTTGGTAGGAGGGAGCACGGTATTTGTTATTGGTTTCGCACCGACCACAGAGCCTCATTTCTTCTGCAGCCTCTCAGGACAATCCCAGGTTCTCATGTGCAAATGAAATATGGCTCTGTTGGTGAATGCTGACTGGCCCTCTCTACGGGCAGCTTGCAAGGAAACTCACCCGTGGAATTCTGGCACCGTTTGGACCCCATTACCTCCACTCCTGCTGCTTCTGCTTCCTCTGGCATTTTCAATGTTACCGTGGGATGAGGAGTGAGCCCCAGAAGAGACACATACCCAGAAACACAGCACTTGTCCCACTGCTGCTAATAACTACTGACACTTGCTTTTCCACACCTCCACAGAGGTGAATTAAGCTTTCCTTGTGCAGAAGAGCTCAAGCTCAACCATCAGAGCGAACGAAAACAGAATTCTGGTGATATTTGGATCCAAGGCTGGAACTGCACCTTTGATACCGCAGTTTAAACCTCTCTGCACAAACAATCTTGGCTCTCTTCCTACTGCAGTTTCTCTGCTGCCAAACCTCAGTGTTGAATCAGGAGGCAAGCACAAAGAGACAAAGAAGAAAAAGGGAGAAATGAACAAGAAACGTGACACTTTCTTACTGGGTTTCTGGGTTTTGTCAGGCATTCAGGTGCAGTTGTCTTATTGTGACAGAAATTATTCTGTCACCAGAAAGGCTAAGAACAGAATCTTGAAAAACAGAAAACCTGAGACACTCAACTAGTCACACATTAGTGCCTCATGAATAGCCCTGAATCTGGTAACTAACACATGTCTATTTAGCAACATCAGGATCTGTAACATTTACCCATCGCATCAGGGAAAAATGTTTCCTGTTTGCAGAGGAAACTTGGGTCCCGGAGGTAAGAAGCGCATCGTAATATGAGGGTTGTGAAACAGTTGTCAGCAGCCTCGCTTTTAAATGGAAATCAGCACGTTGCAGTGAAGGCCACAACCATCTTGCTGAAAACCAACATGATTAATGGCACTATTATGTAATAATTAAAAAACACTCATTGAAGGGGATTGTGAGCTCTTCTTGACTTGGGTAGGGTATTGCCCAGTTGGATCAAAAATCTCTGGGATGCTCTCTAGGGATGCAGCAAGGTACAGCACAGGTCCTGGCCTTTTAACAAAGCTCTATGACTCTATTGTAACAACGAAACATCACCGAAGTAATCACATCTCAGCAAGAGGTCCAGTCTTCTGGCCAGAAACACTAAAAATCCTAAGCACTGAGGGTCGAATTTCTACAGGCACCCTGCATCAGCCTAACTCTGCTCCCACTGCAAGAGCAGTCACTGGTGGTAGGAAGAACAGTCTGTGCTTTCGAAAATCCCCTCTTGGATTTATTTTGGACTGCTATAAAATGCTCCTTCAACTCATACATCAGCCTAAACATCCATTCTTCATAAATGGCTTTGTTCTCCATTCAAAGGTTGCTTCTCATCTCTCAGAGACACAGGAACAAAGTGGGCTTTGGGTATCCCAGCCAAGAGTTTGGCTCAGAGCAGATCCCTTACTCCATCCACCATGAGATGAGACCCAAGCGATGTCAGCCAACGCACCATGCCTGAGCTCCTGATTCCACTCGCTGGTGCAAGTCATTGGGAGTCCTCCAAGAGTCCTTTCCTTGGGGTTAGGATTTCACACTTTGCATTTAAGCTGCCACTTGAGTTCAAAGGCCATTCCTCTCAAGGCTGGGACTAAAGCCCACCTAAAGAAGCCATAAGCGGTGCTAAGGAAACTCAGAAATCTCAGCCTCTGAAAATCTAGCAGAAGAATTTTCCCTTAGTAACAAACCCTTTAGCATCTTTTGTTTTGGAAAGTATGAAAATGTTTCCATATTTTTTTTTTTTTCCAAAACACGGCCCTCAGGATTCTCATGTTGCCCTGATGCTAAGAAATCCCTCTGCTCATCCCAGAAAAAGAGAAAAAAGGACGGCCCATGGAGTGATGGCAGCATCCCTTGCCTTGCGGTAGAAAGCTAAGCCTTGTTATCCCTGTTTTGATCCCAGGTTCCCAGGGCTTCTTGCCAGGTTGTCGGGGGTCTGGCATCTCTGGGGGAGTTTGTCTGGATTCTGGGGCAACACTCTGGCTGTCTGTGGGCTTCTCATCCCACAGCAGGATTGAACGCAGCACTGGGGCCCCAAGCCCTGAAAAAGAAGGCAGCCGGCTGGCAGGAGAGCAGCCTGTGCTCCCGCAGACTCGCGGCTGGGACAGGGCTCACCGAAACAGAATCACTCTTGAGGAGCATTTCAGCAGAGACGAGGGATGATTTCCTGACAACAAGGAGAGCTTTCCATTAGAAATGTTCCAGACAGTCCCAGCCTAGAGGCACCACGGTGCCCTGTTGAGGTGGAAAAGTGCTCTGCACAGCCGAGCAGCCACACGGGGAAAGCACAAGGCTCAGGGGCCTGCCCCAGAGCTGCCACTGGGCAGACTGGGACCCTTTCCAATGAACTTACTGCCTAGCAAAGCCCTGGGGTTAGCGATTGAGTTACTCTGGTTCCCTCCATCCCTCTCTGTGGAGATGCTCCCTCCTAGGAAATGAGTCTGAGAAACCCTCCAGAGGTGCCTGTCTGCGAGTTGACTCAGAAGGAAGGAGCCTGCATGTGTCTGCCAACACTCAATGTCTTAACCAGGGGCTGTGTTGGGGCAGTGGGCTCACGCTCTGCTGATCCCAGGAAAGCATGGGGTGGCCAGCCCATCCAGCCCACAGTGTAACAGCTTTTTCTCTCCTCCAGGTTTTTCCCCCCCTCCTCATTTGTCTGCCCCTCAGCATGTGCTCGCACGTAACCGGCGTGGACGGCGGGTGGGTCCCCCGATTACAAATGGAGCCAGACTCGCAGTTTGAGCTCATCCCAGATGGCCCCCATGCTCTCCTAACAACAAGGAGAACAGGCGGACAGCAGCCACCACAGAGGGAAGGGAGTTTGCTTCACAAAAGCCCTAGCTATCCAGTAACAGGCCAGGAACAGCCAGGCCAGGAAACCCTCCAGGCATCTCGGGTGGGTTTTTAATGCAACATTCAGGCAGAATCTTTGTTCCAGGTTTTGCTTCGAGTTGATTTCTTAAACATCCAAGGCTGGGCCTCCAGCCCCCCAGTTTGTGCAAAAGCTGGTTTTTATGTAAAGGTCTAATGTCCACGCGGTAGAGGTCTTTCGCACCGTACGGTGGGCTCCGTACAATGCCTGGCAGAAAGAAACGGTACAAAATCTGTTCATAGATCATCTGTGGAAGGTCTGAACTCCAGCCAAGACAGATAAAAAGAAAGAAATTAAAATAGTTGGGGGTGTGTGTGTGTGTTTTATGAAGGGAACATTTATATTTTTAAACTAGGAGTAATTGTATTCTGTATCTGAAATGGCATCTGAAAGTGATTTAGTGGAACAATGTGGTTTCTGATTGGTGCTTGAACTAGTTCCAGAACATTTTTTATAATGAGCATCATAAAGATCCCAATTATCTGATTCTTTTTCCTAACATGGTCAGAGAGGATGTTTCCAAAGAAATGGCTTTTGGGTTGTTTTTTCTTTTCCTTTGTGGCACTGATCCTGCAAACATTTACATACAGGCTTAATCTTGTGAGTAGCCCCAGAGAAGTGAACCAAGGCAGCCCTCAGCAGCAAAGCTAATCGGAAAGTAAACTACTAATGTTCAAATTTGCTAATCAGGGCAATCCATAGATTTTCAGGGAAAGGCCTGCTTGTTATTCCGAGAGCTGTTCAGGATGCATTTACGATTCAATAAAGGAGGCCCCAGCACTACCAAAATAATTACTTAGTCAAACAAGCCTGTAAAACTCAAGGACTGCCCCAAATAAAAGGAGGCTTCCCCGCCTCCAGTTTAATAACATAAATCTAGTGAAATGCATCTTGCTGCCGTAAAATCAGTTCTACATGCTTTAGAAACCATTGATTTACTAAGTGGGCAGGGAGGTCAGATCCTGCTAGGGACTAAGAAGGCTGAACGTATAGAGAGAAGTTTTAAATCTGAAAGTTTTGTCGACCCACAAAAATGGAAAGCAGTTTGCATCTTACCCTGTAACTTCACTCTCCAAAATAAGACTCGTATAAGCAACAGGCAGCGCTACAGATTCAAACGGAGCCATTTTGATGATCGCTCAGTAAAGGGGATAAACAACGACCCTAAAACTCACTGTCTGTCCCAGGGGGGGATTGTCCCCGCCTACAAAACTAGCTTTACATTGGCAGCATCCATCCTCCTTGCGCTGGGACCCTGCGGGAGGGCTGCCTGTCACATCCTGGGCACTGCCTTTCCCAGGCAGCCCTCACCAGGCTGCAGGCACCAGGCCAGGACTGCGCCGCACACCAGACCTCCCGCTATGAGCATTGCACAGCGAGGCCAGCCATGGAGCAGGGTGGCAGCAGCCTGGTAGATGCAACAACACGGCCTGCTACAGGACAGATTGCTTCCTGGCAGCGACAAGAGGATATGCCTTCTTAGAAACATCCACGTTTCACTCTGAAAAAAAAAGTCCTTCTCTCCTGAACTACCTGCCTTTGGTGAGGTCCTTCCTGCCACACACCGCAACAAGGGAAGCATGGGTCATGCTGGATGGACACCAGGTGTCTGTTCTCCTTTCAAGTACCACCTCAGTTTCCCTGTTTTTTGAGCAACAGGCTGCAGAGAACAGTTGGTTGCCACTCCAACACCCACACATGGTAACTAAGAACTTGCAGAGGTTCTTGTGTTAAAAAGGGCTCTGTATGACATCACCTTCAGGGTCCTTTTCCTCCACCTTGTTTTTGTCTGGAAGAAGGAAACTCCTCTATATAGCAAAGAAGAAATACCCAAGAAGATAGTAAGGGTAACTGCTAGGCAGGTGTCCTCCTTCAGAGGAGCTGTAGTTATGGGAAGGTGTGAGGGAACAGGCAGCTTGCTCAGCCTCAAGTGGCGGGGCAGCCAGAGCTCCAGCAGTGGATTTGCATTTGTAGTCAAGAGGAACAGGAAAACAGCTTTAAAAAATGCCCAACTAACCGCTTGTGGGTATGAGCTGATAGAGACCATAAACCATTCCTTGCAACACTGTTCTATGCTCTCTGCAAACTCACGCTGAAGCCAGCTGTGGTTTTGCAGTACTTCACCCCTATCCCGCACCTACCTCACCTATAAAGTGTTGTCAGACCAATCCTGGAAAGTGCTCAACCCATGTAGCCCCCAGCATCGTGCAAGGGTAATTAGCCTCACTATTTGGGTGGACCTGGAAGTGTCACCTAAGTGCAGCAACCACCTCGCGATCTGGCTTCTCCTGGTCACTCGGATCAGGTTCTGATGAGGTGTGAACATAGAGGTGGCCAAAAATAAATAACAGAAGATGCCTAACTCCCCTGAGCACTGAAGTTCTCACACCAAGAAATATTCTCACTTCTTGCTGCTTCTTTTTGTGGTGGTTTTCCTGAGACTGAAAACTCTCCTCCACTGCAGAAGATGAAAAAAAAAAAATTAAAAAAATTCCTGCTGACCTCAGCATTGAGTTTCATCTTTTTGAAGCTTTGTTGTGCCTCTAAGATAATTTATGAGGTGTCAGGATTTTCCGACCACAAATGTGTTGGACGAAAACCGTTTTTACACTACAGATGCCATGAAAGAGAAGCAATTTCAGTCTGTTTTTGCTACAGCACTGTCTGTGTCCACAATGAAGCATGGGTTCAGAGCTCCTGGAGATTATTTGTGTAAGAGTTGTCCGGGCCAGCGCTCCGCTGAGACGCAGGCTGGGTCTGATTCCCCACCTTTGCCTCATTGCCCTGATCTTCTCTGTTGGGAGGGGAACTCCCATTTCCTGGTGCTGTGCCATGAAAACATGAGCTTGCCAAGTTATTCTCCGTATATGTGTATGTGTGTATGTGCTGAACAAGCCAGAAGGACCAGAAGTAAAAAGATCCATTAACAAACTACATTTTGCAACATCCACAAGGATCCCCAGATTTCTCGGCTGTGGATTTCTCCTCCCCGAGCTTTAGATATTCAAGGGGGAAAAAGGAAACCAACAGAAAAACCCCAAAAGCCAGTTTAGCTGCCTCTAATCCAGTATGCACCTCAGTCTCCATGAAAGTGTTCCTGGGATGACAGCAGTATTTCCCTTGGCTGGGATGCCCAGCCTCCTGGCTCCTCTGCAGCTGCAGAGCTGTAGACATTCCGCTGAGTAGTTTGCAACCCTGCCTGCCAGGAAAACCCAATGTCTCCATGGAGAAATCTCAGCGGAGGAGTTTGATACTCAATCAGGGATGGAAAAGAAGGGAGTTTTTGCTTCCCTGAGACCAGTTTCTTCCCTAAAAAAAAATTAAAAGCGAGAGGCAAAAAAAAA
>VWZK01002072.1:245317-266715 GCA_013396935.1 Baryphthengus martii
AAAAAAAAAAAAAGGATCATATTCTCACAGACATGGGGCCAGACATGCCAGTAGTACTGGTGTACGGTGTGTTGCTTTGTGGCAGGATGGGCCCAAGTCACGGAGGCTCGGGCCAAACGTCTGTTGAGGTCAGTGGAAGTCTATCAACTTTGGATCAGGCCTAATGTTTGGATCTGGAGCTTAACTTCCTAAAGTCTGGGCACGCTTACATCTTCTGGTGAGGGGGCCTTGCTTTGGCCTGGCTTGGAGATAGGAACCAGCTGCAAACGTAGGTCTCCAAACATGTTCTAGGAAAAGAGGCTATAAAAGAGCCCCTTCTTGCTCAGCGCATTTATTCCCCGTGGGCCAGACACCGACATCTTCATTAACACTGAGCAGAACCTCACTCCCAGAGCAGTTACGTCGATTTGAATGGGGCTATTCAAGGAGTCAACGAGTACCTCATGTCAGCAAGGGTAGCACCATCTAAGGGTCACATCTGTTTGCTTCGCTGACATAAATGAGTTTTTTCTCCTTCCTGCTATAAGCACACACTGCTACAGAAAAAGCCCACTGGGTTCCCTTCCTCCTGGCACCTCTTCAGCAAAATGCTGATTGCAGATGATTCCTTACTGGTAAAGTAGTAAGAAGCAAAAAGTGCAGGAGCTCAGCTTACAGCTCTAACAGCTAGAAAAATCCTCCTGTGATAAAAGGAAGCCATGATAAGAAGGTCACAGGTCCTTCCTGAGAATTCCTCTAATCACCTCATGCCTGCCTTCCCTCCCAGACTGAAAAATAGTGCCCACATGTGAAGGCAGAAGAAGGATGTTACTGTCTCCTTACACCTTTTTGTAGCTTTCCCTTCCTAGAGGTCATTCTCCTGTGAGTCACAGTCATACTTAGTCACTTTAAACACTAGGTTTGCTGGTTTGGATCATTTATGACAGAACCAGCTAAGGTACCACTCCTGTGGTCCCTGCCTAGTGCCTGCGATGGGCAGGATGCATCNGACCACTCCTGTGATTGCTGATAGAGGCAAGTAGCCTTCCAGCCTAGTGCCTGCGATGGGCAGGATGCATCAGCCTCATCTTGCTACCCTGAGTTCTGAGATATCTCCAAAAACTAGCTTGGAACTCCTTATTTCCTGACGTTTTTTCTTGGTCATATTCTACACAGTGTTCTCAGTTATTATAAACAGGTATTCAAGAGTCTGCTGCTTTTCCAGCAGGCACTTCAGGATTTTATGTGGGCAGCAAATTCTCTATTTCCCTGGTCTCCCTCAGCAAACTAACTCGACAGTGTAACAAGAGTAGGTGATAGACTGTCGTTTGTCTAGAAAGACCTTCTGGGAGAGGTTAGGAAGAGGCTAACCTCTGCTCTTTTAGGTTCTACTCTGAATGGACAGATGAGCAAAAACCAGTTGACAGTGCACAGAAGTACGAGGTCTGAGAGGGAACAGCTGAGATCTGGAAAACTGCTGGCAGCAAAACTGGGATTATTGGTCATTTATATATTGGGAGGGAACATAACGGCAGGACGCAGAAGTTGGCGAAATTGTTTGCGCACATTTCACATGATTTTTACATGAGCAAAATATCCTCAGGAGATGGTTCCTGCTTAACACTTGTCCCCACTTTAGAGGATGTGAAAGGATGGGAATTTGGTATTAAGCACTGGCCTGATGGTGCCAGAGCCCAATGGCTTTGCCAGGCAAGTTCCAAGTGAGCTGGAGACTAATACATGTAAACACAGGGAGTACCCAATCACTCTTTGGAGACTGAGAGCAGGTTAAGCTGTTTTGTAAGATACAGCTAATGAAAGACCATTGTTGCCCTGAGGAGAAAGGAAGGGAATTGTATTATTTATGCATTACAAACGCAGTCACTAAGGCATAAACAAAGCAACTTGCACAAAACCAGACAAAGGAGGTTGCCGCAGAGTCAGCAGTTTCAACTCAGGTTTCCTGTGTCCCAAACTAGCGCTTTAATCATCTTCCTTCTCTGTGAGAGAGAAAGAGTATCAGAGAATGGAGTGAGTCTCTACATTTTTCTAGCCCAAGACAGAACTGTGTCCATTGTTGGGACTAGCCCCCTAGGAGGAATTATTTCTATTCAATTTGTGTGTGTCACAGCCAGATAATGCACTGGGTGGTATTTCCCTCTCTTCCCCCAATCTTTCTCTTTTATGACCACATGACTTCACCCCCTCGTGTGAGTGACAGTACCCATTAGACTAGACTCTGATGCAAAACAGCTGTGTGAAGAGAAGGGGAGGAGGGGAGTGGGGAACAGCAATTTAGAAAACAATTAAGAACATCAATTCCAATTCATTTGCTTGGCCAGGATAAGAAATTTCTAAGAGGTAACTTGATCTGTAGAGGACCAAGATTAAAGGCGAACTCCTTTATCTCTAGTTTACAGTCTGGAGGAATTTGTTTTAACTGGTTACCAAGGAGGCTGCATGACAAAAAAAAACCAACAAAAAAAAACCAAACAAAAAAACCCCAACTCTTTGCCTAAAAATGACTAAAAAATCCTCCTGATTTCTTCTTTTAAAGGGCACGCATGGATTTATTAACTCTCTGCGAGTATGGTTGCATTGCGTTGCAGGAGGAACGGTTCAGCTTTTGAAAACAGAATCCCTGCCTGCAACAGCTGAAAGATGCATTTCATCAAAACCAATTATGCCAGTTTTAAACTGCCGTTAAGATCTCAGTGTAAAGATAAGACTAGAAACAGGAGACATGGAGTTCAGAAGCAGATTCAGCATTCTGCAGGGGAAGCAGCAGGGTCTGGAGGAGAATGCAGTGAGCTGAGCACCAGCTAGCCCCAGGTTTCCTCCTTCCGGCTTTAAGTCTGCTGCACTGGCTGTGAAAGGCGATTCTCTGCACTGCTTCACCGCTGCTGTGAGCAAAACAGTGGTTAAAGGAAGTGAGAACCCATGAGTAAATAGCCCAATGTCCTTTTGCATACTGAGAGTCTGAACCCAGGCACACCACAGCAAGAGGTTGTGGCCCCCCAGACACCAAGATTTCTCTTACATTCACACTAGTGTATGGGATGACACCAAAAATCGAGTATGTGTGTGGGAGAGACACTAATTCTCTACTGTGGAAACCCCACATGCTAGGGCTCTCCCCTTCCACCTTCCTCAGCTCTCAGCCCTTTGCCACAAACCCCATGTCTCAATCTTTGCACCAACTCCTGCAGGCCTTGAGCCCTCATCCTTGTTTTGAAAAACACAGTGCTGTCAAAAAGCCAAGATGTCTTGCAACTTCAGACCATCAAAATGCTTCTCAGACCATTGGAGTCATTGCTTGGAAAGCCCTGGTACTTGTCCTGGGCATTTCTAATGGGAACCCAGAAACAGCAGCTGTTGTGCTTACAGGAACATAGAGGCCATGTATGTCTCAAGATGTGAGGAGCTCAACGGTGGGACAAAAGCAGACATGGAAAAAACCACCCGTGGACTGGCTTGAGGTTCAGAGTTGGCCTTGGATCTGCATTTCCCTGGCTGGACCAGACTTCTATCTCTCCTGTACAACTTTGTTTGTCTTAGGGACAAACCACGTCGCTGCCACCCTGAAACGGTCAGCCAGCACTTAATACAGCTGCATCCCTGTTAGCCAGCTAAGACTCCAGGGTGATGTAATCACCTCAGTGGAAATAGGAGCTGAAGAATGCGATGTGACAAATTTTCCCAGACCACCAAATAAACTAGAAAGTAGACTCCCATCCCAGAAAGGTTACCCTCCCAAATAAACATGTCCCAGCCTCCCTTCCTCACACACACACACTTACCTTTTTCCACCCCAGGAAGCTGAACTCCTCACAGACTCCATTACAGACCCAGAATGAACAGGTTCTTCCAGCCAGCCGGCATCTCCCATACAGTCATCGCTTTGGTATGGGCATCTGAGAACAAGACAGAACTGTATATACTAGAAATATTCTCTTTGCATAAACTTCTCAGTAGACTTACTTTTGTCTTGTTGCCAGGAAATGTATTTGGGGCCTCTTGCTAACTTCACGTTTCTTTGATTAGAGGGCCATGGGCAGTTTGTTCCGATAGTTACAGCAATGAGAGGAACTGAGGAACTGGAGAGCCCTCTCTATGCACATCAGCTCTGCAGCAGCACGTAAGACCACCCTACTCCACCATCCTTGTGACAGCCACAATTTCAAGGGTTGGAAAGGAATGGGGGCAACCCATCTTGCAAACATGCTTCTTCAGAACAGGGAATATCATGGTAGATAACCTTACAATCTGAGATCACTGAAGTGACACAATGCAGTGAGCTCCGGGGTGAAAGAGAGGCCTTTCCACAACCACCAGCAACAAGTGATTAGGGGAATCAGCAAACAGTCAAAACTGGTTGGTTGGGTGAGGCAGGAATTTAAGAAAGCAAGAATATAGTTAGACAAGTTGGAGCTCAGCCAGGAAACATGAGTTAACACCTTTCCTCTGCCAAAGAACACCACTAGGTCTGTAGTGACAGTGAATGGCCAGGGCCTTGGCCTCACAACCTGCTCACAAACCTGCAAGGTGGGACATGCACATTCTGTGCCCAGTTCAGGTCATGATTACTTTGCAGCATGAGGCAAGGCACTTCTCTCAGCCCCAACCCATCTGTGTGCACAGCTCCCTGGGTTAGTGCTCATTTCCCTCCTGAGGCTCAGTAACAGCTTGTTAAGTGCCTGGTTCTCTTAAGAGGCAAGGTGATCCAGACAGTGCAAAGGACTTTATTTTTTCTCTTGGAGAAACCAGTGTCCTTCAGAGCCTCACTCATTAAGACAGCAGCCGTTGTAATCCAAGCTCCTTTGATGGAAAGGGTAAGCGGGGAGATTGCCAAAGGGAGGATTAGCTGATGGATGTCTTGAGCTGCAAGGGTGTTTCATATGGATTTGTGCAGGATTTTCACCTCAGTCGCTCGGGCTGGAACTCCCGTCCTACCATACCAAGACACTCTCCTTGCAGGACCTGCTCTGCCTTTAGCAGCAGTGAGGCCCTGGCTGAGGGCTGGTTGCTACCTGTCATTCCCAGTTCCCTTGGGAAGGAAAGGTACACAGCATGCCAAAGAAAAGCCAGCCCCTGTCTGTGAAAAACTCACCTGCTGTACTTACAGGGAAGTGGCAGCTTTGTCCAGAGACAGGATTGACCATGTGGGATTCCTAACTTGGCTACTCAGTGATGCACTGCTCTGTGCTATTGTTTTCCCTTCTTCAGCAGGGATTACCATATGCTCCTCTCTGCACTGCACCCTTTGAGACCTATGGATGAAAGCGCAGTGCGTTGTTTTGTGCCTCACCTTAAGTGAAGACATTTAGAAGGCACAGTTCCAACACATATTCCTAGACTATGTGATAGGCAGCAAGTTTCTTGCTATTCCCCAGTCAGGAGTAGCACAATCCTTGAGTTTCTCTTGTCTATGATTCTGCCTCCTCCTTACTCATCTCGATCTTTGATTTCTGCCACTGTGCTTGTATGGATATATCAAGTTATTTGTGTGCACTCATTTTTATGGGGCAGTAAGGAAGGACAAGCTGCAAAGACGGGTTAGACCCACTTCTACATTCTCTAGTTAGGCAAGAATTTTCATTTTGAAAGAGCAACTTTCTAATCTTCTGCAGTTATGCCTTAAAGGGTGTTAACTACAAAGATGAGATTATTATTTCCTAAAATGTCATTATCTGAAAGCCATTCACACAATGGAGTGTTTAAGGAAAATGCTCCAGCCTGTTAAGTCTCCTGTTTTCTATGTCAAACAGCCCTCTCCTTTCCTACCACAGCCTTTGCAACTCACAGGTGACCAGCTTCTTTCTGGCTCCAGATCCCAGGTGCTAGATGCTGCTCTGTCCACTCTTGTCTGACAAGCAGGGCACAAAGCTGGTGGGGAACTAGACACTCTGTGCTGCAGCTGCCCCAGTGCTTCTTTATCCCACAGGATTACAAACCCATCCACAGGTGAGTGTCCACTCTTCTGTCACAGGACCCAGAGGAGAAGGGTATAAGACTGCTTGCAGTGTTATTTTTAAGAGGTTCCCTTGGGCTGATTTTTAGCAGAAATCCGAGTTGCTTGTTTTCCAGCAGAGGATCAGTTACAAAAACAACACCAAGCAGAAAGGCTTTTTTGAGATTGAGGGCTCTGTTTACTGTCTTCATTTCAGCGAAAGTTATTTGGGAGGAGGGAGGAAGTAGTTAAATCCTTGTTTACCATTCTGGAAAACCAAATCCCCTCAGTTTACACAAATAAGAGAGAAAATGGCTCTGTGGTATGAACACATGGCTGCAACTGAGCGGAGGTGGGTTTGTACCCTGCTCTTAGTGCATACAACTCTCTAAAGTCCCTCTTCTCTCAAGGTGAGATTCGATTCATTTAACTTCCCAGCTGAAGACCAAATCAGCTGGGAGAGACTGGCTATTCCTCATGTCAGATTTGTCCAGGAGCACCAGGTGGCACTGGCCTTGCTTCCCTGATTATTAGGCCATTGTAATAATCAGTTGGACTAAATAGCTGAAGTAAGACAAGATGACTTGTCTCTGCTTTACGTGCAATGAAGCTGATTAGTCTTTCCCCAGCTGACAGCATACTCTGATATTGAGGTGCTGGAGGCCATAAAAGCCTTGACTGCAAGTAAATCTGTCTACATGAGAGGGCAGAGACAGAAAGTAGTCCACTGGTTCCTAAATCCTTTCTCTGTTGCATGGCTGGTTTGGATCACCACAATGATGTGCTCGGCCAGCTTTTGTGAGGTGGTATTTCTCTCCTTGCCATAGAGAACGCAGGCTGATGGGGGTGACAGGACAAAGCCGCCTGTGCTGAAAGAGTCCAGAAAAAAGAGATACTCAGTTAGCGATCTCAGCTCCATTAGGGCAAAGGCAGGGTTTGCTCTGCCCATTGAAATCAGAATTAGTGAATGCTGCAAACTGATAACAGCTTGGGGATCTACAAGGCTGAGGGGAACAGAACAATAGACACTGTGCAAACAGGAGCCACTTCAGATGGCCTCCGTTTTGCCTTTGGTAAGTGGTCAGGGCTGCCTCTCTCACCAAATCAAGGCAGCCCAAATATGGTTCCTCTGGGAACTTTAATGTTTTACTGAATCACTTATTTTCTCTTGATGACTGCTGCTTCTGAGCCTCAGTTACTGGATCCCAGTGGGGATTTTTTTGAGGCGGGTTTATTGACTTCTTGTTACCTTGAAGTTACTGCGGTGGCAGGAGTCACAGGTAACTCCTGGAGTCTGTTTATTTTATAGGTTGGGTTTTTAAGAGTTTGCCAATGGCATCCTGATTTTAGGAGAAGCCACTTGTTTATTTAGCCATGCACTCATGTACTGATCCATAAATAAAACTAGTGTGTTATTTAATAAGGCCTCACAGAAGGTCAGCCCTGGCTCATTGGTAAACTGATCAATCCAGAGTGCAAAAAGCATTGCTCAGGAAACTCATCATGTCTGTCTGGGGGAGGTACAAGCCAAACATGACTGTAATTTTGTACTGCACTGAGTTTTCAGGAGTATCTGTGCCCATACCTTCCGAAATAAAAATGGTGAAAGGTCTAAGACGGAGTAATTTTTTACAATCTTCACTTTGGTCCTCAGCAGAGGCTTTCAGAGTTGTAAGATTTTTACATCTGGGGCTGCAGATCCAGGTTCCGCGTCTGTGGGAGAAAGAACAGACTTGAATGCACTGACCACTGATCTCACAGCATGGTCCATGAATTCCCATACACTCGAGCTGGAATTCATCTCACCGTACTCAAAACACCTAAGAATGACTTGTCTGAATCCAAGACAATCCTGTAAGTTCTTTCTACAGTGGAGTATATGGGATAACCAACTTAAGAGGGAAGCGGCTTTCTGGGAGGAGCTGATCTCTCCCCAGTGACAATCATGGGAAGTCTTGACATTTCCCTTAACCTCAGATAAGTGTCTCTTAGATGTCCAAATTAGGTGAGAAGCATCTCATGGCTGCTGTACCCTGTGATTACGTGCAGCCACAGAGAAGGGAGCCACAAGGTCATTAGGCCATCTTAGCTGATCCTATGTACCATATTACAAAATCCTCACATAACTGAGAGGCTTAAGATACAAGCAACATTAATTCAAAGAGGCTAGGGCAGATCTGAGTTTTACAAGTGAGACAGGGCTGGTGTCACCCAAAGGATCCTTCCATGGCATGCTGGAATGGAGTCAGGTTGAGCAGATGACAACCAATGCTGATCCAGCAACAGTTGCCTTGGCAAATGGTGCTGGACCATTTCTTTGTGTGGCTGGGGATCCAGATTACATAGCAGCCCCTGTTCCACTGTGAAAAGCTGGCAGGCCACATATATTCCGAGGACTACAGGTCACCTTGGCCAACACAAACTGTGTATATTCTACACGCATGTGTACATACCTGTGAAGCTGTTCACTGCCTGTGTACACACAGAAAGAAATCTTTCAGACAAAGATTGTGAAGCTAGATCTATGTTTTTTTCACTTTCTGGGAAGAGACAGTCTCTGAATCAGACTTTCACACTCACAGGGTGTTGTCAGAGGTCAGGGAGAGGGGCACAATCAGGCATAAGGTACCTACAAATCAGTTCAAGCCACTGGGAAGTGGCACAGATGAATGGAGCTTTCAGAAGGACTTTGCTATTGCTTGGATCTTGAATACACCTATGTATTGGGTTTGGGTGAGATGGAGTTAACGTTCCCCAGAGCAGCTCTTATGCTGCTGTGCTTTGTATTGGGAGGTAGATAAGACGCAGGTGTTGTAGCTGCTGCTGAGCAGCCCTCGCACAGCACCAAGGCTGGCTTTCCAAAATCTTCCCCCCACCCCCCGCCCAGTGAGATGGGGTGGGCAAGATCTTGGGAGGGGACACAGTCAGGACAGCTGACCCAAACTGGCCAAAGAGATAGTCCACACCTTGTGATGTCAGCTCAAGTATAAAAGGGAGAGAAAGGAGGAGGGGGTTGGGGTCATCTGTTTGTGAAGACTTTTTTTTTTTAAACGGGATGAATGTGTCGACCTGCCATGAACGTCTCCTGCAAAGGCCACTTTTTTTCTCCACTAACTGCAAAAAGAACCCAGACAATTATCTTAGAGATGTATATTTAGGTGTCTCAAACCAAGTGAGATTATTTCTACCTAAGATGCCTACATCTCTGTGAGGGGTCTTCAAAGATGTGCTGATGCTAAACTTTGACTCAATTGACCAAATGTTCCAGAAATCCCTCTAGATGCCTCTCTCCACTGATAGGCAATTAAATGTTTTCAAATCTAGTCTCCTAGAGAATTCTGAAAAACGTAGTCTTGTGTGATGCTGAGGTTTCTAAAAGCCAAATCTTCAGAAGCTTACAGGCCAAAAGATATCTGCTAAGCCACAGTACACTTATAGGACTTCAGCATCTTCAAATGCCTCTCAAAACCTTAGTCTCAGGAGCCTGAAAATACCACAACAGGTTGAAATGCCTGCAAATTCAACATTTTTGGATGAGAGATACAGAGAAGAGAGACTTCCCAACAATTTTGTCTTTATTTTACTGTAGGCTTATACCAGGTTGTTCTTCCAGCGCTTTTCAAAGACCAGAAGCTGTTTATATTCCTGAGCAGCCTGAGCCCTCTCTTTGCAGGACACATCAGGTTGGTCTAATAAGCAGGCTAACCACAACCATGCTGTTTCAATCCGCTCCAAACACAACCAGAGTAAGTTTATGTCTGCCTGCAAAACACTCTGTAGTTCCTGCAGTGGCCTGATTTGTGTAGGTGTTAATCACTCACAGCCACCACTTCGGTAAAGCTGTAATGCAGCCCAGATCACCCTTCCATGCCTCAGTTTCCTTATTCCAAACACAATTATAATAGCTAGGGATGTATAGTGTCATACAAATATTGTTATTTATGGTGATGATGAGAATATAGAGCTTTGTTTGGTACAAAGGTCTGGGAGTGCCTACCTGACACCAATTGAAAGAGATGAGTATTAACCTGTATGTTTGAAATACAGCCTGTTGTTATTGCTCTCTGATAAACAGAATCACCTCCTCTTAAAACCAAAGATAATCTGTTTTACTTCAGTGAGATGCGGTGATGTCCACAGAGAACAAATCATTTTTGGCAAGTAGAGGAGGGATTTTCTCAGCGAGTTGGAAGAAGCATCAAAGGAAGAGAAGAGGGATGGGATGCAACACAACTGGTTTTAATCATTTGTAACAGTGAAGTTCCTCTGCACAGGACTACTGTCTGATAGGCCATGGAAAGTGCTCTAGGGAACCTGGATTAAGAGAATGGAAAAAAACCAAGTGAATGGCATAAAGATACTCAGGGCACTCAAATCACATTGCACTTTGGTTTGATATTAATGGCAAAGATGTTGAATTGGTTATAACAAGGATGTGCTTTCATTCCCACTCTTACAACTACCAGGGAGAGGGGACACTTATTTCAAGCCAGTTCAGCTGTGAGGTGGTCTGAACTGCTCTGGAGGTGCCAGTTTCTTCTTTCTGGCTGTCACAGAGCCTAAGGTGGCTGCTCTCCAGGCCAGGCACACTGCAAGCTGCCTGAACGGATGGGATACGGCTGGAGAAAAAGAGCTGGGGCAAATACTTCTCGACAGGACTGCTCCTCTTGAAATGACTTGTTTCCTCTGGAAACTGCTGATTTCTTTCACTAAATTTGAGGGGCGAGGAATGCACTGATTTTATTAGGTCATTCTGTAGGAAACCAATGTTTCACTTCAACTATTACAATACTATACGATGTATTATATCATCATCCCACATAACGTGTCAGTTTAGACTAGATGATACAAACACCCAAACAAAAACACCAAACTAAAAATATTTGATATGATCATGACAGGATTTCTGAAAGAAAATATTTCAGAACATCCATTCAGCACTATGTTTCAAAATGATGGTTTTCTCTTCCAATTAAGAATGAAAGGACATTTGTAATATCTGAACTGCCTTCAGAACACAAACAGCTTGAGCTGTGACAGCGGCAGGAGCTGCACGGTTGGGATTGCAGTTCAGGAACTGCCTCCTTACTTTTTGTTTGAGTTGCAGCAGCATTTGGGGGCTACTATCAGGGCCAGAGGACCTGTTTTGCAAAGAACCTCACATTCAGGTAATAAAGATAATACTCGACCTTCAGTGACACAAAATAAAGGCACTAGGCCTGATATGGGGAAACCAACCACAAGGTTTGGTGGTGACATGGCAGAAGTGGGCCATGCACTTTGGCCACTTGAGTAGTGGGTGCCTAGGAGAAATATCTGATTGAGGGACTAATTGGGTATTTCACTAAGTACCTGTCGGTGCTGGATAAGGGCTTGAGAGAATAAACTTAAAGGACCCTGAACATTCTGTGAACCTTGCTTCAGCCAGGGTCTTGATCTGTGATTAAATTGCTGGTAAGGTCACGATCGGGAACAAGTCTTAAAAGAGCACCAAACAAATGGGATACAAACTCCCACTGCTCAAGATTTCTTTAATGCATGGCTTAAGTAACCTGAAAGTTGAGGCAGAGCAACTGAGTTGATTATCCAGTCTCTGAACACCAAAGAGTAACGGATATATAGATGATTTCTAAGCAAGATCTTCTGTTTGAAATTTGTGATTCCAGAGAGCTCTGAAGTTTTAAACCAAGACTGGCCCTTGCCCAAATCCATGAACATTTAAGGGTGGCCTACACTGGTTGACTGGGAGTTCTTGAATTAAAATATATCTTGGAAAAGGAGGAAACCAAAATATTATTCAGTCTGCAGCAATCTCATGCATTTAAGCCCCTGGAGGGCTTGTGTTTCTTTACTCTTGAGGTTCATTATGTCACCAGAAAGGCTTTAATATTTTACTGTGGAAGCAACATAGCCATGAAACATTAATTTCCAGGAATGTGGGAAGCATGAAATATGGGGTTTTCTACCAAATTAAGATTTTACTTGTCTCTGTTCTCACATAGTTAGGGGAACCAATTTTCCTTATCTATTTATGTAGATGCATTCTGGAAATTCAAATAGAAAAGATGTACAAAACACAGTAAGAACTTTTTTACCTTTAAAAATGTATTTCACTGATAACAACAGCAGTCACGAACATTCTAATCCACTTCACATTCTATATCCATCTTGGAACCATGTCTCTCATTACTGAATCACACCCACTCTGGTGTGTATGTGAAGAGCTGATATATTCTGCCCTGGGAGATGAGGCAGCTGTTTAGATTTTTAGACATTTGTTCACTTCTCTATTTCCACAATGCTGTTCTCTCAGCGTTGTAGTGACCAACATGGTTCAGAAAGGCCTGACACAGACACGAATGCATTAGGATTTCCAGCAGTCCTCAAGTATTCTGCACAGCGGCAGATGTCTCTGGCTAGAAGAAAAAGTGCTGACGGACAAATGAATTTGTAAGCCACTTGTAAGCCTTTTGTAAGCCATTTGTAAGCCTTTTGAGTATTCTGTTATTGCTAAGAACAGTCATTACTAGGGGTTTTAACAATATTATATACTGTATTTCTGTCCACTACCAGTTGATTAGAATGGAAGAATTAACCAAAAGCATTCCAGAAGCATCTGTGTCATGGGAACCATAGGTTTCTGGGTTATATGACATGTCAGAATATTCACCAAATCACCAGGGTTGTTTTTCTTCGTGCTACAATTAGCAATGGCACATTAAGAGAACAATTACTGGATAAGATTTGATGGCAAGAAGCCCTCTGCCATAAGTTGGAAATTCTCAACATATGCAACCATATTGCTAGAGAAGATGAGTTATGCAATTAGAACCAAAACTGGAGATTTGTTATCAAAGGATGGCAAAATGTACTAAAATTCAGCTGAGAGGTTCCCTGATCTTGTTATCTTCAGGCTTCTATGCGAGGTAATCTAACACAGATGACAATATTTGACACAGACAGTTGTGTCTACAGTCATGTGGAGGATGTTTTATAGAACCCCTTTCCTTCAGAACATGTAGGTTTCTCAGAATACAACTCTTTAAAAAGTCCGATGAAGTTTTGCCAGAAATGCATTTCAGGGGAATAAAACATGATACAAATTCTGACAGAGACAGAACAGTCCATTCTAACTTTAATTTCTTGAACAAGCCATATTTAATTTGCTTTTTGCTGCGTTTAATAATATTTAAAGTGCCAATTATTTTAAAAGTCTGATTCAAGAGAAACATTTGATTTTGTCCAAATGAAAACTTTTAATCAACTTGGGAAAGCCTGAGGTTGCATGGTTTTCCTTCATAAAGAATTGTAAAATTCTTCCTCTTTGTCCTCATTCAGAATGAAGTAGAATTTCAAATTCTGAAATGAACTTCTGTCCTCCCACAGCACTTTCTGCACCTATACGAAGAGGATGAAAAGCTTCATGTGTAATTTCTGTAAGCCTCAAGGAGATGGTATACGTCTTAGGATTTTCAAATTCAGGCTTCTACAGCTGCTGTGTTTGAAAATAAATCATAGATGCATTTGGATTGAACTAACACCCTTTGCAGTTTAGTACAGTTGTGTAATTAATACAATACCGTATTAGTTCTTCTTACAGTCTTACTATTAACACCCCATGAAATTCCATTAGCTCTGCATATGGTGCCAGACTTGTTCTGAATGTGGAAAAGAAAGAAATTTACAGTGGTAGGAAAAATAAAGAGAAGCTTTCAAGTGGTTTCCACTGCGAACATTTTGAAAAAATATTTTCCAGAATGTAATTTGTGAGGCAACCTTTTCACAAAAATATAATGCAAACATGCATTAATTTGTCATTTAAGTTTTGCCCTGGAGTGTGAAAACCCTTACGCATCACTATTGTTCTATGGCAGAAACATCAGGAAGATAAAGTAGTTCTGAAATACAGAAAATTAACCAGGTTGTCTTATTGTCCAAACTGACAGAAATGCAAAAAAACTAAATAAACTGCACAGCTGATGCCAACAAACGGATAAAACTACCCTCACATTTTTGCTTTCAATATTGTAAGGTACAGATAGCGATGGCAGTCAAAATCTGGGCTAGGTTTTCCAGAAGTTATCTGAATTTCTTCCTTCAGCGGTCTGATAGATCCTTCTTAAATTCCAAGAAGATTTAAGTGTCGTAGTGAAAATGAGAGTTATTTGTTTACACCTCAGAGAGAACACTTCAAAATGTATTACCCACTACAGAAACTTCAGAGATAATTCTTTTATATTAGTTGAGTTTTGTCCAGTATTGACTCCTTAATGAAAGAGAGATCTGACAAGGAGCTGTTAGAAAGGCTTTTAGAAATGGAGAGAATAATGAAGCAGCAATTTAGAAATGGGCTACTCCCTGGAGAAGCTGGCTCCATTGTAATTCTCTCCTGATCCTTTAGAAGTTGCTGCCCTAGAGTTGTAGTAGTGGCAGCGTACAGTTAGGAGGATTCTGGTAGATGCTTTTCTCCTTCCCAGTCCTGCGGTTCGTACATTGCCCAATCTCTGGAGTCTCACTGTGCAATCAGGAATGGCCAGGGCCTTTCTGCATCGCCAACATCCAGACAGGGACACACTGCTCAGGGAATCCCTCCTGCCTCTCTTCTCGTAGGATGGTGAGTCCACTCATTTCAATGAGGCTGTGGATGATGTTCAGGTCTCGGATGACACTACTATCCAGACAATCCAGGACACAGCCCTCCCTGGCTACATTGTCCTTGAGAATGATAACACCATTATCCTTCAAGCCATTCTGGCATCGGATGAGAAACTCCAGGAGATCTTTATCTGTCAGATACCCTACAGGTGGGAAGATGGAAAACAGATCACTATTAACCATTTAAACAGACTCCTCTTGCACACATCAGAACGATGCCTTGATCTAAGTCTCCAGACCCTACTTATCGCAGCAGAAGATCTAGTCCTTCCATATTTAATCACGAAATCTTGGGCAAATCAACAAGATCAGCAGTTACAAACTCAGATCAATATTTAGGATCCATAGTAGTAGTAGCAACACATGCGGACAGAAGTTGATGGGAATAGTAGAAAAAATACTGGGTGCTGAAGGGTTCTTTAATCCGGTGGTTAAAGTCATAATAAGAATCAGTGGCAGGAAGCCGGAGCCAAAGAAATTCATATTGGAAGTTGTGACAACTGTTCAACAGTGTAATTACCCATTGGAAACTACCAACAGAAGTGGTGTTTACCACCTCTTGAAGTCCTCAAATCAAGCGTGGTTGAATTTCTCAAGACATGTTTTAATTGAACACAAACTGTTTACTCAGTACAAGGGTAAAGGAATGAATAGAACAGCTTGTGATAGAGAGTAGGTCAAACTGGGTAATCTAACAGTCCCTTCTGTCTTTTAAAGCTACGAATCTCTACAACTTTCTGTAACATTATGCATCCATCAAAGGAGTTCTGGATCAAAGATCCAGTGAGGAATGCAAGGCCTTCCAAACTGCCAAAGAACTCTTTATATTACCCCGTACTGTTGTCATTTCTGCATATACCATATACATTTAAAAACAGTACTTTTTTTTCAATGTGTTACTGAGATTGTGTTTTTTATCCGTCCTTCTCAAAGATCAATACTTCTGTGTTGTTGAGACCAGTAGTGCAGGGCTCAGAGAAGAGCAAAATGAGAACTCTCACATGTGAAACATCTAAAATGAATTAACAAGGACAGGTGGTCAGAAACTGAATGAAAAACCTGAAAAAAAAAAAAATCGTTTGTATTTTCTAGCCAAAATATTTAGTTTTCTTGATGGAAGATTTAAACTTTGATAAATGGAAGTTGTCACTTTGAAACCACATTTTGACATAGCATGTCAGGTTTCTTTAATCACCCTCTCAAAAAAAAAGACAAAGAAGAAAGCCCCAAAGCTTAAAGCTGAATACCTTTCAAGTTGAAGGAAAATGGTAATTCCTCTATGAAACGTAAACTTGCGTTTTTATTTTTTCATAAAATAACAGCCTGGACTCACACACTTCTGCATGTATAAGGCAAATTAAGATTGCATTGGCAAGATTCAGCGAAGCTTTTGAACACCTAAATTGGAACTTAGTTCTGTTAACTTAGCTTTTACACTAGTTTCCTAAGAAAATGAGATATTCATGGTGTTGTTCTCTACCAGACGGTCCTGTCTTTGCTCCACCAAAAAACCTTGAGCTTGTTGGTGTATTTTGGCCAAATTCCAGACAGGCTTAGAAGTTTGAGTAATACTCAAGATCATTTCACTGAAATTAATGGAGGAAGGAGATTCAGATCTGTGTCTATGCTACAGAAAAGGCTTGTGCTCCCTGTGTTAGCAACCACAAATAAGTCTTAGCTGATTCAGTCTCAAGGGAAGTGCCAAAATAAGAAGCGGGAGATACATTTACTGCAGTGACTGATTGTTCCGTGACTCTACAATTCAAGAAAAGCGAAACTACAAAGGAAAATTATTCTGTTCTGAAGCAATTTGCTTGTACAGCTATAAAGACCTGTTCTAGTAAGCTCAGTTTCATTACTTCTTAAGAATATGTGTAGACGACAAAAAAGTTTACCTGAATGAAACCATCCCCTGTACCAATCCCTCTATCTTTTTTTTTTTTTTTTTTTTGCCTGACAAGAAACTGTTTCCAGAGTTTTGGAGAGACAGAGCTGTTCAGGGCTCCTCTTGTGCTTTCAGATACTGACCTGCCAGCTGAAACTGCACCATGGACACTTAGGTTCACAGATTAGGAAGAAAACCCCACCTTATTTCTGAAAGGACAGTTAGGTGCTGCAGGAGGAATATTTTAAGTTTTTTTTCAGTGAGGAACATAGTCCACATTATCTGATGGCCAGTCTGCAGCTCTTAATGCTTCATGGCCCTCACTGGGGTGGTGGCAGGAGAATACGCAGGTATTTCTTAAATGAGGGGGTGCTGTGGGACATAGCCAAGCGAGCCTGTTTGATAAGCATCAGGACACATGTAAGATAGGATCTGGTTTATACGTATTGGAGATTTCACTATGGCTTTTTTTTCAGATTGTTTCCTGAAATAGCCCCAAGTCTAGATAATCATCAGCTTCAGAAATCCCTGCTCACAGGTGAGGCCAACCCCACGTATCTGCCTGCAGCACTGGCAAGGAAGGAGGAGGATTCCTGCTCAAGAAAATCCATATAAAAGGCCTGCTCCTCAGCTGCACTTTAGCATGCAGGCTACTCCCCAAGAACATGTACCTTGCTCCAGGATAAGACCTGAAAAAAACCAACTTGCTTTGCATACACTCTGCATGTGGCTAGGGGAGAGCTCTCAAACGTCTCTTGTGAGATTTTGGGAAGCAGTGTCAAAGATTGGAGACCCTCCTTTTACAGCTGCACCAGTCTTTTAATATAAACTTTAGCACAGGCTGCAGAGTTCTCTGAGGAGCTGGGCTGGGTGAATCATGTTGAACTAACCTGAAACCCACTGAATCCAGATGACATCGTATCTTTGTGGGGCTGGAGTGAATTCCTGGAGACTTTTGCAATAGTACATCTCTACTCTGTCCTCCTTGCCCTGCAGGTAGTTCGGGACCTCAGCCAGGAAATTCTCCATCATATCCACCAGTTCCACGCTCTTGAAAACTGGTAACAGGACATGCTTGCTGATACGACCTATCCCAGAGCCGCAGTCCAGGGCGCGGTTGGTGCCAGCTTTCCCTACCCCCTGTGGGATACAAGAAAATAATTTGAAATTTGAACAATGCCACCTGAAAGATCATAGCAACTGTGTTACTCGCTACGGCTTTTGGTTCATCAAGCCTAGTGTCTTGTCTTCTTATCTGTGGACTGATAAGAACCTGGGATAGTATCAGTCCAGCTTTGGGTACCTCTGTGTGAGCCAAGCCGGGCTGCTCTGGTCCCAGGCTGTTGGGGATGGGACTTCCTCATTGTGGCCCTGCATTTATTGCTGTACAAGAAGTTTTTGCTTGGTGTAAGAAGAGACATAATCTTTCAGACGCTTCTAGCTTTCTCAGAAGCTCCAATAGGCTTTGTGAAGTCCTTGTAACTCAAGCTGTCAAATATTCCTACCTCACAGCCAACTAGGTAAGACTTATTCTGAGCCCTGAAAAGGCCTAACAAAAAAAAAGTTAAGCATATCCCAAATACTGCATGCAAGAAGTAACTTCTGCACCTCGGAATTCCCAAGGTGCTGATGCACAGACATCTCTGCAGATACACAGCATCCTTGGGATCAGAGCACAGTTTTCAAAACAAGCTGTGTTTCAGTGAAGCTCTTGGAGTTGTAGGTAACTTATGACAACTCAAGAAGTTTGGACTGGAGCATATATACAATTTCTTTTTCAGGCACAGAAACAAGAAAGATGATTGAGTGGATTTTGCTTAACTGTTCTTTTCTTCTTCGTAAATATCATCTCTGGACAGAGATCAGACATGAAAAAATATGTCAGAAAGGCTACGTCTATGAGAAAATAATGAGTCACTGTAAATGGAGCTTTATAATGAAAGCTGTATTCTACATCTAAAGCTTCCATCCTAGCAATAAAAAGGCTCTTAAGAGCCCACTGCTCTTCTGTAAAACAAAAATTTTAAGTCTGTACATGCACTGACTGTGGGATTGGAGCTCCCCTGGCCAAAGTTATCAGTTAAGCAAATATATTAAAAGCAAATGTAAACACTTTCTCCCCGTCCCCTGGAACTGAGTGTTGAAGCGAAAGCTCTGGGTCAAAGTCCTTGCTGCAACTTCACGGCTCTTCAAGGAAATAAACCCAGGAACAGTCTTGCTCTTCCTGCTTCCTGGGAGACTCCCTCTGTAGCGAGCAAGCATAAATCACATAGCTGACCGGTTTTTTGGCCTTGCTTCAGTGGTTAATTCAGTAGATGATTAAGGTCAAAGGACAGTTACTGTCAATGACACGACTATGAATAGCCGGGCGAAGCATCTGGTTACACAGAGTAACTATAGAAACAGCACAAGGACCTCAGAGGCTCTCGCCAGCCTCCAGGGCTACCGGTCCCAATTTGTACACCTAGGAAGATTGATCTCCCGATGTGTGCAGGAGGCCACAAGCCTTCAGCCCTATTGGGCTCTGGAGATTACCTGTCTGTAGTTAGCCAGAAAATGGGAGCCATTCTTCATTCCCAGGCTGTGCTCAGGAGCACGTGGCTTTTACTGAGGACTAGACTAAGCTGTAACAAGGAGCTCATGAAAGGAGAAGGAACTGTGTCTTGGATCTTTACAAGGTGGATTTCCATATTGTTTGCTGGCAGGTCTATGCTGATGTGATTAAATAAAAATCTTTGAGAAAACTCAGATGACTTACCAAAACAACTACCAGAATTCGACAAAAAGCCATAGAGCTTCTTTAACATTTGTATTTCTGAGAACCTACAGTCACAGCACCTCGCTGGAAACATGGAATTCATTTCCCTTGATGTGTCACTGCAAGAACCTCACAGAATCTTTTCGGTTGGAAGAGACCTTCAGGATCACCCAGTCCAACCTCTGATGACACATCTCCATTTAACATCAAGAAGGAAAAGGAACAATCACGGGAGATGAAGCTGGATCTCACTTTGCTGAAAGCGAGCAAGAGCATCAGGCAGGCAGTTGAGAAGCCCTGTGAAGCACCACGGCTCCGTTTCTAATGAAAATGTTGACATAATTCCATGTTCAGCTAATATATTTTCAGTTTGGAAGTGCTCAGAGCTTTGACAGGGTATTAACATTTTCTTTGGAACACAAGCATTTTCCCCAAAGCCTAATTGAGTCGAAAATCAGACTCCTTATTTAAAAAAATAGTAGGAGTGAAAACTTCAAGACAGAACAGGCTTCAAAATTTAAGATTGACTGCTCCTCTCATTAGTTGCTTCCCATTTCTCAGAATCACTTTCATTAAAGCTAAATAGAGCACTCACAAATATCCCTAGGCATAAAAGAACTGTGGAATATGTTTCTGATGCTACTGCAGGCCTTGGAAGGGCAGGAAGGAAGTGTAGATATGTAGGATAAAAAAGAAATCAGAGTTCAAGAAATAGATAAAAATCACCATGGTTTTCTTCCTAAATCTAAAAATCAATAAACTAAAATAAGGTTTTCAGCAACATTGCTTCCACCCCCCTGGTCAAAGAGAAGAAAAATCACTTTCAAGAAGTTTTTCATTCAGCACGTAACCAATCAGGCAGGTGAAGTGAGGGCAAGAAAAGGAGAAAGCGTTTAGGGCAGAAAGGGAGCTATAAAGTTGATATAATCTCCACCTGTATTATTTCACACACCTAGAGTTTCTCACAACTGCTCCTGAGTTAATGGCTTCTTTGTTTTCTTTATTTCCTTTTTTACACATTACCTCTGGATTGGGCGCTCGAAAACGCAGTGTCTGTGTAGACATAAAGGCTTTAACTGCACTAATCCATCGCCATAAATATGCAGAGCTTCAGCTCTGCTGATAACCCTTCGAGTACGACTGTATCTAAGACAGCCTGTAGCTTGTCTCTACGGCACTGTTGGCTCGAGCACTGTTGCTTTTGGTTCGAGTTCTGCCCACACACGCATAAAACCTCTTAACTTGAGCACAGTGGCACTTTTAACTCAGTTTGACTCGCCCTGGGAAAGAGACAGGCTAAAATACAAGCAAAGCCCTTAGTCCTCTCTGTAATTCCTTCCATGTGCCCAGGCAAGATAAATTCTCCAATGGTAAAGAAATCTGTAGCTCAGTTTACAGTGTTGCTAAGAATCGTGCTAAGAAATGCCATACAGGAAGGTATGGAAGGGAAATGTCACTGTGTGGCATTTCCACACCAGCCAAACTAACTCAAGGGGGGTAATTTGAGTGGAACTGGGCAACTGGTTTTTAAGAAGAGCTAGTTTTTGCCAGAAAATAAAGTTTTGGAAGAAAAAAACTCTCTGTGAAATTGATATTTCAGATCTAGTGAATAGTTATAGCCAAAAAAACATGGGAAAGAATGTTGAAAATGTCAAGATACTTCTTTTTCACAACTTTCAAGGAAAAAAAAAAACCAAACCTTGTCAACTTTTCATTTCTAAATGGCATTTTTTATTTTGGAACTGAATTGAACTCCTGAAAACAAAGGGAAATGTTTTTCAGAGGGTAAAAGAATAAAATAAATGAAGCGAAATATGTTCAGTTGATCTGAAACTATTTTTCCTATTTTCTGATTTTGTTAAACTTTCCTTTAAAAAAGAAAGTTTCGTTTCTATCAGGGTGAGACAAATTGGTTTTTTTCTATCTTGATGACCTTATCAGAAAAAAAAAGTCATTCATAGAGTCATAAACTTGTGAAACAGAAATTAGCTTTACAATAAAGTCACTACTACAGAAAGCCAGTAAATATCTGGTTGAGTAGGATTCAAACTGCAGTAGTAAGGAAAATAAACCATAAGTAATGTTACCAAATGACTGTATCCCAACAGAGGACAGACTCTAACAAACTCAGAATTCCTTTCTGTTCCTTTCTTTTTTTTTTTTTTTTTTTT
>VWZK01002072.1:266782-324061 GCA_013396935.1 Baryphthengus martii
TTTTTTGTCCTAGTTTGATCTTGGCCATTCAGGGTATCCTTTCTACCCCTGGCTATTAATAGGAGCAGGAATTCTGCTCTGGAGTATTTTGTATCTGTCATCGCACCTGATGCGTTGGGTATGATTTCTCTTTGGCATGCGAAACTGCTCCAGACTGTACTTCTTTCCTTTTCGGGTCTTGGAGATAAGGAAGCTTAACAGTGTGATATAAAGCTCAGGAAACTGAATCTACATGACATCTAGGAAGCGTGAAATCTTTCCCTGAGTACAAGCTTATGCACCACTTCAATTCCACAAATGTCCTTAAAACAAAACTTAAGGAACGTGCCTTGAGCTGGCTCTAGACTTGTAAGTTGTATTTCATTTTTTTCTGAAAATGCCATTTTACCACTAGGTTCAGCTGCCTTGCTGAACTTCCTTTATTTTCTCTTATTTTGTGCTTGTAGAAAGCCTGATATAGGGAGGCTCTGAAATGTTGTGAAACATTTTTCTATTAGCATTAATACAAATGACTGTTAATCAAAAAAAAAAGTAGCTCTTTACTTGTGTTTTGCTGTCTCACTTGCCCCAAAGCCTCCCTCTATCAGGTACAGCAACTTTTCCCATCAGTTGTCCTCCACTGCTATGCAGGATTTCTAGCTGTTGTGAAGCCAAACTCATTGTCCATTCCCATCCATTTAAACGATGCCCTTTTTTATACACAACATCTAATTAACCTATTGAGTTTTTATTTTTTTTTCTGCAGTAGATCATCAAGACTAAAAAAAAATACGCCATCTGGCTATCCCAAATTTGTACATTTGAGCAGAAAATGAAAGATCTATAGTAGCATTATATAGGTCTAGTCATTTTGTGAGCAGAAGAACTTAAGAAATATGTTTTCCTGAAGCTCCGTGGATTCTTTAGCACCTAATACTGTTGTGGAGCTAATTTAGTGGGCTTTTCCCCCGGGAAGAAGGATGGACAATCAGCAAACCGTCAGGCCACTCTTTTAAAGATATGCAGATTCCCAAATATGCATTTAAGCATTAATACTGTTTTCAGAAACCTAAGTGCCAAGGTAACACTGTAGGTGCTTTTAAAATCCTATTTGGCATTTCTTTGCACCTGAAGTCAAAGCAGACCCTTGAAGATGTTTACAGACCTCTAGAAATTTGACTGCAAAAGTCCTCAGTGACAGCAGAATATACAGGAAAAAACTATTTTTCCTAATGGGTAGCTTATTCTATATATTCCTAATGGTTGGTGCGGAGGAGGGGTGGGTTTTGTTGCAGCATTCTCAGAAACATCTCTAAACGGGCAAACCACAAACTCGGTATTTAGTCTCAGCTGCTTTCCCAACTGGACTGCAGGAATTTGCACGGACAAATCTCCCACTGAAACCAGCAAGGATTTTACATGAAAGGGCCCAGTTCTGCACTGAGAATTCATCTCATACCCAAACACAGCTCTAAGAGCTCCTTCCACAATCCTCTTTGCAGATTTGGAGGGCTAAGGATGCAAAATAAGTAAATAAGGACATAAGGCCAGGCAAAATGCGCATTCATGACGACGCGTGACCTGGCAGAACACATTCCTAGCCCCAAGGACAGTCAGTTATGACCTGTGACTATATTACATATGACACACGGTGCCGTTTAACAAATAGGTGACTGGGAAGAGGGCATGTCATTTCTGACACATCACCAGTATTTCTTGCAGAAGATGGGATTAAATGACTCACCCCAACAAACTTCCTGAGAAACTCCCTGGAGGATTCAATGTCTGTATTGGAGAGCTCAATGTAGTCTCCCATCATGCCCTCTTCTGTGGCTGGCACCTCCCGGTAGAAGTGTTTGGCCCTGGCGTAGAACTGCATCTCCCCATTGATAACTTGACTTGTCAATGCGTAAAGTTTCACTGCAAGCAGATAAATCACTCTTTTATTGTTAATGACAGTTATTTCTAGTTTAGTTTATTGCTTTGGAGGCACGATGCCGAAGATGCAGAAACTTAAGCTGAGCCTTCAACTCACCAAACCTCTGTTTCTAAAGCAAAGGCGGTGGATTTAATCCTGCAAGACCCTGAAGGGATACAGCTCCACTAGGCCAAATTCAGCACCTCCCAGGCTCAGACATCGCTTTGCCATCACACGAGGTTTTCACGTCCGCAAAATATCGTTTCAAGTTTGAAGTGAACATGCACGCCAAAGAGAGCAAGGGCTTTTGATTCGCTCCCAGAAAAGCTGCGGTCGGCATTTATTGCTACTGCAGGTTCATCATTTCTGCTATCACAAACCCACCAGTTCTGCACATTGTCCTGCAAGCTTTCTAGCCTTTGACAGCTCCGCGGAGAGAGCACTGAGAAGAGAGTGGATGAATGAGACACTTGCTCTGGTTTATTTTTAGTGACACTGTACTGTCTGCGGCACGACGAGGAAACTGAACCAAAGAGCAGATGGTAGTCTCGGGCCTAAATGAGTATACAGTGAGGGAGACAATTTAGAAGAGACAGTCCTAATTTTTCATCTGTCACAGATGAAGGAGCAAGATAACCAGTGGGTGATGTACTGGCAAGTTCCTGGGTGGCAGAGGTTCGGCTGTTTTGCTGGTACTACACAACAATTGTTAAGTTGCAAGCTGTTTTATTAAAACCTGTGAGATTTGCTGGGTAAAGGGCTATTTTCTCCTATTCTTTAAAAACCTGAGGTCTTTTCTCTGCGTCCTGCATTCTTCTATACTTTATGTGCATTGGTCTATCAAAAGCAGTTATGTTTTGCAGCTCAAAAGTTACGATTGAGAGGGGCCATAAACAATTTGCTTGGAAAGTAGCACCTCTCACCTCCTCCTGCGTGCATCCAAGTGTCCTGTCATTTTCCAGCGTGCAGGACAGACAGATCTAACACCACCACAAACACAAGCCTGTCTGTGAAAGCTGAGCAATAAGGAGAGATAAGAGTCACGCTGGGAACGAGTCTTTGCGAGCACCACCTTGCAATGCCCAGCATGCTCAAGGAACTGGAAATGATCCAACAGCAAACACCTTTTGGGTTAATAGCAACAGAAGGGGAGAGCTCCCGGTTGGCCGTGTCCACTGAAGGACCAGAGAGCAGTGCTTTGTCATTGCATCTTTAAAATTCCACGGGCCCGCTGCCGATCGCTGCTGGGAAGGGTCTGAATAGGCCAGGCCTTGCTCACGCCGGCTGCGGAGTGGGAATTATGCCCTCCATGCAGAGGAGGAGAGCTGGGCCAGAGGCCCTGAATATAATCCTGGAATGTATTTATTGAGGGCAAGCAAGCTCAGCAGGGAATGATAAGTGTGTGCCTGCCCATCCTCAGCAGGACAATGACATTTTGGAGGCAAATGAGCTGGGGACAAAGGAAATAGGATGGGGAATAATTACCACCAAGGACCACTCGGAACAGAATAGTGCTATTGGGTTACACGTAAGCAGCATGCCCGGCATATCCTTCATCCAACAAAAGCAGCATTACCAGCCCCTCTTGTCATCACCTGCTTAAGTCAACTGCCTAACGGATACTATTAAAGCTTTAATCCATTACACATTTATGTTATGCCTGAGAAATTTATACCGCAAGAAGCACTGAGCCCAGCAAGGGTCAAACCTGGGAGTTTTACACACTCCACTGATTATAGTCACATACTCAGAAGAAACCATTTAGCTGAAGAAATTAATATGAAGGGGGCAGCAGCCAATCCCCAGCACTAAAAAGACTCCATGGGTGGCTGTGATTCTTCCAGGAAACAATCTCCTTCTTCCCCCTAGGAGTGGCACCCTCTTGTTTTCACTGTGTCTCTTTTTGCTCCTTTTCAGATGCCAGCCTGTCTGACGAACAGAACTGAATCCCTGCATGGTGGCTTTGCAAGGTCTTCTGGACAAGAGTCTGGCGATGATTTCTAGGGCTTGTTTAATGGAGCTATCAAGGGACAGCGATTTAACCCCTTTTTGCTAGATTGAAGTGCGAGGCATTTACAGGCTGTCTGCACACGGAGACAGGGTGTTGCAGACAGCTGGCAGCACGCACCACAAATATTGAGAGTCCTTCTACTCAAAACATGAGCCTGACCCAAGGCAACATATGGGGATGATATGCTGTTCAGGATATCAGATCTGTAGTGTGTGCTCTCAGATTTCTCCCTCAGAACCAGTGTCAGCCTTGCAGAATGCCTGCTGGGACTTGCATGCATACGCCAGCTGACTGCGGCTCCTCCCGGGCCAGCTGGGGCCCCAGAGCCCTGCCTTACGTGCTGGCATCCGAAACCAGCTCTGGGCTTAGCATCCCTGGGGTCTTCTCCACACATTAAACTTTGCAAAGATCTTTTTGGTGCAAATCTCCCACCTGAGGGCATGGAAGGACACAGGCCAATGGGTGGCATTGTACTCAAAGTCTTCTCCTGGGGACCCGCAGTTTCACTCAGTGTGGGATCTATAGAGATGATTTCCACCTCTTGCTCCCTCAGTGTTACTCGTCCCTCTCAAGAATTTGCAGCACTGCCAACTCTCCCAATGCACAGCCCAATCTTCCAGACGCAGCCAATCAACCGCACCTCTAATCTGCCTGGCGGCTGTGCCTGGCATGCAGACTCCAGGGCAGCACCAGAGGGAGACGGAGGTTCGCCAGCTTGCAGAAATCTACCCCAAAAGAGAAGCCTGAGGAGGCACCCATGTCCTTGGTGGCAGTTAGGGTTGCGGCTCTGCCCCAGCGCACCTCCCACTCATCACAGGACCTGTCTAGCCGGACGCATCTGCCTTTCTGTGACCATGGGGGACTACCTCGTGCATCAGGAGATGAAAGACTTGTGAGGGCAGTTAGGGATGCACAGCTTGATTTCAATGAACTTTGTAAAGCAGGGCACTGGCAGGACAGGAGGATGGAGGCTGTATGTCTCAGATACTGGAGGAGGGGACAGACAGATGCCTTTCACAGACAAGGTTTTCAGTGTTAAGGCAGGTAATGTGTAAAGTTTAAGGTTAAAAAAGTGTTTCTAGTAAAGTAAAAAGAGTTTTTTTCATGCCACACGATCTGTCAGCTGAATCTGCTGGCGTGTCCCCTAGCTGGAGATGGTTAAAACAAACGCTCTGCAAAAGCGGGCTGAGAACAGGAACTGGTTCCCTAAAGGTCAATCACTCCCCAATCATGAGACATTAATAATTTTCAGTCACTGCAAACACAGTCTGGATACAGAGTGGTGATCTACAGCTGAATGCCAACCCCTGGACCAGACAGAGAGTATCTACCTAGGCCCTTCTGCCCTGCAAAGTCCAGAGCATTCCAATATTTTCTTACAGATCAGTTCAAAATTTTGTTTCCCAGTGCATCTGATCTAAATCTCTAGAGAAACGGACCACTTCATATGTAAGAGCGAGTGCAATCCCAACCTGCAGCAGACTGTTTTACAGTTCTTGGTTGCAGGGTTTACTCAGCTAAATTTCCCTGGCAGAAGTAAATGTTGCAAGTAATTTTTTTGAAGTTTTTATTTGTGAACATCATTTTGTGGCTCCAACTGCTTTCTGCAAGATACTGAACTAATTCCAGTTTGGCTGAGTATTTCCTTTTAAATACAACATCTGCTTTGTGCATCAGTAGAAAAATAGTTATCTGGGTGCAGGGTAGAATACAACTCTCCACTATGGCTGAGAAGCACTGAAATTCTCTTTTATAGAGGATGAATAGCAGCCCACACCCAAAGCAGATTTTGTTTACAGACATGTGCCTCACACACGGGAATATTTGTCTCCAGGGATTGATCATCTAAGTTTTCCACTGCAGACCTCACGCCACTGGCACCGAGTCCCACAGCCCATGTAAACACACGCATAATTTCCAGCATCTGAGGAGGTCCATCAAAGTCCGCTGGGCTTAAGGGCATTCACATACATTTAAGTACATTGTTGGATTAGGGCCTAAAGTTACTCATGCCTTTTATTTAGAAATGTTACCCTGGCCTGTAAACGTGACATGATTCTCTTAAGAGGCTGTGATATCAGATATCCTCGGCTCCTAAGTCAACGTGCCTAAAAGTGCTCCATCAGTGAACCTAGCAAGGGACTGGGAGGAGCACGGCGTCACCGCTGCTGGACTCACAGGAGCTTTGCCATGGAGTCCAACTAATTCGTAGAGGCTGGCAAGAAGTTTGCCAACTCTTCAGTGATCCAGGTCATGAAAAAAAAGCCTGACAGAAGGCATCTTTAGTCTGATAGGAACATTTTATGAATCTCGTTGGCTGGGAATGTAAAATCAAATAATTTCAGACAGGAAATCAAATACAGTTTTACAAGACTGAAGTAATTAGGCCCAGAAACAGCTTAAGGATAGGCTGGTGGATTCTCAGTCATTCACAGCCCTTAACCCAAGGTATTTTAATTTTCAGAAATACATACTATGACTCAGCCACAAGATACATGTATGGTAAAGGAACTTTTACATCAAATTCTAAGCTAGATATTCACAACAGTTACCTTCTAGCCTTAAAATGATCTATTAGTACTTACACCAACAGTTAACACTGTAGGAAATCCTGCTCAAGTTTCTAATATGTTATGTTTATTTTCAAAACAAATGAAAGAATAACGTTTTCATAGACTCCTTGAGATTCCATCAACTTATAATTGACTTTCCTTCCTTTCCATCTTTCCTGCCTTTTCATCGTTCACAGCTACCTACCACCAGGGACAGGAGTATTTACCACCCATGTTTCATTTTAAATAGCTGCAGCTATTGCTGCATTTGGAAAGCCAGATCAAAATACTAAGATAACACAGAAATACTATTTTTCTTTACAGGACTCATGAATCCTACCATCTTGAGCAGAGTTCTCCCTGGAGTCTGTACAGTTTCACATAATCAGGTAAGATAATCCACTTGCCTAAATGAATCACTCAGTTAGGAGGAAGCCCTCACGAATTCACTACGAAGAGTAGTTTAACAGGTTGTACAGACACATCCTTTCCATCTTAAATCCCTACAGTTCTAATACTGAGTGGAAGGTGAATAATTCTGCTTAAAAAGTGACATGGTAACGTAATACGGACTCAAGTCAAATCTACTTTTTAACTATATTGCCCTGGGAAAGTTTTGTTTCTTATTCAGGGTCAAATTTTCACAAGAAATGTATATTCTTATTCTGCATCCGAAAAAAAAAAAATGTCTTGGCATCCTGTATGAGAGGCTTTCACTGGAATCTGGCTATAAACAAACATTTCAGAAGAATTTTCTTCCCAGATAACAAATAGTAGGTTAGACAGCCTGCTGCAGAGATTGAGATTTCAAAGACTCTTGAAAAAAATGTCAGAATCATTCCCTTTCAAGTCCTTGTCCAAAACAATACAAATGACAAGGCTAAGGACACACTGAATGACAACAAAACAGGTAGCAGGCAACAGAAAGTCAAGCCTCTCCACTCTGCTAGTTTTGCATGTGTCCTTTCAAGTTCCCAACAGGTCAATGTATGTTTTGCTTATACAGTGACAAAGAAAGGAACCATCAGCCAGGACTCAAACTTCCTTTCACTCCTGTGGTCTTTCCCTCGCCCTCGTCCAACAATCTGTGGAGGATCTAGGTAAAACAACAGGATACTGAATTAGAGGGGGCTGAGAGAGAGAGCACTGAATGATTTAGCTAGCACGGTAGTTTCTCTCTCTAGCTGTGTTTCTCCAAATTACTACTTAGTGTGATTAAAGCCTCTGCACTCTACCATCTACCATGATACATCTGCCCAGAGCACGGTCACAAACGCACACAGTCGCTCCTGCTCACCAGCTACTCACCCAGGGGAAGCTTTTCCAGCAGGTAAAGGTAACTCTGAAAGAAGTCATTTCGGATCGCCGTGTGCAAGACGAAGGACATGCTGTGCCGACACAGTTCTTCGTCCGTCTTGTGCCAGCGCGACTTAAAGGCCAAATGCGCTGCTTTATACGCCATGAGGAAGATGTTTTTTTGCAAGGGTGGGCAGTTGCTGTGGCTGGTGCTCGCTGGAGGACCTGTCCTTCCGAAGAGGCAGAGGCAGCGTCATTTAAATTATGGCAATGCGCTGTCATTCTATATTGGGGTGTGTGTCTGGAGCAGTGCAGGGGGTGGAGGCGGGTGAGAGGGGAGTGAGAAATGCTGGCTGTTGGCACTGGCTCAGAGTAATCTCTGGACTGTCACCCTCTGAAATGAGCAGGCGCTGGAAAGTGATAAAAAACTCAACCGGGAAATTGCTTAGCCAGGGTAAAAGTATATCTACTCCAAAAAAGAGCGGCTTTAATTCAATTACATTTTCTCTCATCTATTCAGCCTTCACTTCAAAGGAACTCAGATATTATCCAGGATCTCCTATCTCCCTCTTTTATATCTCACAGGGTGATTTTGTTTCTCTGTCTGTTCCTCGCTTTTTGTTTTTCAGTTCGAGACACCCAAGAGGAAGGCCAAAAACCAGACCATGGACGTGCCTCTATGAAAACCGTACATCCTAATAAACTGTGACTGTAGCAAGCAAAGAGGAAGCAACAGATTCAACTTCACGGTTTGGCACTGCGTATGGCAGGGCAAGCCACTCCCTCTGCACTACAATCTGCCAGGGTTCACTTCATCTGTTCAAGTGATACAGGCTATCTCATCAGCAGAGGCCAGCTGGAAGAAATTGCTGCCTGGGAACGCAGGAATGGCAAAGCCAGGGAAAGGTAAAAACTCCTTGCTTTAGCTAACAAAGTAGATAGTAGAGCAAAAGGAGATCAACTGCCCATTAACAAACTTTGACAAATATATTGGCTGGAAAAGAGAAGGAGGCTCAGGCCACTAAAGCAGGCAAAATTCTAGAAGAGAGGCAGTATGGTGAGAAGCTGAAGTGCTGCTAGGATGGAGAACCCTAAGCTGCTGAAAGAGGCTGTATACCATAAGCACGCCCCAGCCCAGAGGAGGATCGAGCCCCCAAAGGGACAAGGAGAGGCAGGTGCTCCTTCCAAACCTTGTTTGTCCCTTGGCCGTTCAGGCCCTTGCTTTGGTACAGCTTCAAGCCTCCTGAGCTGCCGAAGTGCCAGGCAAGGGGACGGGGGCTTTGTACTGACTGCGCTGACCTCCACACATTGAGCCCATGAGGTTCCTCTTTTCCAGCTGTTCATTCCAGCTGCCTGCAGCGTTAAGCACACTACAACACAGTTGGAAAAGTTGAATGCTTCCAATACAAAAGGGCTGCCATATGTCCGGAGCAGTGCTGCAACTCCTGACAAACATCGGATCAAGCTTCTGCGAGCAGAACAAAGATAACCAGCTTCCACCAAGTAAAAAGTGCTAGTAATTCAGCAGCATTCAGCAATACCTCAATTTAAAGTGTATTTTCCAATATGACTCGCTTCCCTGGAGCAGTCAATCTCTATATCTCTGCTTTGATATTATTTATATAAAGTATTTCAGGGTAAAACCCATGCCTGAGTAGTACTGCCTTTCTTGTTTCTCCAGCTACCATTCTGAACCACTCATTCGCACCTAACTGCCCTGGCACGCTGCTCCCTCAGCTGTTCCAGTCTACACGATCGGGCAGACGTGTTGGTGAATGGATCAGGGAATAAATCTTATTCAGAAAAATATACTTCTTTTTCTTTGAAGTGGGATCAGTTCCCCAATCCAGCCCACGGCTGACACAGGGGAATTTGTCATGTGCTACAATATGGGGGCTGGAACAGCCACCTGGGATGGCGGTGTGGAGGAGGCAGCCGTACAGCCACAATACAAAGTGGCCTTACCAGTACTACAGCCCTTCTCCCTGTCTCCAGTCAGAGGCACATGCTGGTGGGGGTTCCATGACAGCCGAAGGTAATCTAAGTACTGGAAGATATGCTTCTATGCTCCCACCCATCCCTGCTCCTGCATTCCTCTTTTTGGGGTGTCTGCTGAGCCACTTCAGCTTGCTCTACCAGTCGGCTTTTTCTGTCTGGTCAGCACCGTGAAACCAGCTCAGTGCAGAGCTTACAACTGCCAGGGAAGTGCAAGAAGGGAGGCAGAAATGTGCAGCTGGGGATGGGGTGGGAAGAGTGGTTAAATCAGCTCTAGTGCCACTGCAACAAAGTCTGAGCCTTTCCTTGAACAGAAGGCGATGTTGTTCACACAACCTTAGAAATTTCAGCCATCCATTGACATAACTCAGTCTCAAATTTCTTTCTGGTCATGTATCTATCAAGAGAAACACCAGGCTCTCTGCAACTAATCTTGAAATATCTGGGTCCAGACACAATCCTGGTGTACGTCTTAGTTTTCTCACAAATCTGGCCCTTTCTACTTACTTATTTATTTTCAGCCCCTCGCCAGTTAGTGAGCCAGGAATGGATGAGTCAAGACAGCACGTTAATGCTTTGGAAAGACATTATGTGAGTTCATTTTGTCACAACAAAAAGCCACCCTTAGGAACTCAGAGCCCACCTGTTCCACACTTGACACCACGTTTCACATTGGTCATGGCTGCAGTTTTGGCAATGCCCATTGTGTAGCAAAGTGACCCCTCTGCTTAGAGACGGCAGTGACTCCAAGCATGAAACCTAAGCCCTGATGCATCCCAACGCTGGGACAGCACTATGGAGGATGCTGAGACTGCAGCCCCAGGGCTCTCCACGGCTTTGACACCCATGAAGTCCACAGGGTTCTGAGTTAGGAGGATGTGTAGTGCAAGGGCAGAAAAGAGCCCTGTTTCTCTGGCATTCTGTGCACAAATAGGGCTGAACTCTCTCTTTAGAACCTACGAAGTGCCCCAGTAACTGTGACTCCAGTGGAGCTCTCTCGATTTACACCCTCTGAGAATCTGGCAGATTACAACAGGGGAAACAAGCGATATTTCAGAGCCACTCCCTATCACTTTAATGCCTTGCTAGTGATCTTCTCAGAGCATACTCCTAGCTCACTTTCCTTATAAAAAAAAGGTATGTGCAATAATGTTTGCATGTCTATGATTTCTATTTCCCCATCACCAAAAGAACATTTAAACCTGTCTATCTCAAACAAATCCCAGAACTACTGTAAAGTTTGTATCAAAACAGTAGGTGGGGTAGAGAGACAGGTCTCATCCTGGTATCACTCAGCACAGTGAGTTTTCCTCTTCTGAGACACCATAAAACCCATTAGGAGGGACGAGCACAAGTACATCCACACCTCTCTTTCCAAAGTACCGTTTTCAACCATCCAGCACAAATATGTCAGAAGCATCAATTCCCACGATGAATTTTTCAGGCTGACTGGTGGTCAGATCTCTTTTGGATAAATTAGGGGTGGGTTTGACTCACAAGTAGTCCCGCCCCACACAAAAAGAGTGAAGCTCTATAGAAGGCTGCATAAACACTAATTCTGTTTATCTTATTTGCACGTGATCAAGGCTAATCTAAGAGATACTCTGAACACACACTCAGTTCTCAGATACTAGTTCAGCTAAGTAGGTGAATCACAACAGCATTAAGCCTTTTAAAGCACTTTCAAAGTACTTCCTGTTGCAGAAACATAGATTTGTGCCCAGAAATGCCTGAAAAAGACCACAGACGTAGCAGGTTGGGTTTGTTTTTTTCAAAACACGGATGCTATATTCTCTGCTTATTTGTCAACAGCAGCATTGAAATGTCTTCTGCTAAGAACAACTCATGACTGCTGTCTGCTAACCCCATATTCTAAACAGGAGCAGTATTGGTTTACCCAGAAGCTGCAAACAATTCAAGCACTATTATCTACCCTACATTTCCATTAATAAGAAGTGTGAGGTTTGAGCGTGGGCACAATGGCATCCATACTACTTGCAAAAACGTGAGTAAACACACTTTTCAACTTTAGTTTCCTTTCCAAAGGGCCACTTGATTCTTTCTGAAGTTGAAACCAACCAGCCTCCTGTTTTGTTGGTAGTAGGGACACTGGAGAATCTGAACAAACTGAAGCCCTCCACTAAAGTAACAGCAGACACAGCCATAATGCATAACAGTCATTGCCTTGAATGGCTTCTGGTCTCAAATAAGAATGTGTTTGTGTTTATGTGGGTAAACAAATAGTTCCTCCTGTCTTCTTCCTCCTCGTGCGATCAAGCAGTTCAAGGATATCAGGTTTATCACAGATTAAAATGAAGGATCAGCTAGAGTAGCTTCTTGTTAAAGTACCTGCAGCTGATCTTAGCTTGAGGGAAGCAGGTTTAAAAAAACGCATCAGCTGGTTTATGATGAGTCACTGTGAGATTCAAGGCAGATGTGTTTGTTGGAGTATCAGGCTATTTAAAGAGAAGGTGGACTTACTTTTATACTAGTAGGCAACTACCTGTCTCTGCAGATCTGAGCTGTACATGCTACTTTTGAAACACATCAGCTGCACAGAAGAGAAAAATAAAAACATGTGCAGCAGCTCCACATATTGTGCAGGTCACAAAGGGTCGGTTTTGCCTTTAAATTATCGTGTTCTGCTTACAAAACACCTGGTATGCAAGCTGATTTCCACACGGACAAGCCATTAGGATTGCTGTAATATGTCTCTTTATCTTAAAAAGCCTCTATATTAATTCCTCTCCCTCATGCTCACACCTGGCATATGCTGTCGAGAATAGATGCAGTTAAAGCAAGTTATTTTTGGTTTATCTTTGACAACAAGTTTTTAAAAGTTCCTTAAAACCACAGGATCACATGGATAGAAGAGGGACAGGCAGAAAGCACCTGTGCAGTTATGTGGGCAGTGAAGAACAAGCTGCAGGTTGGATGGCAGGTGGTAACCTCGACAACTGACATTGCTGCAGCCAGAAAAGCAACTGCCTGTATTGTTCTGAATGCAGCTTCAGTGGCTTATTCAGAGCACCGTTGTGTGTGCCAGTGTCTGGGTGTCAAGCTGAGAAACACTGATATAGCAATAGATGCACTAATTGTCTGACTTGGAGTCTGGAACTCTTAGTCACAATCCTCACCCACCTAAATTCCGCTCACAGGTTCCATTAGACTCAGCAGTCTTCAGAAGTATTACTGTGAAAATGATTTGGTTTTGAGTTGAGCATGGAATTGAGAAAAAAAAAAAGGTGTTTTGGGTTGATTAGAAACTGAAATTATTTCTCTTTTCTCATCTGAAAAAAAAAAAATCAGGCCAAACAAAATATTTTGTTTTGTATGCAGGGCTATTTCCCCTCTTCCACGTCTTTATTTGTTTATTTGTCATTAAATTTAGGTAAAATTGGTTTCAACGTATCATATACAAGTGCAAACAATAGCAATGTTGTTGTCACCGACAGACTAGTCAGTCTTGCAAAATCACTCTGTGGCAAAAGGACCCAAGGAAATGCAGAGCAAAACAGGTTCTTGGGCAAAGAGCCAACCTGGGGCCAGGACTTCTGATCTCTCATGAGCAACCCTTCCCTTGAACCACATTTCCAAAGCAGAGTTCACTGCCTGGAGGTCAGGATGAGTCACACTCTTCAGGGCATATCCTGCACAATTCCCAGGCGCTTTCACGGGTGCAGTCAGAGCAGCAATCTGTTATCATTTATACAATTGGAATTTAGGAATCTGGAATTCCATCTAAAGAAACAAAACACAGCATGGGAGCCCTATGGATAAATACATTATAATTCATGTAAATGAAATTGGCCAGAGCTGTATTCCTACGGAGGGAATACACAGTTCTTTCCCTCTAATCCTTGTAGCTCTGAGGCCAACACTAAACTATATTTTTTAAGGGAGTGAAGGAAACTGCTCTTAGGTAGGAGTGGGATACTGTCTCATCACGTCTCGAGCACTTTGACAATCACAGCAGTACCGTGATTTGGAGATCCATAAACAGTATGCTAACGTAAATAGCGATATTTGGGGAGGACTCCTGCATGCTTTGGCTGTGAGGAGTTGATTTGGTTCTGGTTAGGGACTCTCAGTAGTGCTGGGGCTGAAGGGAAGGAAGGGCAGGGTTCCTGATGAAACTGCAGCAGGGGCAGCTCTGTTGTTCTTGATAAGAAGCATGACAGCTGTGCCCACAACATCTGCTTTTCATTGAACCCTAGTGAGAGCTCCTTGCTGAGTCTCTTCCATCCCATGTGCGGTGGTTTAATTGATGGAGCCTGAGAAGGTTTCAGGTCCAGCGTGGAATGCCGCCTTTCACTGTGATATGTGACTCCAGATAAAGTAAGGGCTGGGCTGCTTAGACTCGTCTTTTAAAAGCATTTCTTCTCAATATTGAATTTTGCATATGTTGCCCTCTGTTGGCTCAGGCGCACGATAAAGCTCTTTTTCTAGGGGAAAGCTAACAAAACCCTCCTTCAGGCTGAGTGGCAGGGTCTATGGGTTTTGGAAAAGGCAGGATCAAGCTCGCTGTAGCCTTGTTGGGTGCCTGTGTGCATAACTCATACACCCCGCCCCCTCGCATGCGAAGCTCTTCAACCATGGAGGAAGGGGGTCTGGAGACTGGCTGGCTCAGTCATTGTGGACCGCACATAAGAAGACAGCTTTATGGAGGGACCAAATGGGAAGGTGGTTTGGTGAGCCAGGATAAAGAGGATGCTGCAGCAAACAGCACAAAAACAATACAGAAAAGCCTGTAGGAGAACTGGGCAAGTGGGAGACAAATTAGTCTTAATGTCTTTCAGCTTTCGTAAGCAACCGCCAGAAACACTTTGGTAAAAGCCTTTCAAGGCTTTTTTTTTCAATTCCAAAGCAAAAGAAGGATGGCAACCCACACGATCAAAGCTCCTGCACACAGCACGGCCAGAAAAACACACCTTTCCACTTCCTCTCAGCGGGATCCTTCCTTCCTAAGGCATATGACTGACCCCCATGCTCAGCCCAAAAAGCATCCTGCCCAATTCTGTTGTCTCAGATGGCAAACGGCCGCCATGCCTTGGGAAACAGTCTAAACCCATCAGCTAGGAAAGGTCCTTTGGCTGATCCTTAGCATTTAGAGGCTGCTCCTGCACAGACCCAGACCAGGTATTTTCCTGAACTCTCAGAAGGCCTCCATCCTGGGCATGCCAGGGCACACGCTAGTGATGTGACCTCAGAGCGGTGACACCAGAAAGTGACAGCCTTCCTCTGCAGTGTGAACTTCACGACAAAACAGAAACTCCAACCTGAGGATGTAGAGAATGCATCGGGTAACAACAGATCTGTAGAAAGCAATGATGTGGGCAGACCATGGGTTAGAGAGATCATTTAACCTTCTGTAATATGCCTCTCTAATAAGAGAGGCTGAGAGGTAAAGATCCAGGCTTTCCAATCTGGAGCTCTGTGGACCTCTCCCTGCTGCTGGCTAGGGTGGCAAATATCGGATGGGCATCATCCTGATCCAGTACAACAGCACATTTCCCAGCAGTGCTGGAGAACATTTTTTTTTTATTTTTTTTTTTTTTTGTTAGGACAGGTAAAACTAGACTGAAAAACGTGTTGTTCTGTGAGTCATAAAGCAATAGGACACTGAGTGTCTTCTAGGTTTGTGCCTGACTGCTTCTACCTGAAATAAGCCCCATAGCTCCTCTTACTTGTCATCTATCATGAAAGATCCACCCAGGACAAGAAATTGCCTGTGCTGCAGATAGTCTGGAGCTGCTCCGGGACAGCCTGGTCAGCCTGCTCATTTGTGCTGTCTGCACAGAGCCACTGACCCCTTTCTGCTGCCAAAGAGCTGAACTGTGCTTACCTCTCCCTCAGCACAGTTCCTGTCATAGGTCTCTCTCATCTACCTGGCAGCCAGAGCACAGAAACCTCTAGAAACATCATTAACTTTCATACTCTGTGCACATCTTTCAGCGGTGATTGCGCTTGGCCAACATGTCATTAAGTTATTAGAGGGAGGAAGAAGAGACCTGATGAATGCAAGGATAGGTAAGGCAAGATAAAACTCATTTCCTCAGGAAGTCAAAGGAAAAACAGTTGAAAGGAAGAAAAGCAAAAGTTGACTATAGGGAGCAAATCTAACAAATGACCTTGAAAGGCCTCTCCCATCTTTAGATCTGGAGAAGGAACAGGCTGGCAGAAGCCGTGTGTGTGCACCAGAGAAATCAAAGGGTGTCAGGACCCGTAAGCAGAATTTTTAGTGAATCTATAAAAGTCTCAGGAGTACACTAGCCCCTGCATTTCGGATACAGGGTAGCTGTGACCTTGCTGGTTTGGGCAGCCGTCAGCCTTCGCTTGCCTCACTTGCGTGGAGACTCACAACAGCAGAACTATGCAGTGAAATCCTGTGCGTGCCTTGGAACATTGAACTTTGTATCCTCAAAACTAAGTGATAAGGGGCAAGAGGCAAGAAAACTAGATTGAGCCCAACTGCTGAACAGCATAGACACACAGGGACGTGGATTGCAGAGACCATAAGCACAATTTTTCCTCTGAAATATTGCTCTTAGAGGAGGGGCTCAAAATTTGCAGAAAATACCTTTGTTCAGAACTGAAAGTAGAAACCTAAATGATCAAGACTGAAAATTATTTGCTTTGCATGAACAATTTCTACCTGAAATACACAGTGTATGTGTATTGTCCTTTGGAACCAAAAGATAATCAAGATATGAAAAGTTCAAGATGCTCAAATATTTCCTCCAGAGGCTGGGGATTAAAAGTCTCGGCAAGTAGCAGAGGAGGGGGAAAAAAAAAAAAGAGTTAAATAAAAGAAGCAACTTTTAAGTGACCTGGCAAGGGAAACTTAAATCTTATTTTTAAGGGGTTAGGTTGTACTAAAGCTTGAAAAATTAAATCCACGGCTGTCTCCAGAGGACTATATCTCACTAAGAAAGCTTCAAGTAAGTTTATCATGTATCCAACACCTAGACATTGGACCTCAGGGACCACTAGGATAATATTTCCTCTGGATTAGCAAGAAAGCTAGCAAGTGACATTTGTAGGAGACTAACTTTAAGGGGTTTTCTTATTATAAAATGATAAATGAAGAATGAGCATACTGGGAAGGAAAGTTCTTGCAGTTTGTAAATCTAACACATCCTCAGAATTTCTTTAAAAACACACTGTCATGTCTTAAATGAGTTTTATTTAGTGACATCAGTAATTTGATGTTTTTACATCTACCATCCTCCCAGTGAGGATCAACACGTCCTTTACGAGCAATATTTTTAATCTCATAATCCCCATTATGAGGAATGCTTTCAATTTCAGAGACCATGAGCACTGGCATCAATACAATATAATATATATGAAAAAAATGTCAAGAACAAAACTATAGGAAACACAGGATGGATCTGGCACAATTACAGTGCTTTCCTTCTTCTGGGTTTCTTCACTACTAGCCAATAAAGCCCAGGATGTGTTGGAATGCTATTAATTAACTCACCTCACTGTGCCTTTCCATGACAATTGATATGCCCCTGGGTACAGAGAAATCTTATGACTCATACGAGATGCAATACTTAGCCAGAGCTGGGTGAACTAAGGACAACTTTAGTACGTTAACTTTGAAATCTGAAATCCAACGGCCAATTGAGTTTTGTATAGAAGGCACAATACAAAACTCAAGACTGTCTATACAGATGACACTGTTGGAGCTTTGCAGGATAAAGCACTTTTTTTTTTCTGTATTTTGCACTTACTGTGTCCATCTAAAAGACACCGGGTGCGAGGAACAGACCCACGGCAAAATGCCTGCAGTCTATGGATGAGCTCCAGTAATCCAGAATTACCCCCTGCTGCCCACAAAGCACATCAGTGACAACTGTAGTTCCCAGTTCTATGGAAAATCCTAAGTTACACACCTCTGTGCCACTCCGTGCCCGTACGGACAGTGTACGTGTACAGGCAGTGTAATGAAGAAAAGGCACACCCAGCAAAATTAAACAGGGAAAGTGAAATGAGGGGAATTACCTAAACAGCTTACAGATGGTAACCAAATTAGTTGAAAGCTGAAGGATTGTTTTTTCAACACACAGCTCAACAGCATTGTAAAACTTCCATTATTGTAACCCAGAAGCTCATGAGACATGGTAATTACCAGAGCTGAACTCCTGGGCTCTCGTATTTTCTCACTCACGGGCTGGCCAGACCCGACTCCGAACCTTCCTTCCCCTAGTCATCGGCTCCCAGCTGACTGTCACGCAAGTTCCATTTTTTCTTCCAACTGTCTCTGTTGTATACATTCTTCCAGTTTCCACCACAGCCATGTTGCCACAGATAGTTCTCGCAAGACCAAAGAGTGTGACAGAGCAAGTGCACTGAATCAACCAGAAGGACAGCATCTGCTTGGGTTCCTGATGAGTCTAAAACTGACTCGTCATCCCTGCTACCCAGTGGATGATTTCCTCTATCATTAACCACAATGTAAATAAAACAAATTAACCTAAAAACAGAACTCATGAAAGAATCCACTGTACACTCATCATCCACATTCTCAGATTTAAAACCAGGAAGGACTTCCGTGACCATCTAGTTGGTCATAATACACACCGAAGATGCCCATCCGTTGATCTTTGCATCAAGACCAGCCTTATCACTACCAGGAGGAAGGATTACTTCATCCACATAAATACTACGGAGTCATCCTTCTTACCTATTCAGCACTGGAAAGCCAGCATCAGGCATGGCTCTTCGAGAAACATATGTGCTGACTGAGGAGTAGCTTTGATACAAAAAAAAGGAACGGTTTTTGGAAGCAGGAGTAATTCAGTCCTGAAATAGATTCCCCAGGAAGACTATAGTGTGCATCAGTGAAGGTGATATTAGTGACAGGAATAATCTGGGTACAAATTATTTCTCTTGTGGCAGGGGGACAGACTGAAAGAGGTTGCTTCAGCACAATTTGCTATGAAACTGTGAATCTCTGTAAGGTGGAGCATTTATTTCATAAAGGTGTCTACTCCTGACATAAAGACTGGTAATAATGGAGAAGCATCCAGTCATAAATCCCAAGTTATTTCGCTGGTTAAGTGCTATTCTACCGAAGTTTTATACTTGATTTCAGCTCTGAATTCATCGAGCTTAAATGCCTCTCCTTGTGCTTCACTTGTGCTCTGCTACACTTCTCATGTGCTGTGGTTAAAATTAAGTGGAAACAAAAACTCCAATGCTGCTATCTGTAAAAGAGGCAGAATTTGCCTCTGGTAATGTCTATGCCTATGGTACTGTCGACCATAGTTCAAAAACTTAATGAAAAAGATTTTGGCTGTAAAGTATAGTGTAAAATCTTCACTTTTTCTAAGGAAATAGCCCCTGTCCGAAATATTTATAATAAAGCGTTGCAAATGAAAATTCCCCCTTTTAATCTGTTTGAAATGAGGAGCTTCTTTAAGTCACACGTCACCTTGAGCAACACCACTTCAGCTGAGGTATTCACTCCTTACACTCCCTTTGCTTTTATCTTTTTTTGACAAAAAACAAGAAAAAAAAGGTAATTATTTTTGAGCAAAGTAGAAGGAATTTGAGGATCACTTGCAGAGTCCTTTTCTTTTGGAGGGGAGGCCCGAGGAAGAGGGGGAATTCCTGATTTATGATCAAATATAGACTTGTTCAAGTGCAAAGGAGACCTCTTCTTGAAAACACTTAAGCTGGCACTTAACTTTATTACTGTGGCAAAATTAAGCATGTGCTTGAGTGATTGCAGAGTTAGAACCATAAAATGTCATAGCCTTTATAGCTATGAGTCTGCTTTCTGCCTGCTGCATCTAATAAACATTAAGAGGTGAAATTCTGTCCCCATTGGGTCACCGGTAAATGTCTCATTGACTTCAAGAGAACCAGGATTTTGGAGGAGAAATCTCGACCATTGTCACTGGGGACTACAAAATGATATTAGCAGAGTGAGGCCATCTGCTCACTCTTGTATGGACACTTTTATATTTAATTTGTCTATGTTTTCCTTAGTCCAATTAAAATGAACCCAAACTGAAAGCACGTCATTGGCTCTTCGGATCAGGATACTGCATTTCAGGTTGTTTGTAAGAAAATAAGCAGAACAAGATCACTGCCATGGAAGTCAGCAGTTCTCATTTGAATAAGCTAAGGGAGAAAGCAGGACAGCCTTTGCTCTGTCAGATCTAGTTAAAAGAAAGCTCTGCTTCTCTAGGAAGAGGTCTGCTGCTTTTCACATCTCTCCATTTTTCGTTCTACATCTGAAACAACAAAAATTTACAGCTAATTTTTTTCACAGGTTTAAATGAGCTGCAAACTGATGCATTTACTGAGGCCGGTGGTGAATTAGATGTATTATAAAATACAAAACAAGCTCTCCGTAGAGACTCCTGTTTTCATTTTGGTGAAGTCTCGTGTTCAAGGATAACAAGAGCCCCCAGTATTTACCAGCAAGATCATGTGTCGTACTGAAAATGCCCTTCTCTTGCCCAGATGTCCCTGTCACTGCTGATCAAAAAGGCATTCAAGAATCACCTTCATCTGTGTCCCAGGATTAATTTCAGCCAGAAGAGTTAAGCCAGACTTTCCCTTTGCATATCAGATTTTGCTTTGCCTCGTCTCACTTCTTCCTTCCAATATAAACTTTTAAGCCCAGGGTTTATTACCTCCATACCTCAATCATTTACTACGTGACAGCACATCAGAACAACATCATCTCCATCCCCCACTGAGCAGCACAGTCTAATCACTTAAAATGTTTCTCTGAACGTCATCCTTTCAGATTGCTGTACTTTATTTTACCTAATAAAAGGCCTTAAAGAATTTTATACTTAGTTAATTTTTACAAGGTCTACAAAAATACCCTGTATTCACTATTTTTCCCTTGAAATCCATCCACATTCTGTTTACTTGAGGGCAAGATGCAATCTTCAATGGAGACATTACAAATCTCAGGGCTGCTTTGGTTTCTTAATTCCACAATACAGAAATTAATCTATTACATTTCAACAATTCCATGTGTTACAGGAAAGCGCTGTTGTTTATTTTGTTTGATTTTATTTTTTTTCACAATGATGTAAAAAAAAAAAATCTGTGTGGGATTCAATGAAACTTTGAAGAAACCAAACCCAAAGGGATTTTCAACATGCAGCCTTGTGGTTATACACCAAAGGCCCGTATAAAGCTCATTGAACACAATGGAAATGTCTTTTCTGACTTCAAAATCAGGATTAGCATCAGTACTTTTCAATCATAATGAATTTGTTTTCTCCTAAAAGAACAAATAGGGAGAAATGAAACTAAGTTACCATGAGATGTTGCTCCGACATCAGCCTATACGCCGTCTATCTGGTTGAGAATATCTGGCCACATCCTGAGAAGAACAACAAAAAAAAAGAACAATAATCTTAATTTTTTTTGCATAAAAGTGTGTTTTCTCAATTGCATTAAAAAGGGTTTTCATTTTTTTTAATGCGAAGAAAAAAAATGTTGTCCATTTTTTCATGTTGTCCATTCCTTCTACCATTGTACCATGTATTTAACTTGAGAACACTCCACACTTCCGTCTTTCCTCGTGTTCTGTTTATCCACCTGCTTCACTCCTCTCTCACCTAACTTCTCGTCCTGCAACTTCCTCCACAGTTCTCTTCCTGTTCTGCTTTTCTCTGCAATTCCCATGCTTTTTTTTCCACCCTTCTTTATATGTCCTCACTAAAAAAAAAAAAATCTTTTCTTCTACCTAATTCTAGAACAGTATTTTGTACAACTGCTATAAGATAATATGCAAAAGTCCAAACCATCCAAACAAAACTAAAAGAGGAAAAAGCCAGAAATACTGCACATTCCAGCTTGTCTCTGCAACTCGATCACCCTTCTGCCCTAAATATCACTCTCTCCTTCTCCTTATGGATGCTTCTGATATGCTGGTGAGAGGAATCTGCAAGGTCTCATGGCAATGCCAGAAACCTCAGCACACTATAACAAAAGGGATGTAAGAAATTGTGAAAAGCAACATCACCCACTCCAGAAAACACCACATACGTGGACCTGCCCTGCATCTCACATGCATCTGCTTTTTGTTGATACAGATTGGTATTGTTTTTTTATTCTGAAACCCAAACAACAACCCACACTCCTCAAATAACTCTTGCAATAAATAACCATAGAATCACTGAATGTATTGAGTTGGAAGGGATCTTAAAAATCGTATATTCAAATCTTGCACAAGTTTTATTGACAAAAACAAGGAGAAATTAAAATCCTATTTTGACACAGTACAGAGAAAAAGGCAGCAAGATATTGCTGTCTCTAGTTCGCGTGTTTTAGTTTCTACACAGATGGACAGCAGGACCTTAGGCAGTGGGCCTGCTTTACCTTTGTCAGAGATATTAGAAAAAACAGCTCAGAGGAATCTCCATTTGGGAGCGGATGCTGCTCTGATACAACCTTTAGATAAGCTACAGCCCATTAAGATGATTTCTCATACCTCTTGGATATGACGATGTTTGGTTATTCTCTAGAGTGGCTGGGAAACAAGGTAAAATGACAGAGGATTCAGGTGCTGGCCGTACAGTATAACATATCCCAACGTAATTTTGGATTTCCAGCCACCTTAGCTGAGGCTGGAGCTACAGCAGTATCACCCCCATGCACCCTGCACATCGGCAGATGAGCAACAACACTGCTGACCCAAGAGGAAGACTGTATTTGAAAGCACCTTGCTGACCAAGGCTGCCTTGAAACTGGGCTCGGCTAAGAGGTGGAGCTGAGGAAAAAAGACAGCTCAAATGGCCATAATGGGACAGGACACAAAACCAGCCCTTCTTCAATCCTCCCCTAAACACTGCAACCAGGAAAACAAAGTCCCCTTTTTCCTGCTGCTCACAACTTCCTTAAGTACCCAGTACGAAAGAGGTGGAATCTGTCTGTAAAGGCGGGACTATTTCTTGACTTCCTCAGGGCGCAAGGACCTGTGGCCACGCTCTCCCTGGGTCCATGTTTTTCTCAGCACCATTAACTGCTGGAGGACGGGCCTTGCCCAGCTTCGGGCCCGCAGGCTGCCATATCCCACCGGCCCTCTCGTGAAGGGGCAGGTAAACCTTGAGGCAGCATGGGCGTGCTGAGGTCTGCGTGGGGTTGCCCTGGCCCTCGAGGGCAGGGGGTCAGCTACACCCCTTGGTCCTCGAAGGCTCGAGGCCTGGGATGTTTACCTAGTGCAATGAGCAGAGGCTTGGTTATTACACCCTGAGGGGGCAGAAAGATCCTGGCACGGCATGCCACGGCATGGCACCTCACAGTATCCCAGGTTGGAAGGGACCTCAAGGATCACCTAGTCCAATCCTTTAAGCTAAGGAAACACAGTTTAAACGAGCAGGCCCAGCATCCTGTCAAGCTGAGCCTTAAAACTGTCTAAAGCTGAAGAATCCACCACTTCCTTTTGGAAGACTAGTCCAATGTCTAATGGCTCTCACAGTGAAAAATTTTCCTCTGGAGTCCAACTTGAATCTCCCCAGGAGCCAATCTCCCCAGGAGCAACCCGTCTTTTCACAGAATCACAGAATGTTAGGGATTGGAAGGGACCTCGAAAGATCATCTAGTCCAATCCCCCTGCCAGAGCAGGAACCTAAATGACATCACACAGAAAGGCATCCAGGCGGGTCTTGAATGTCTCCAGAGAAGGAGACTCCACAACCCCCCTGGGCAGCCTGTTCCAGTGCTCTGTCACCCTTACTGTAAAGAAGTTTCTTCTGAAGTTTAAGCGGAACCTCCTGTGTTCCAGCTTGCACCCATTACCCCTTGTCCTGTCATTGGGCATCACTGAGAAGAGCCTAGCTCCATCGTTTTCGATGTGACTCCTTGCGAAAAGGAAATCTCCATCTTTTTAACAGCTACCCTTTACACCCTTGGACATGGTAATAAAGTCCTCCTGTAAACCTTCTCTTCTCAAGGCTGAACTAACCCAGTTCTCTTCATAGGACAGGTCTTCTAGTCCGTTGATCATCCTCGTAGCCCTCCTCTGGACCCTCTCCACATCTTTTTTTTGTACTGAACACAAGATTCGTGCCGCCGAGGACGCGAAGGGCGCAGAGAAACGCCTTCCCGCCTCAGGCTGGCACCGGCGGGGAAAGCGCCTCCGNAAGTTGGGGGTGTGCTTGGGATGTGTAGGGAGATGAGAATGAAGAGTGTTTTGAGTAGGGGGATGATGAGGTGGGTGGAGGGTTTGGGGTTGAGGAGCAGCTGGTTTGGAAAATAGTTGGAGGTTGTGGCTTTGGAGGGGGGAAGATGGGTGGGAGGCTTTGTGGTGAGTGGTTTGGAATGAGAGATAGGTTTGTTTGGGGCAGGCTGAGGCTGTCTGGTGGGCAAGAGACATGGATGGGGACTGGGAGGCTAGGCTAGGGATGAGTAAAGATTATAAAGAGGGTTTAGGGTAGAGAGAGATGAGATGACATGCTGGTGGTAACTATTTGGGAGAAAGTGGTAACTCTGAGGTATCCACAGTTTTGGAGATGGCTGTGGTGGCATTTTGTGATGTAGGTTTGGGGTGAGACGCTGAGGTGGCAGTAAGTTGAGAGGAGAACAGATGCTATTAGGAGATGAGTGAGGAGGGTTGTGTGGGTATAGGGGCTCAGATGAGGCAGGCCGTTGCTTTAGGGAACAGGCAGTCAAGGGACTGGGGAGGGGGTGTTGGGCAGTAAAGACAGGTTCAGGCTTCAGGTGGGAGAGATGAACTGATTTGGAGATGCCAGAGCATGGTTTGGCAGCCTGGAGCGGGGAGTAGGGATGACAGGTAAAGAGGCGGGATGAATGGAATGGTTTAGAAGTTGGGATGGCCTGGAGAGGTAACCATGGTGTATAAAGTAGGTGCTCTGGGATTGATATTAAAGATGTGTTGAATGAATAGTGCCTTTATCTGCCTATTTGGCAGTGAGACCAATCAGCTTAAAATTAGGGTCTGAGTAGGCAACTATTGAATTCCATCAGTTGTTTCAGGGCAGAAGTGCTAGCAATCCCAAAAGACATCAGGCCATCTAGGCCTCTATTAAGATACACTATGTAAACAGTGTCACTTTTTCCTGCTGTGCAGGTGTTTCCATCCTTCATGTCTTGAATCCTGTGGAGTTCCTGGGGTTTTTTTTTGTTAATTTCCTTTCCAGTTATTAATATTTGGAGAGCTTGCTGTTTAGGCTGTTTGAAGTTTGTCCTTTTTTTTTTTTTTTTCTCTCCTTGTGTGCTATATGTTAAGAAGCAGTGCGGAAAAAGTCCTCTTGATAATCTTTGATTGTTAGAGCTGTCAAATAAATGCGATAGCAGGTAAAAATCAAATGGCCACCTAGAATTAAATAAATAGCTTTAACTTTAGAGCAGTGTTCATTTTTAGTCTTGCGTGTTTTGTTTGTGCCATCTTAGGTGATTTTGGAGGAATCTTCTTTATGTTGTAGTCATTCTTGCAATAACCATAGTTTTCTCTCTTTCCAGTGAGCACAAACTAAAACTCCTCTGTGCTGTTTCATGTGACAAGGCTTGTGTACAAGTCTGACACTCCTCTGATCACTGTTTCCCTTTGTCATCCTCCATGAGCAGTCCCCCTCTCACCAAGTCTGACTTGCCAGAATTTGTTATTGCATTTGCAGCCTTCTCCACACGAGTAGTTTGTGCCACTCACGATGAGGATAGTTTGGTTTTGCTTTTTACTCCTGAAGGAATGAGTTAATAAAGAGTATTTACACACCAGCTTTGGTTATGTGAGTTCAGCTAGCACAGCTTTTGTCTGTAGAAAAGGCCTTCCTCTTTTAAAAATTTAATAGAGCGGGATTTTTGTTGACAAAGCAGCCAGTGCAGTGAAAGGACAGGCTGATGCATGTATGAGCTCTCCAGTGTGTTGCTGCTTCTACCAGTTGTAAGAACGTTTGTATTTTTAAATATTTTGTGGATTGACTAGATGCTTACGATCTCAAGACGGGTAGAAAAATCAGTCCAGTAGATGCTTGTTGATTTAGGGGAGGATTTTTTTCTTTAAATAAAGGGTGTTTTTTGTGATGCTGGCAATCTGAATGCAGTTGTTTCCAAATGAAAAATACTTTAGTGGCTGGCTAGTGCATTTTAGTGGAGGTCTTCAAGCAGTTCACATGGTAAGAGTTTTTAGAGAGGAAACTTGAATATGAATTAATTTGACTCCATTAGCTAGGAAATAGCTCAAGTAGTGAGGATGGTTATCGGTGTGAGAGGGCAGCAATTCTCTGCAGCTTTAAGTTCTTCAGCTGATCCATCTGCCCTTCTTAAGGAAAAAAATTAAATATGGGAAATGCTACAACTGCTTAAGCAGTCTTAGGTCGGGGATTTGCAGGTTGCTAAGCTCATCAGTGGTTTACTGCTGCCAAAAGGAGGAGGTCTTACTCCTTCCCCTTTGTCCCTGTGCATAGATAGGAAGTGTTATTCCCTTTCTATAGAGAAATTCAATTCCATAACGTATTGAAAAACTCCCTCTGCCCAAAACATGAAGAGTTTTGTGTTGGATTGGTGGAAGTGGCCTAACACTGAACCAAGGTGACTGCCAGGAGCAGGGAAAACGTGAGGCGATCTAATCCTTTTGGCACCGATGAGCTGTTAGTTCAGCTTAGTTCTTGTGAAGCTATACCAAGCTCCTGCAGGCCTGTGACCCATCCTCTTTTTTCCTATGTGTAAATATTAGCAAGCTATCACTTAACAGAGGTTTGACTGTCAGGAGAAGCGTTGGCAGTTGGGATCTCCTGGTAGATCTAAATATAAGGGAAATATATTTCGAGGTGAGGAGTGAGAGCCGGTTGCTTTTTAAATTACTTTTGTGGTTGGGCCTTGTGAGAGCAGAGAACTGGCTAATGAAGCGTCTACTTGAAGTGCTGTTAAAGGAAAAATAAAAAACCTGACATCTCTTAAAAAAAAAAAAAAGTCTGAAGTGATAAATGGAGTTCTGCTACAGTCTCATCTAGGAAAATGTTGCTCTTTAGCAGTGAGCTTGATTTGTTTGTCCTGTTCAGTTACTCTGAAGGCTGCATCCAGATCTGCAAACATTGCGAGCTCTGTGAGGCTGAAGTAGTTTTTCCTGGTCTAACTGACCCAAAGCCCTAGCTCTCTGCTGTCTCATTTATGCTGATAAAACTACTAGTGGAGTCACCTGTAAATGTGTTTATTGACATGATCTGTCTAAAGAGAAACAACACCCACACAAAACCCCAAACCAAGCAAACAAAAAAACCACACACAGACACCAAAACCCAAACCCCTGTTAGAGAGTTGTTTTTTATCTGAGTGTGCTTTCCTGGAGAATACTTTTCTGACATACCTGTAGCAAAGCAGATAGACAAGCTTGAGTTACCCCTGTTGATCTGGTAATGCCCTGAGCCTGGCAACAGACACTGTGAAGTGAAGAAAAGTAGCAGAGGGATTTGTGCTTTGGGACAAAATAGTTAATTTGAAATTCAAATGATTGGTAATTCATTCTTGGTAGATTTTTAAGTGTTAATATTTAACCAAGAGAGTCTTTGAGGAAAACTTTTTCCATTTGTAAATGGTTGCACTAGATCGGTGTAATTAGCAGAATATTTCTCCATGTTGACAATGCAACAGAGAATCAACTGGGAAATTCACCTTCTCTGTAAAATGTCTCTTTTTTTTTCATGATTGCAGTTCCTTAAGAAAGCTGGAAGACTTAGAAATCAAAGATTTATGCTGTCCCTTCCTTACTTCTGAGACTAAGGCTTGACTAATGACTTGGGTGTTTCTGTACGTACTAGAGGTAATAAGCAAGAATATGGCACTAGCCCTAAGCTTTGGTACCTCTTTGTGAAACCTAATGCGGCCTGGAAGGAGGGCAGTGCTTGGATTTAGGGTCTGAAGAGAACAGGAGACTGGTCGCTGTTGCTGATCTATGTTCTGAGATATTTTCTGAGCTTGTCGTTTAATCACTAATTACTTTGTTTTTTCTTCACGGCAGGAAGGTAAAAGGAGGCAACATAGATGTGCATCCATCCGAGAAAGCTCTCATTGTCCACTATGAAGTGGAAGCAACGATTCTGGGAGAGATGGGAGACCCCATGCTAGGGGAGCGCAAGGAATGTCAGAAGATGTAAGATCATAGCAAGTTTCAATAACCTTTTCTGGTTTTCATAGAGTCATAAATTCAATAACGCAAAACATCAACAGCCTGTAAGAAATAATGTTCTAATTTTTATAAAACTTAGTGCTATATTAGCAGAGGGTTTAGAAGTCAGGAAATAACATGTGCCTGAGAAAGTTAACATCTAACACATGCGTTGTAAACTGCTTTTCATCCATGTACTTTAAGGTATTTTGTAGAGAGAAGTGATTATTTCCATTCTATGTGATGGGAACTTGAGGTAGAGAAAAGGGAAGTGATTGATTCCTACTTAAGTGATGGTTAACGTTGGAGCAATTGAGACCACTTGGAGATATAGAGAGCCCCTGCTTTTGTGTTATCTTTGTAAGCCATGGCAGAGGCATTGGGGATATCAGGGTCATTTCTGCTTTGAGAAACTCGCAACCGTGTAGACATAAATCAAAGGACTGAAGATCCAAAAATTTAAAAACCGAAGAGAGACCTGTCTGTGTTGCAGCATTCGGCTAAAAAGTCTCAACACGAATACAGACATCGCTTCTCTGGCTCGAAAGGTGGTTGAAGAATGCAAGCTCATTCATCCCTCCAAGCTTGCAGAAGTAGAACAGCTGTTGTACTATCTGCAGAACCGCAGAGATGGCTCAGCAGGAAAAGGTAAATAATGCAGGAGCACAGTGGCCCGGGCTGCGACAGCACTGGACGACTACTGTGTGAGGTTTATCTAGCTGAGGCCGTAACTAGCTTGATGTACTAGTTCTCAGGAGATAGTGAGAGTGGGGAAGATGTATAGTTAAATCTCACTTGATTAAAAATTACAATTTTGATGTGAGATTGGAGGGAACTTTCTTTTTCACAACCAAAATTGTTTTGTTTTTTTTTTGATTAGTTAAACTTAGTATTGATAATTCTTACTGGCTACCTCGTGCTTTAGCAAGACCGGAGAGGTACAGCTTCTGCTATTTGGTGCATCCTCTTCATATTGTATCTGCCCTTGCAGTGACATCAAAAGACTCTATGGGGATCTTCCTGGAAAGATTGTCTGTTGCAAGGTTAGACAGTGCTCCAAGGCTGAATTTGCACTGTCTTTGAAGCTGGAGCGAGGAGTTTCAGAGTGTGAAAAGCTTTGGTACAGTGTAGCAGACGCTTGGGGTAATCCTCTCATCTTGCCTTCTTAAGTTCCTGATGAACAAATTACTGAGAACAGGAAATCTCTGCTCTGATGTCATGACATTTTGGTGGTCCTATATATGTCTTAAGTTCATCTTAAACTTTATTTTGATACTTTACGCTCTTCCATTCTGAATATATGTGTTTTGGTGTATCACAGGGCAGCTTTGCCACAGTGTCCGAGCAGAATCAAAACTGCTCAGGTATCTCAGTGTGGAAGTGAGATTTGTCACTCTGGGCTTCCACTAAGGTCTCCCAGCTGACTGGGCTGTAAACTCGTCATTTAGACCGAGGCGCCAAAAGGCGTCTGAGGGTTTATTTTGCTCCCTGTGGACTATTGAGCTTGAGGAATCTGACCTACCTTAGCTATGTTAGTCTAACAGGTCAGCTGGACACAAAAGGACTTTGACCTTGATGTAACCAGAATGTTTACTATGAGAGTATTGCGTGTGTGAGTTGTTTGTGTTTTTTTCTGCATAACTTAACTATAACCATGTCCTTTTCTTTCTAGAAAAGAAAGAGAAATCCAGTAAGCCCAAAGATCCACCCCCATTTGAAGGAATGGAGGTAAATATTGGTGTTAGAAGAGAAATGCAAACCCCATTTACTTCTTAAGTAAGCAGTTATGTAAGGGTGGAGGGAGAGAGGAAATGCTAAATTCTAGGGGTTTTTTTCTTACTATTTTTTTAAACAAAGAACTTGGTTTGGAAATATTGCACAATGGAATAAAAATCATCTCCATAAAGGGTAAAATATTTGACTTGCATACTTCCCCCTCCAACTATAGCACGCAGCAGGACAGCAAGTGACGTCTGGAACATCGAAGAGGACATGGGGAGTCGTGTCTGAGCATCCTTTGTTTTTTGTAATTAAGTCTTCTCAGATTTCCTGGTGTTCATTGGCAGTGTTTCTGGATGTGTTGATCTGTGCGCCCCCCCCCGCCTTGTATTTTACTTTTTTCCTAAGATCTTAACTCAAAGCTGTGCGCTCTTTTGTCTTGCAATTGAATAACATTGTGATTGATTGTGCTGAGCTGACATCTCTCTCTGTGAAACCCTTGCTTGTGACTGCTTTCAGATTGATGAAATTGCCAATATCAATGACATGGATGAGTACATCGAGTTACTGTACGAGGACATTCCTGACAAGGTGCGCGGATCTGCCCTCATCCTACAGCTGGCTCGAAATCCTGATAATTTGGAAGAACTGCTTATCAATGGTAACTTTAAAAACCACTGGTAACTTCTCTTAATGTTGTGGTGTTGATTTGTGATGCTTTCTTCTCAAAGGAAAGGTAGTCAACCTCTTTTTTTCCTGATCCTAGTTATTTGATGCTAAATTAACTTCCATTGGCATTGCTGCTGGAGACAAGAGAATATCGAGTCATATCCTGAAGATCAGGAAACTTGCTTTGAAAGTGGGATTTGCAGGCTGACATGAGTATAGGTGTCCAGTTTCTAAGGGAGTTGTTAAATTGAACGTGGATGTATCACCAAAGTATTTCACTAGCACACTATATTATTTTTTACTTATGGATCCTTTTAAAAGTCTTATCAAAATGCACAATGTCACATTCACATTGCTGTCATTTTGTCTTCATACACATAAGTGTGGTGTAGTGTGTGTTTGTAAATATATGTTTGTGCATGTATATACATTCTCATTTCCTATTGCCCTCTCCCTTCTGGGGGGAAAAAAGAACCTTATACTCTCTAAAGGTGTCAAACAAAAAAGAATAAGGGCAATCCAGACCCAGCCTCTGAAGTGATGGTAGGTTCACGTCTTGTTAATTTAATAATTTTTTCCTTGCCCCCTTTGTTTCTTTTACTGAACCCTTATACCTCCCACCCTTGATTCTTCGAGTAAATAGCAACTTCAGTATGCACTTTACCTATCCTGCAATATCAGCAAGTGAGATTATTGGAAGACTTGGACTGGGAGGGGAATGGTAAGCCATCAAATTGTGGCTTGTCTCCATGAGTTCTTGCAAATACCCTAGTGTTTGAAATTACCAGTTGCTGCTTTTCTCATTATGATCATGTCACAAATACAGTGTATGTGAAGAGGGACTAGATATGGGAAAGTGAAAGGAAAAGTAAGTGATTCAGGGAGGAAAAAGTAAGCTCAAGTATGACAAGAAGAATTATAAACCAAATTATTAAACAATACAAAGTTGCTGTAGGTGGAAAAAGTAAATAGAAGTGGATGAAAAATTATAGTTGTCAAGGTGGAATTTAAAGGAGATTTGCAAGTGAACGTGGTGATGTTCTAGGTAGGGCCTAGAGTGTGATAGATACAGAACGTACAGTTGGCAGAGGCCTCAAGAACTTCAGGTTAATGGTAGTCTTAAGATGACTTTCAGCATTTGGTTGCAATTTCCTGCATGTTTTCTCTTCTTAGGGTTTGTGGCTGAATTGCCACCCAGGCTATTCTCTGTTTTAGTGCCTTCTCCAAACAGAACTTGTGAGCAGTGTTCAAGTGAGATACATCTGAAAATCTTCCATCAGCAAACAGATGGATGTAGAATAAGGCGTATTCAAATTGTGAGTCTTGCAGGACAAAAGGCAGGAGGTGAAATGCTGATGCTCACCTAGATCTTGTTTCACTTCAGAAACTGCCCTGGGTGCGCTGGCAAGAGTTCTGAGGGAAGACTGGAAACAAAGTGTGGAACTTGCTACCAATATAATTTATATTTTCTTCTGCTTTTCAAGGTGAGTGTAGAGTCCCTGTGTATGGGACATAAGGAACTTCTCGCTGCTTAGTGGCTTTTCATTTGTATTCTGCGCTGCACTACAAAACCTCATGGAAACAGGAAAAAAAAATTGCCGAGGCAGAAACACGCTTGTTATAAATGACAAAATTGAGGCACAAAAAGAACCCCCATGCTGAGGCAGTTGTAGTACAGCTGGGAAGAAACTAGTAAGGATTCTGACCCACAGCTTATACGCTGAGCTGCCACCTTTTATTTCTCTCAGCATTCCTACAGAGAAGAAACAATAGTCAAAACTGAAGCAACTGCTTAGTGTTATCTACATATGCCAGTGTTTCAGCACACCCTGCCTAGAAATAATTCAAATGGAGTTGTCATTGCAACTTGACTTTAGACCTTTGTTATATTTCTGGTGAGTAGAGGGTCCTCTGAAGCACTTACAGTATGAAAAGTGAGGCCGATCGAAAAAAAATTTCCTGTATGTGTGAAAATTTGAATGTTTATGTTTCGACTCGGAGGAACGAACTATTGGTTGTCCTTCTACCAGTTTGGAAAAATACTCGTGTTTTCAGGAATTGTTTTTGTTTAGAAATAATATTCCTATAGAGAAGTGTTAGAATAGGGCACAGTGTAAATACCTTTTTTTCAATACTTCGTGTTGTGCAGTGTCAGGGTATTGCTACTGTAGATGTCAAAACAGATTTGGGGTTGTTTGCATTTATTTTTTTTTTCCTCACAGGTGTTTGTGTTTTTTCAATACAGCTTTTCTCAATTTCATGGAATAATCACACACTACAAAATTGGAGCTCTGTGTATGAACATCATAGACCATGAACTGAAGAGACATGAGCTTTGGCAGGAAGAACTTGCTAAAAAGAAGAAAGCTGATATCCTTTTGATGTGCTGGGGCATCTTGAGGGCTTCTGACTTGTCTTGATAGCTGTTAAGTTATATGAGCTAAGTCTATGGCAACTACTGTGAAAGCAGTAGAATTTACTAGAAAGTGCAAAATAAAATTGCTGATATGAAATAAAGATCAAGAGCGAGAAGTTTGGGTTGCTGAACGGATTAAGCTGAACTTACTGAAACAACACAAGGAAAAAAAGAGTTTTATTTTTATCAGCAATATATCTTAAGAGCATTTTTGCTGCCTATTAGAATATAATACGTCCAGGACTAGACGTATTCTCTTTTCAGGAGAAAAGAAGTCACACTGCTGGTTATAGAGGTAGCAAGCTGGTCCTGAGATAATGTCTTTATACAGGCTATCCCACAGATCTCTTTGCTTTTTACTAGTGATTTAAGAACACCTTTGAGGACAATAGTCATCTAGACTGTGTAACTTGTATCTGAGAGCCTTAACTTCTGCAATTTACTTGATGAAGATACTGAAAATCAAACCCTGAAAAAAGACTATGAGAAAACTTACAAGAAATATCAAGGGCTGGTGGTCAAGCAGGAACAGCTGCTCAGAGGTACCAAATCCAAATAGCAAATGCTATCTTTGTTGGTGAACGTGAGTAGAGGGTTCTATTGGATGCTTGTTATAACCAGAATGTCTTAAACATAATGTGTGGATGAATATGGAAGAGCATTGCCAAGGAATAGGGCAAAGATGAATACTTAATTGGATTGTTTGATGATGTGCTAATGATTTTTAAAGCGATTTGTCAGTCTTAGTGGATCCACTTAACTTTTCTCATGATGTTGTTTTGGGAGGAGTTGGGCGTTTTGGTTTTGTACATTTGCTTTGAGTTTTTTAATCTTCATCTAACTTAGCCTGTATCCGACTCAAGTTGAATAGTTTTCTCTGTCTCAGTTTTTGTGCTAAAATACATTTAATGTTAGATTGAAATGACTTGAGTGGCAAAGCTTTCTCAGGAAGGGCTTTTTAATGGTTCCCATTGGAATTGAAAGAAAAAATAAAAGCTTCTAGTAGTCATAGTTCTTTAAGGTTTTTTTTCAAAGCCACTATGAGAATTAATATTCTTAATGCTTTCTAAACAGGAATAAAAAGCATTCATGGTCAGTTTCCCTCAAAGAGCATTGGGGAGGGAGTGGAATGCTTCTGAAAGTCTTGTCTTAATCACTTAGTGTGTATATAGAGATTGTTTAGTTCTATTGTGTCTGATCTGTTGGTATGATTTGTATTGGACTTTGTTAGTTGCACTTTACCTGCTCCTAAATCTTGCTGAGGATACTCGCACTGAACTGAAGATGAGAAACAAGAACATTGTCCATATGTTAGTGAAAGCACTGGACCGTGATAATTTTGAGCTGCTTATCCTGGTTGTATCTTTCTTGAAGAAACTCAGCATTTTTATGGAGAACAAGAATGATATGGTAAGGCTCCTAGCACTCTACTGCAGTATTGGAAAGGTATGGACTCTGAAAATGTTTTGTGCTTGAGGCAAGAGTATAAATATTCCTAGCACTGGTTATCCTCTTTTGTTACTAGTAAAGTGAGTAAAAGAAAAGTAGTACAACATCTAGTCATAGCATACTGCAAAACCTCTTGAAGAACTGTCACCCCAAGCAGTGGACATGAAATTCCAAATTTTGATGCCAGCACCCTAAAGTCTTGTCATACGCCCACTTCTAGAGATGCCCATGACCTTGCCTCCAGACTAGACTCTCTTGATTTTCTGCCGTATATTGTCTTGGAAAGAAAGGCAGTTACCACTTTGCAGTTTACTAGACTAGTTTTCTTACCTCCTAGGTCAGTTTGGTCTTCAAAGACATCTCACAACTGTTCCTTCAAGCTGCCACTGGCTCCTAAGAATTGCAGGCGGTGTTATTCTTCATAGGCTTTTTTTTTCAGGTGAAATCTCAAACTTCTGAAATGGTAGCGCTTTTTTTTTTTTTTTTCGCCTGACTTTAAGCTCTAACCAAGTATCTCCTTTACTGGTATCCCACTGATTTTAGGTAGATACATGCCTTCACTTCTGTCCCTTTATGCCAGTTTCTTAAATGAAAATGATCCATTTGAGATTAATGTTACACTCCTGTTGTGAGATGAAAAGATCTGGGTAAATGCACGAGAAAATTGATTGCATTGTTGTTAGTGAAAATGTCATTTATATACATCTGCACTCAACACAAGAGGTATCTCCTTTCTTATATAAGGGTATCTTATTTCTTAACAAAAGTCAAACACCAAACATGAATTTTGGGGGGAATATAGGCTGTTTATTAGGTGATTGGTTACTGATTTAGTTTATACTTGTCTAGTGCCCTGAAGCACTTTGTTAGGAAAATAATGATTAGCTCTCCAGCCCACTGATTTGCTGGCACACTTTCTGCATTCCATTTGATTTAGTGTGAAAGGACAAATGAAAGAAAATTGTTGAATTTCTTTTATTGCAGAGTGTTTTAACAGGTTTGAAAAGACTTTTGAAAAGGTTTGTATGCTTCAGGTCAGCTGTCTGAGCATTTTTGAAGGCAAAATGAACCAAAATTAGTTGTGCAACGCCTGATTCAAAGTAAAACTGAATAATCCATGTGTATTTATAACACATTCTTTCCTCTGGTATTCAAGTGCCATATTAAATTCAAAGTAGTGAAGTGGGAGTTCTTGCTATCTTGATTGTTTTTGATCAAAGATATCCAGTCGGTTGTTTGATTATTGCACTGTGCCATGTGGGGAGAGCTGTAGTTTCTTGGTATTCATTCTGTGTGTATTTATAACTGGAAGGGCAGTTACATACGTGCAAAAGTTTGAAGAATACAAAGCAATTTTATGTGCCTCCCTCTGGCCAAGGAAGGTTCTGCGAAACAAACAAACAAACAAAAAAGAACATATTTAAAATATGTCAAATAAAAGCAGAGGAAAGTTGCTTAAATGATAGAAAATTTCTGAAGTCTTGCCAATCAATACTCAGATGTCTTTTTCTGGCTGGTAAAGTGAACATGATCTCAGGAACTGATACCACTTCTCAGTTCCTGGATTCCACTTTTTAATTTGAAAGTGATACGTGTTTCAAGATGACTTTCATTCTTTCATTAAATTAACAGAGGATGGCATGCATCCTCCGAGTGCACATGCAATGTTCTGTCTAGGGGTTCGTTTGAAATTCATAATGAAAGGTCTCATATTCTTTTTGGATGCCAATTTTCTGTCTGTCTTGGTGAGATACCTCTTTGACTCTAATGTCAGTTGCTCCAGGCTTGCTTGTGTTTAAGTTTAAATGAGTGTGTGTCGTCCCCTGCCAATCTCGTCTTGCAAGTGGTGTCTTGACCACATTCTTGCAGTATTCCAACTGTGAGGAATATTTCCAAGACATCTAAACTGTTTGGTTTAAAAACTATTTTAATCAACGTTACCCAGTAACCCAGTCGAGAAGACTTCAGTCACAGAGACACAAGCAAAGCTGCTGCATTTGGTGATCCATTGGCAGTCACTGTTATTGGTACAAATTGGATATATATTTGCATATGTGCACGTGTGAATGTATAATACACAGGTTTTTTAATGTTGAAGACAAAGTTACATTTGGATGGATTGTGCATTATGTATTTTTCTCTTTCTTGATCTACAGGTTGAAATGGATATTGTTGAAAAACTTGTGAAAATGGTACCCTGTGAACATGATGACCTGCTGAACATCACTCTTCGACTCTTACTGAATCTCTCCTTTGACACAGGCCTGAGAAATAAAATGGTACAAGTTGGTCTGCTTCCCAAACTCACTGCACTTTTAGGTATGTTTGCTTTTCTTTGTTCTAGCATAGACATCTCAGCAGGGACAGTGAAGCTGTTTGAGTCACGATATAGTGTGCCTAAAATTTGCTCTTTCTGTTTGCCAAAGAAATTCCTCACTACTAACTTTTTGTCACTTGTATCATCTTTTCAAATGCAGGTTTACATGAAAAGCTAAAATAATGTGGTTCCTAGTAGATTTAGTTTAGGTTCTCATAAACTGGTGAATGAGCCTTCTGGTCTTTAAAAAATAACTTTGATAGCTACCTGAAAAACAAGTGAGCTGACAAATGGCTGATGCTCATAATTTTGGGGGAACGCCTAGGAAAAATAGCTGGCAACTTCACAGAGCTTAGCTGATGGACGTACAAACTACCTCTTTTTTTTCCTTATGAAGGTTGGTATACCTGCTGCCTCTTATTATCTTAATGGTCTCAGTAGAGAGATCAGATATTTCCCAGCTTTGTCGGCTTCCGCTCTAGGCAGTACTGACTTTTAGACTTACCGCTTGATAGTCTGTAACTTGTGTTAAGGTCGTGTGAGCACTTCAGATGCCAGTGAAACTTTTTGTTGTCCGTAAGGGAAACCCACGGAGACAGAGAGTTTTGGAAAAAGCAGATGATTGTCCAATATGATCGTTCTTGTACACTGGGGTTCTCAGGAGGAAGTTTTTGTTGCTCCTTGTGCGTTATTCGATGCTATCTCTACATGGCCTTATTACTGTTTAGTACATGAGTTAATACCATGAAAACTTACACTGCTGTGGAAGCCTTAATCCTGTTGGTGATTAATCCAACAGCTACCTGATATATCCTGAAGTACCTCGTATCTTTTTATGTCTTCTGCCCCACAACCATGTTGTCACTTAATATCCTCCTCTGGGCTGAGTTAGGAGGAGGAAGAAAAATGGCGTTGGGAAAAATGGCGTTTGGAATCCCCCCTCTTGATGCTTATTTCCTCAAGACAATGTTATTTGGCAGTAAACTGAGAAGTGGGAGCTGGTCAGGAAATAGATTTTTCTCTCGATTGAGAGAGGATCTGGCTAGGTGGTCCAGTTCAACTTGAACTGTAGGATTTTTGGAGCAGGATCTTGTCTCTTTTGTGTGTTTTTTTTTTTTTGGTGGTTTTTTTGTTTGGTGGTTTGTTTTTTTTTTGCACCACAGCTAGTGCTGTGTGACATAAGGCTCTGGCTTCTGGGTATTTGTCACCCCAAGCAATAGCATGGCATGAATCACTGAGAAGTCCCTGCTCACAGAAGTTTCCTGTGTAATATTAGAGTCAGACTAAACTGATCAGTTAAATATCTGCTTTCCAATGTGGAGAGGAAAATTTGTTTTCAAATGCCGTTCTCTTGGGCTTGTAAGTAGGGCTGTGTGGACGGCTGTCTAACTTGGAAGAGCTGGCTGCTAAAATTGCAGTCTGTTCCTGAAGTGACTGTGAGGGTAAGCTACAGCAAGTTCTTCTAGTACTTCCAGAAGCTTCACTGTGGAAGCTCCATGGGTGGTGGTTCTTTCCTTGACTTGGAAGTGTTTCACCCTTTTTCTGGTTGTTTTGTTATTTTTTGGGTTGTTTGGTTTCAGTTGGTGGTGTTTTTGTCTGGTTTGTTGTTGCTGTTTTGGATTGGTTTGTTTTGTTGTTTGTTTGGGTTTTTTTTTGCAGAGAGGCATGTGCTGTTTGCCCTACCTCCTCCACTAGAATTGTTTGATGCTTATTTTGCAGTGTGCTGGCTAGAAAATGGAGGTATAAATATTGTTTCTCACTTGTTTCTTAAGCCAGCTCTGTGGTTCGTGAGACTATTCTTGGTACGGTGTTTCAAATAATTCTCAAATACATCACTTGGTGTATCCTGTCTCAGGGAAGCCTGCAACCTCAGAAATAAAGTAATCATGTGCCAGATGCCCCTTTTACACAGGTTTCTTGGGTATTAAACACACATTATTCAAGTCAGTACCTTTCGGCTTACATTTGCAGGTCATCATAAAGCCCTAACACACCTCAACAGCTGTTGACAAGTTACCATACAGCTCCTAATGCCAAGAGGTCAAGTTTGTTGACTCAGCCTACTGAAATATAACATTTGTGCGCGCTGGTGCCTTGGAGTCTTTAGCACCAAGTTCGAGATGAATGTAAAGTAAGTGTAGTAGGTGTTTAAGAGGAGAGTTGATATTGCAAAATTTAAAGGACAGGATTTGTCAGGCAGTGGTTTATAGCTAAGTGCTGAGGTGGCTGCAGTCTGTAGGTCTGGAAGAGGTGCCTCTTTCCCGAGGGACAGTTTGTGGCATGGGAGCGGGAAGGCTCCAAATGTAGGTGGAGACCGGAAGCAGAGGGGATGGACTGGCTTCAACTGAGCTATCAGAAATGGACTACATGTGGCATGGATATATTGAGAAGGACCATCTCCTTTCTTTCCATCTCACTCCAGAGTGTTGAGGCTGCTGTTGGAAGCATGGTCATGAGACATTCTACTTAGTCTTGGTTTCCATTTTAATTAGCCTTTTCTTTTTAATTGTGCCAATGCCTGCTTCTCCATCTAGCTTTGCCAGTCAACACCACTTGCTAGTTTTCATGGCTTCTCTTCACAAGTCTGAAGTATTGTATATGACAAGACTCTTCTTGCTCCCTCCAGGCACCCAAGTTAATCAACTACAGCTGACCTTTGTTATGCTCTGAATCTCAAAGAGCTGGGTGCAGTTGAGGGAAAATTGGCTTCAGACTTGAGATCAGAAGCTGGAGCAGAGCTGTGGAGGCCTGAGAGGCAGCCTGCTGTGTTCAGACTTTTACATACACAAGCTGCTTCAAGAGGTATGAGATTTTGTTAATTTGTGCCACTTCAGTTCTTTAAGAAAACTTTATAATTGTTGAGTCACCAGGGCCTTGCGAAGAACGTCTTTTGTACTCGTGGCTTTGCTTTAATACTTAGGAATTATATTTACAGAGTGATCTTCCTTTTTTTTTTTTTCCTACATTCTCTGTGTGGATGCTGTATGTGCCAGTACACGTGGAGTACTGCTTCAGTGACTTAAGATGAGAATTCATGTAAATTCACCAAGTGGTTTAAACTGCCTGAAATGTGGAAAACACCCTCTAACCATCACCTTGGAAGGAGAGACCAAAGCAGCACACTATAGACTATGTAGGTTTGCTTCACCCTTAGAGTGCTCTCATTTTGCTTTGCATGGCATAACTGGAGTGGAGGACTGACTTGCTCCACATATGGTAGAAGTTGGTGGTTAGTGTATTTGCTCGTGGAAAGTATTCTCGCTGAAAAGGGGATACCCAGATCTGAACTTCAACAAAACAGATTCACATCCTTCCTTTATCCCTGGGAATGCTCTTCCGCTGCTGGACAGAAGGAAAATGTTACCCTTTTTTCATAATTCTTCCCCTGGATGTGTGATTGGTTTCTAAAGTAAATGCCCTGGCAGCAAACAGAGGAAAACATTTTCTACAAGGAAGAATAAAAACCCTGCACTTCTTGTTTGTCCCAAATCCACTTTGTTTTTCAGTTAACGGGCCAAACCAAATACAAAATTTTTTAGTACAGCTCTCTTAAATATATGCACAGCTTGTGATTCTCATTCTTCTACTAAGGGTGCTATTTCGTGCTGCCTCTGAGGGGTTTCTTAGCTATGCCTTTGTGAAGTGAGACAAATAGTTCTCCAGGAGAACAGCGGGTGGTTTGTATAGCAGAACCAGGTGAGTGCTGCTATGTGTGTGTTAGGGCAAGCTCTTCTTGGTTAACCCTTGATCGGAAGGAGCTCCTGGCAGCATGCAGGTGTGGCAGGCACTACTGGGCTTTCTGTGTCCACCCAGGACCTAGTTATTCCTCTCAAAAAGATGTGATAGGGAATGGTGCAGAAGCTGTTACAGTGGGAACTGTATTGCTGTTTGGAAGGTAAAAGGAGTAGGTCTGGCTGCTCGCAGGGAGCAAACATTTTTTTCTACAATGTGTTCATCCCTTTGAGCTGCCCGACAATTCTTGGGTGTACTGAATGCACATGGTCTTGAAATGCCGTTTTCTTTTCATTGACTTCTCAGTGCAAGCCACTTTTAAAGAAAATAGATGATGCTTGGGAGTCAGACTAAAGTGTCTCTGCTTACTCAAAATTACTAGTTGCTCTTGAAAATTGAGGGCTGGCTGAACATAGGTATGGGTGAGCTGAAAAGTGGGAGGGTCACAAAACAGTACCGGTCGCAAATGGGGCATAAATGGGGCTGTGGAATGCAGGAGGGTTGTGTGTATGACTGCGTTATACGGTGTCAAGGTGTGCAATCTCAAAAAGATTTTAGGTGGTGGTGAACATCTTGGGTTACATTTTTCCAGTGCAGATTACAGCGACTGAAACAAAAATTGAATGTGCCTTCCCGCTGTGAGCATCCTGGTCTGACATTCTTAATTTCTCGAGTATTCCAAGCCTTAGTATCGGTACACTGTGTAGTCACAACCACCTGATGATCTCATATAGAAGTCTAAGGTTGGTGCAATAGTTTGCAAACTTCAGAGCAGGTCAAAGTGTTGTCTTACAAGTTCTTTATTTAAGCTGGTGATAGCCAGAGTAGGGGATAACTTTGCCAGTCTGTTTTAGTCCTCACTGAAGAGTCTGTCTTCATGGGGTTCATTGATAGAATTTTAAAGAGTCTTATTGAAAATCTTTTCTGGAAACTGCTGAATTTTCTCTGATATTTTTCCATACCTTACAATTTAGGTTTAATGAGCAATCAAAGAACTGCCAAACAGTTGTACGTCAGGTTTCTGAGCAATCAAGCCTTGATATGTTACGCAGCCAAGGTGGATTATATGTTGACTGCTGCTTAAAAACCAAAGCAGTACTTTGCTCTCTAATTAACGGAGTACTGTGGGGTTTTTAATGTTCTATTCCTTTTATGAAAGTTTCTTTTAAGAAGGCTTAAAGGAGATGGGTTCTCTTTATGAGCTCGCTTGGCCTTTTTGTAATGAACTTATTACGGAGCTTCACACATCTGTTGAAAAATGGAGCTTCTTACAGGCTACTGCAGTGTTTCTTTCTGACTTTAATAGGCCTCGTTTATCCTATAAAGAAACATACGTTTTCTTACCTGATCAAGTGAGCAAACAATAGGGGTCAGATGTGGCAAAGACCCTAACAAAAAGCACATGTCCAGCCATCAGGGTGAGGTAAAGTCATATCGGGATTGCTTGAAGTTATTAATGGCAGTAAAATTTATGCTTCCTCCTGTTTTCCCAATTAAATTGAGGAACCATTTTTTTTTTTTTGGTGGTTCTGCAGCAGCTGGTTCCAATACTAGTTGTGTGAATATTGCCTGAGGTGTCTCCATTCCTTTATAGTAGAAGCTGGCTGAAGCACATTAAGTAACAGCTCAACTACAGGGACCAGCCTGCTGGAAAGCAGTAATTATTAAGGGATTTATTTTAATGGCAGGCTTTTTTATCCTTTCTGGGGAGTATGGCTGAGGCTTAGGAAAAAAACGCACACACCACAACAACAACCATACACTAAAAGAAACAGAAAACAAAACCATCTCTGAACATTCAACTTCTAAATCTTTATTAGATGTGCAAATAAACTTTGCCTGTCTGACTGACTTAAGGAGTGTGTTGGGTGCACGTGTCTTAGAACCCAGCTCTTGCTTAGATACCTGAACTATGGATTCGACAGCAAATGTCAGGGATATTAAAGAAAAGTTGACTTCTGGTGTTGAGAAATATAGTGATACTGACATCCCTCTACTTTGAGTTCTAATACTGTGTTTGCAGATATAGAGTCCCAACCAGAATCCCAACTAACTAACATATTCCTGCTTCATGCTACTGGTAAATTGTACTGAATTATCAGGAAAGAATAACTGAAAGGCATAACCTTGTGGTTTTATATAAGCTTACAAGTTTTTGAAGTCTATTGTCTGCATTTTTTTTGACTCCTTTAACACTGTCCAGGGTTGGAAACAGTTTTTTGTTTTTTTTCCGTTTTGTGGCTATTACAGGTGGATCCTTGCTAATCTGAACACTCAGCCTTTGACTGTTCAGATGAGTGAAAACTCATTGCTGTGGTGTGCTGCTCTCAAGCCCATGTGTATTTAGCAGTGTTACTAGCTTTTTTTCTTAATGAAGAGGGTAACTTTGGTGTAACCCAAGAAGCTAACTTCATATTTTCTGAAAATAGAAATGCTTATGGCAGCAGCAAGGGCAGGAGTGGAGAGAGGGCAGGAATCTAAAGATAAGGAAGCTCGGTTGTTGAAAATTCACTCAACTGATGAAGGGGAAGGATCCCTGAGCCAGTATTTCTACTGTGGAGCTTGCAATATGTGACTGTGTAATTAATTCTTTTGCTTGTGTGATATGCAAAGAAGCAATTAAATTGATAATTAACAATAAAATGTGAATCTCGTCTTCTGCGTGATCTCTTGACATCTGAAAGCTTTACAGGACATCATTTGTTTTCTTAAAACATGACAGGACAGAAACAATTTTCAAATCTAGCAGTCCCATAGATCCCGAGACTTTTACAAGTTGAGGTATAAGTGGGAAGGTTACAGTCCGCTTTTCCTTTTGGAAAGGTGGAAACATCCTAACTCACAGGTTTCTGCTGCTCTTATCTAAGAGTTTCTAAGATGATCTTCTCTAGTGCAGAAGACCAGCTGCAGCTTCCCCATGCCTGCAGTTGCTAGGGTGAGAAATTCTTTGTCAGCTGACTACATTCAGACCCTTTGAGCTGATGGGGAAGGAGAGCTGCTAAAATCAAAATGTATTGCCTTGTAATGAATATAATGCTGGTATATCTCTATCCAGTCAGTTCTTCCACAACTTTGAAACGTGGCTGAAACCAGTTTCCATTTCAATGCGGTGAATCTTCCCTTCTTACAGGAAGATCAAGGCTCAAAAGAGGACATACCTAAGTTGAGCTGTGTGTTGTGTACCCACTGGCTGTGCTTTGTTGTCTTTTATGAGTGGCAATGCTGCAGCGAGGTGTTTACTGTAGATTTTTCGGTCTTTCTTGCGTAGAGCTCCAGGCAATGAAATTGAGCCTGGGGCTCCAGATGTGCAACTTCAATTTTTGTCTGGAGCTGTAATATTAAATAACTCAACCTAAATCAGTCCTTTATTAGTCCGTCAGCTTAGGATTCAGCACTATAATTCCTTCTTGGTTTCCTAGAAAAAAAAATTATATCCAGGCTTCAGATGTAGCATGTACTTAGTTCTTTGGAGGAAGAAAGAAAAACAACCCCAAAACAAGAAAAAACCAAACCAACCAAACAAAAAAACAACAAAAACAAACCCAACAAAAAACCCACCCCAACCTTGGCAAAATCAAGGCTTTAAGTTAGACTTCTGGTATGAAGCCAGTTTCACATAACATAAAGGTGGCACAAGGGGAGTTATTGGTGTGTAATTAATATCATAATGTATTATTTACAATGCGTCGTCTCCTTGAATATGAGCAGATTGGAAAATTCTTTCAGGTTTTCTTGATAAAATAAACTGATATATCCAATATGATTTGTATTTACGTATGTAAATCAAACCAATATGTGTCTCAACCACACATGGTGTAGCTTAGTCCGACTCTTTCAGAACTGGTTGCAAGGAATAATATGGGATAGAGGTAAGCAGAGATACCTTTCATCACTTTTTTTTTTCCTAAGATCACTGCTAATTATGACAGATAGGAATAAATTTTTTATTTCAGTATTTTCCGACAGCAGTGCGAAACAGTGTGTAAATCCTATATTCACTTGGTGACGTTCTTAGTCATCTAGATTTCTGATTTGCCTAATTCTGCAGCGGCTTTGACTTGAGAGTTATCGAGGTTTGAAGCAGACATGAGGATTCACTCTGCCATTTTAATAGGTATTTACCATCATTTGTGTTCTGGTTTTGATTTAGTGTAGTTAATGTTTTGCACATGAGTTGGAGAGGGTATATTTCATATTTAATGTGGAGACATTGATGATTCCATTAGAAAGGCTGGCTACTTGAATTACTGTGAGTTCGGCATTTGAATAATTCAGTCCATAACTTATATTCTGATTTTTATTTTAGGATTTGAATGTTGAGTGCTGCTGCTGCAACTCAGATTAGCATTTCAGTTTCACAGCTTTAGGGTGTCTCTTTTGTTATCGTGGAGCTAATGGAGGATTTTCTTTCGTTTTAAGTTCATCAACTCAACCAAAATATAGGACCTGATCTCATGATCAAGAAATTGTATTGTTGTTTTTTTTTCTCTTTAGCTTCCACTACTAGTACCATTTAGATCTTTAACCTTAGTAAGAGCTAGACATGGAATTCAGGCGTTGATCCACAGAACTGGCACATGGCTTCTTATTAATCTTCAAAGGCTAAAAATCTGAAGCCATTTTGAGCTCAGAACTCATCAGGTATTTATTTCCCTCTCTAATTTGCAGAAAACTAGTTGTGAAAACAGCCTGAGGGACCTTATATTTTTCCATCCCAGCTGCTCCAGCTGAACTACAGCTGCAAAAAAAAAAAAAATCTAAGTATTGTTTCTATAAACTGTTGAGTGTATTTTATAACACAATAATTCCCACAAAATCAGTAACTGCAGTTAATGACTGGTTTGTTAAGGCATTAACTGCACTCAGCTGGGAATGGCCAATTTCTCTGGAATGGCTGTATGAGAACTAAGGATAATTCAGTAACACTTTCAAATAATTATTTGGTTAATTAATGGTAAATTCTTGTGGAAATCCTATCAAAGTACTGGTGACCCCCACATTTAATATCCAATGAGTTCATTATGATTCATGTTTTATTGCCATAAATACCAAAAGAATCCATAATGACTAGGCCATTATTTTCCAGGGCTGCCCTTACTGCTTTAGGCCATTTGGCTCTTCCACCTTCAGTCATAAAAAACTTGATGCTCAAAACTACCAACATTTGTAGGCCACAACTTTCTGGCAGCTCACCAAAACTTTGGTGATTTTTATGAATGCGTTTGGCAGAGATCTGTTTTTTCTTTTCTTTCTCTTGCTTTTTTTTTTTTTTTCTAGTTAGGGGAATAATTGATGCCTACTGTACCAAGTCATAAGGAATTCTTCCTTGCAGTGTCTGCTTTTTCCTGTGTGGCCTTCAGTAGTGGTCAGGAATAGCAGAAAAGGTATCACTTCTTCAGCCAGGTGCTGGGCAGGGTTTGGATTTTTTACAGCCAAGTCTCTAAACAATGATTGACTTTAGGACTTTGTTCCTTAGCTTTCAGATGAGTATAATTTTTAAAATGTAACCTTGGTATTGGCATATTCAAGTAATAGTCAACAGCTGCCAGTATATATTTTTGGGAGTGGGGTCCCAGTCTTAAAAGGATGCCTGTTGGTGTTTTTTCAAACAATCTGTTGTTTCTTACCCTTTTATACAATTTTTGGCTTGCAAGACGGTGCTGAGTGTTTAAAATGCTGTAGCTGCTGAATCCGTTCTCTTTGACAAACTAGTTATGCACGGTTTCCAGTGAACTGTCTAATTTGAATGCTTCCTAATTGACCACCAGATTTACAGTTGTATTAAATCACACTGGCTGTGCTTAAAAACAAGCACCTTCTCTTGATTTTTCAGAAGTGTTTGATTCTTGTGATCGCACATTGCCACTGTTTTGCCTGAGAACTCAAAAAAATAAGTCAGGAGATTCTGCTTTTTCTCCACCAAAGTGCTTTCTTTGGGAAAGTGGAACAGTGAAACTTCCTTTCAGCCTGAAATTTGCTCCTTTCTGGGAAATTAAAATGAAAAGAAAGTTAAAATGCATACACCATTAAATTCTTCACAGCATGCAGCTAAGCTGGCTTTTTTTTTTCTTTGGACTTTAGCTCTGTAGTTAATTTTCATCTTCAAGTTAGTAGAATTCAGGGTTTTTTTTCCCCTGTTTACTAACAATTGAAAAATACTTCCTTGCTGAGCCTATGAAATAAGTGCCTGTGATTTAAATGCTCTAAATCCTTCTCTGTTCCCTGTGTTGACAGTAAGATGGGGCAGTTTAGGGAAAATGGGTCAGTTAACTGCATAGCAAGAAGGAGTTTAAATTCAGCTTTTGTTTTCGAAACTATAGTTGTCTTTACCTTTTGTACGTCATGAAATTTGCCTTATGGAACATAGTTGGGGAGAATGATTGAAGTGCCAGTCATTAAAAACTTGACTCTTTAAGAGGTCATTCAGATAAAATAAATTGATTTGAATTATAGATATTCTTCACACTTTAGGTTTGTGTATTTAAGTCTTTTTGGTTATTTTTGGTAGTTGAGAAACTGAGGCAGTGTTGTCTCAGTGTTTCAGGGAGCCAGCTTTTCCTCCCTTTGATACTGGCTTACCTTTTACTTCACAGAGTGTTTCCTGCATTATCCAGCAAAGTGTCATTGTAATTTGAGTCCTAAATTTGAGTCTTGATGCGTTAGAGACATGGGAAGAAGCCTTAAGAGCCGTGTAAACAGCTCTTTTTTTTCCTACCCCATGAAATTTGAAGGGATAACTTTTAAAATTTTTATATTTGCTTAAGAGAAGCCTTTGGCTGTCTGTATGGGCAGTTGTTTTTTTCCCCTGTAATTGTTGAATTGACAGTGTTGCTACAAGTGAGTGGGTAGGTAAGAGGACCGGTCACAAAAGAAGCACAAACAATAATAAACACTTCCTTTTGTTTGCTGAAAGCAGAATGTGTGTGCTTTAGCAGCTCTACCACTCTCTGCTTATTATTTTGATGGCCAGAGTAGCTTTCAGATTTGGGCATTATCCTTTCTCCAGCTGTTAAGCACGTGGAAGGTTGTGATACAAGTCGTGGGTTTTTTTCGAACAGGTAGAAATCCAGAAGAATCTGAAAGGTCAGCTATGTTTTTAGATTTGACATGAGAGAGTACTTCAGTGTTGTATGGCAACTGCCAGAAGGGTTTCATGGGTTTTTTTTTTGGTAATTCAATTTTTAAAAAAGGCACAAATGTGCATTCTCAAGGTAAAGGCATCGTACCCTTGCTGCTTAAAGGAAATTCCAGCTGCCAATGATGTATGCAGGAAAAAAATTGAACTGCGTTGGTTACTGTTTGAGGTCTTGATGCTTTGCCAAAGTGTTAAGCAGATAAGTTCTAACTTAGCTTAAATAGAAGTAGGAAGTAGGGTATTTCTGATCAGTTGTATAAAAACTGTGAATAAATTTTGAGTTGGTGACCTTATTACAACCTGGACTAAGTAGCAGAAATGTTCAGATGAATGTTCTGTCCCATGTACAGGCATTATCCTGCTAACGTAGGGCTAGAGGAGAGCTCAAGAAAACGGTCAGTCCAGATTTGAGCAGTGAGTCCAGATCAAATTCATCTGTGTTGTTTTTAAACATTTGTATGTTTATTTAAGGTTTTTAAGAACCTTTCAGTTAAATACTTCGCAAACTTACTTGCATTTACTGCTCCAATTTTTCTTGAGAATCTTTTTCTTTGGTGAATATTAATGTGAAGATAGACTCATTTTTTTCTTTAAAATGTATCAAATAACAAAAGATACCCACAGGATAATATTATCCTGTAGGATAATAAAACAATCAGTACGTGACTGACTTGAAAGGCACAGGATTCTTTCTACGACTTTTTTTTTTTTTTTAGTAGTAGTTCTTTATTTTTCTCTCTGGCAATGGTATGTTCTTTATCGTTTCGATTTGAGACAAGTGTGTTGCTGCAACGGAAATATCAACAGCTAAATTGGCATTTGATATTTAATTTACTGGCGAAGGCTTTCTCTGGATGGCCTGTCATTCTGAAGTGTTCCTTTCACAAAATACACCCCTTGCAAAGTGGGGATAAGAAAGTAGTTAGCATTGCCTTGCTTACCTCTGCACAAATACGTGGTCCATTTCGATAAGCCAGGCAAGACCCTTTCATTAATGTTGCATTTCTGATTTAAATTTCCTCTCTGTTTGCTAGAATTTTTTGTGCCTTTCGTTTTTCACTTTTTAAATTGTTTACCTAAAACGCCAGACTTCTATTAATATGGTTTTTGTTGTTTTTTTTCTCCTTCTAGCAAACGAAAACTACAAACAAGTAGCCATGTGTATTCTGTATCACATAAGCATGGACGATCGTTTTAAATCGATGTTTGCATACACAGACTGTATCCCTCAGGTACGTGTTTTGATGAGCGATGAGCCGCTAACACCCATCTCGTTCCCTGCGCCGGTCTTTTCCTCACTGAGAGCAGAGTGACACCCACCGATGGAAGCGGGAACAACCCTGGTGCTGCTGAGCCACCCGCTCATCGGGCAGCCCGACTGTTCTTGCTGTCGTGTGATGGCCCTCAGAAATAGGACAGGGGGCATCTTCTCTGTCAGTGCTTCAGCAGTGAGTTGGAAAGAATACAGGTGACCTGAGGAATTTCTGCAGAAGATCAGGGAATGTTTGAAAGAGATTAAAGCTTGTGCACAGCAGGTCCTTAGGGAACCTTGTGGAAAGTATTTCCTTTCCAGTTTTAGAAGGCATTCTTTTCTGATCCCATTGGGCATCAAAATTTCAGTGTCCCCACTATTACAGGATATGAACTGGAAACCAGCCAAGCAGTGATATGTTGCTGCATGACAATTCCTTTTCCAACTGCAGGCATGAACAACGGGAGGCCTGAAGATGAGTGAAGGATCTTCACTGATCTTGCAGGCTATGGTTTGTTACATAACGTTTTGTATCCAGCCGTGGTCTTTGATCCAAGCACAGATACAGTATCACTGGAGATTTGGGTGTATGTGTTTTGTTGTTTGGGGTGTTTTGGTTTGTTTTGGTTTGTTTGTTTTTTTATGTATAGTACCGAACCTCTTACTGATCTTTTTCTCAGTCCTGATGAGACTGGAGTTGAGGAAGCCTGCATTGCATAAATGTAAAAAGCTCTCTGGTAGCTGTTCCAGAATTGCACCACATATGTTATCTTCTTTCCTGCCAAACGTGTTTTTAACATCACATACATCCAGAATGGGAAGTTGACATGGAAGGTTTTCAGCATGTTTCTGGTCATTATCTCATGACAAAAACGGTGATGTTTTCCCATCTACCGGAAGATTTTGGAGAACAAGGGAGAACTGGTGGGAATAACTAGTTACAAAATGGTCTTACAAACATCCTGTTGACTGCCTTTTCTGCCACAAGAAGCAATTGTGTGTTAAGGCATTTACATGATATAAAGGACTTGCTTTGTTCTGAGCAGTTACCAGCCAAACCAGAATTCATGCACCGTTTCAAGGCTCGCTTATGACGTACTTTCAGGGAATCTTGGCGTGGCTCTTAGATCCCCAGTGCCTCATGTAAAGAGCTATTGAAACTTCAGTGATATCACACTCACAACATCTTTTGTTCTGATCGGCAGTGAGTGCTCAAAATAATGCTTTACAGAGCTGTATCCAGAGCCTAGTGGAGCAGGAAGCAAGTCCACTGCCTTCATTGGACTTCTGCTAAAACTACAAAACCCCAAGGATGCCAATTGCTATTGATGCTGCACTGGGCAATGTAATTACTCGCAGATCACGTCTGCCAACTATTCCAAAGAGACAGGCTGGAAAACCAGAGCTTAAATTTTTATTAATGAATGCTCAAAATGAGGTTAGTTAAGGAAGACAGAGGTATCAGCAAGTGAAGTGGACAAGGCATTGGGAGAAGAAAATAACCTTTTTTAAAAGGCATCTGGTTCTACCCTGGAAAACCAAATTCTCTTTTCAATAGCGCCTGCCCTTCTGTGGGTTTGTTTCCTTTGGAGGAAAGGTGTGCGTCTAAACTGGCAAATAGTGATTAATGAATGTTTAGGTGTTGTAGGAATCGATTGGAAAATCAGTCCCCTGTAGTCATCTCGAACAGGCGAAGCGCCTGACAAAGGCTTGCGTGTGCTGTCCCAGGTAAACATCCTGCTGGATTGCAGGAGTTAGTGGGTGCTATTCTAGTAACAGTTAAAAGTGAGTATTAACAGTTCATTCTTGTTTAGACCTCAGCAATGCGTGTTTTGTTTAAATAGGTGCAAATGCCATCCAGATGCTTATAAAAGCCTTTATTGGTAATAACCTGGCCAATCAAAGGGCATGGTTAGGCAGTGATGTCATGGTGATATTTAATATTTTACCGCAGAGCAGCGTGCAAGGTTCTCCGCCGCTTACCCACATGTTTTCCACCACGGTTGTCCTGTTTGGCCCCTCTTTGATCTCTAAGCTTCTTTTCAGCTTAATGCTGGTAAACGTCCTCTCTTGACAGCACCCTTTGCTCCTGTCCGCCATTATCTGCTGAAGTTCAGAAACCAGAGCATCACTTCAAACAGCAGAGTTAGGGAGTAGCCGGGCAGGAGAGATTCCTGAGGTATGCAGTTCTGGCATAATCATTCAAAGATGTTTGAGCTGGGCTTGGGGAGGGGGTTGGACAGAGGTGTATGTGAGCGGAGAGCTGTGGGGGTTGGCCTCTGGTCACTGGTAAATAAGTGAAGGCAGGTGCCAGAGAGTCTAGACACAGTGATTTTGGTCCTGCTCTGTGGTATCTGATACTCAATATGGGACTTGTCTGATTGAACACTACTGCCTCTTCACTGCACATGCTGCAGTCTTTTTACTGCCTTCCTGTTAAATCAGTAAAAGATGACAATGGACATAGTAAAAGCAGAACAAATTTAATTTTAATATTTCCTATTTGGCAGCAATTACTCTTCCTTTTGAAGTGGCACAAGAAGCAATCAAATTAAATGAAGACATAATGGGAAACATGGAGCTTGTACCAAACTATTATTTTAAAATTTGAACGGCTTTAATTGAAGCTGGATCTATTTTTTCTTTTTATGGAGAAGTAGTTCAGTAATTAAGAATGTAATCCCATCTTGTTAAACATCTAATTTCCACAGATTTCGTATTGTGTAAGTAATGAGAATGTTTCCCTTCGAATTATTTGAAGGGTTTTTAAAATCTGTTTTTAAAGGTTTTGTAACAGAAGAGTTGCAGGGAGTCATTTTTGAAAGCTCATGCTCCACTTACTAAGTGGCAACTTTCTGCTCTGACTAATTCACACTTATGTGACCATCAGGCTTACGGATTTAATAAACTAGGGATTTTATAAGTTCTTAAAACAACTGAGGGAAATCTGATTCTGCCTTTTTAAGAAAAGCAGGAAGAAATCAACAATAGCTTTTAAGTCAGTACATGAACGTCCCAGAAAGAGGATATGTAACACAGTTATTCATCTATTTTAAAATTATTATTATTATGATGTATGTTTGGAATGACAGGCTGCTATTTGATAACAGATAAACATAGAGTATTGCTGTAATAAAGTCTCTGGAATGAAATTCCTGCAATTCTGTTGTTTTTCTTCTTCCCCCTTTCTAAATGGGTTGTTCACCCACTTTCTCTAGCTTTTAATGCATTGCAAACAGTCTTTCCACCAGGGGGCAAGCACTCAAATGTTTCATGATTAATTGTTGGTTTCTTCTCGCCCCCCCCCACTTTTGCCACAAACTGAGCTACGGTTTTTTTGTATCCTATGTCCTGCTTATCTTTTAGCTCAATTGTTTTTGCTTCCAGTAATCTCAGTCTTGTCATCATGCTGCTTTGCTTTATAGCCTTTACGTGTCTATTGTCTGCCGTGGTTGGAAACTGAGAAGAAGAAATGGATATAATTGAGTCATGTTGGTGTGGTCTATATGCTGTTTCAAACAAATGTTCCTCTTGAACGAAACGAGACCAGATAGCCTGTGATGGAATGGACAATGCAGGTGGCCAGGTGTATAAAACGATGGCGGTCCATAGGTTATTTGCCTGAGGAATCATCCGGGAATTCACTAAACAGCTGGAACAGGACAATGGGCGATTGTCTACTTCTGTTAACCCAGTTTATTCTGTCCTGTTACCGAAAGAATAGGGCTGTTACTGGGAAGTCATTGCTATCTGGCAGTGTTCCACTCTAGCAATGGAAGCCTCCAAGATAAAGCGCATTGCTGCAGATACAGCGAATTTTCCTGTTGATGGAGTAATCACAAAGCAAAATAGTATTAGAGTTTTTCTGCAGTTTAGTATCCAGTTAGGTTCATGATTTTATTAAACCACCAGGCGTTCATCTGACATTTTGTGGAATGAAGTTGTGGAGGTTTGTTTTTTCTTATATTAAGTCTATCTAAACTTTCAAAACAAATTTGTTCATTCATAACTTAAAAAAAGCCCCAAATAAAATAAAAGAAAGTAAAAAAAATATAAAAATAAAAAAATCTATGATTACAATAAAATGTAACTAACCCAAGTTCATATGATGAGTGACTGCCATTTTTGGCACTCTATAAGCATTGCCATCCCCAAATAATGGAACTATACATCTTGTACCCTTGACCTTTATAACTTTACAGTACCTGTAGGAATTCTGAATATTAATTTAAAAAAAAAAATTAACAATGTAGATGACATCATAACATTATCCTTCTGATGCTTTGGAAAGATTAATGACTTAAGTGTGCTTGTGTTTCTTGGCAGTTAATGAAGATGCTTTTTGAATGTCCTGATGAGCGAGTTGACCTGGAACTTATTTCTTTCTGTATTAACCTTGCTGCTAACAAAAGAAATGTACAACTTATCTGTGAAGGTGAGCATACTGAGATTTTACTGTTTTCTTGGAGACTGCACCACTTTACGTCTCTGTATTTTTCTATATGCTTATATATGTAAATGATGTGCGTTTGAGCTATTTATAAATGTATATATCTATGTGTATTTTTAAAAAATAAAATGCACCTGTTCAGGTAACGATTACAAGCAAATGGCCATATCCTCCCCAGAACTGGCCTTTGTGGGAGCAGTGACACTGAACAGCGACACGTGCCCACACCTCTCATATGTGGTTCTGTAAAACACACCGATAACCTTACTGTGGGAAACTGGGGCAGTATCTTCATCTCTATGAAGATTTTATTCTACCTGATGCCTCAAATCCATCTTTAGCTAATGGGTGTTTCATCTGCCAGTACCAAATTAATAGCACAGTGATGTCATTTAGTTGCATCTTTCCATTTTTATTTTTTTTTCATTTCTTTAGTTGAGCATCTTTTGGGTTCTAGTATGTTGTTATGTGGTATAGATGGGTTCTGCATTTTATTCAGTAGCTCTCTAGATTGCTTTTAAAGGTTCATTATTTTCATACTGGCTCTTTTAAGTGCAACATTATTGTTCAGTAGCTCTAATTTTCATTTGTGTTCAAAATTTTCTCTATGAACTACTGCAATAAATCACTAGACTTTAAGAGGGACAATTGCAATCCATGGATTCTATGGCCAGCAGTTCCACTTTAAAGTTCTGTGTACAGCTCTGTAGAAGGGGAAGCAGGGAGATCCAGTTCTATGTTGAAGATACAAACGAAATTCAAGCTCGTAGCACTTACTAGATAAGCAAGGAAATTTTTTTGGAAACATACTGTTAATAGTGGAACTTGCCCTGTGCAATCCAGTATTTCAGATTTGTAATGATCTCCGTGACTGGTAAATAATCATTTAAAGTCACAATGATGTATTTATTCCCCTGGAGTGGGGAGAGAAGTCTGAGGTAGTACCAGCTGCTGTGCAGCATCTCCACTAACTTCACGTGATGGTAGGATGATTCAGATCTAGAACCTTTCATGATCTGAAGAAGTAACTAAGCGCACCTGGAGCATTTAGTTATCTGACTTTTGAAGTGTGCCCCCCAGTACATATGGTCATTATTGTAATTTTAGAGAAGCTGTGGAATTTCTACAGAGCTGGTCTTTTCAACTTAAAGTTGGAAGAAGAAATAGTTCCTGTCTAGATTCTTTGCTTTGTCCTCTTAAATTTTTCAAAGTTAAAACTGTTTTTTTTGTGTGTGTGCATATTGTTTTTTGATCAGCCAGTACTTTTCCCCATTTTTATTTATTTTTTTTAATTTATTTGGAAGACAGCCTAAGTGTTTGTTTCTTTTCAGGAAATGGTTTGAAAATGCTAATGAAGCGGGCTTTGAAATTTAAGGACCCATTGTTAATGAAGATGATCAGGAATATTTCACAACATGATGGGCCAACTAAAAGCCTGTTTATTGTAAGTACTATCTGTTACCTAACTTGATCTCTGATTCTTCCTACTGGAAAAGAATGGCTTTGGAGAGCTGCTGTGTTGATTTATGTCTTGTCTTATAAGGCTATCTCCATTGCTAGAGCAGGGTTTGCATCCCTTACTACAGGGAAAACAGATCTCAAGATGTATCCAAGAAGTCCCTGTTCCAAAACAAACATACAAAACCCAATCAGACAGGAAAAAAAAAAAAAGCCCCAGCTGCTGGAGTGAATATCATAACAAGTAGCAGTTATCCTAAATCTCTGCCTTTAGAACTAGAGGGCAAAATAAAGTGGGTGTATTGTTTGTTTGTTTCACTGTGCCAAGTGTGTTTCAAGTGGATATTTTAAAATTTTGAATACTTAATATTCAGTTAACCATGTAAAGCTATGCTTTCAAAATAAGCAGGCAAAACACAACACAACATCCTATTTGTGGAAACTTTAAACATGCTGTTAAAATGAAGACTGAATATCAAATTGTCTTAAAGCAGTAGGGAATTAAGAAGTAGGATCCATGATCCCCTCATTAATATCCCCAGAAAATCTTGTAGCTTTTAAAATCTTTAGGAGGAGAACTCCGCTACTGTCACGAACACACTATGATATTCACTGTCTTGTTTCCTTTATTTTCTAGCAGGTTTCTCAAACTATGTGTGTAGTATCTACTTTTGGAACATCTGAGCAAATGATACACGTCTCTTGAAAGTGAAAGGATGGAGAGGAAGAGTGCTGAAATGTTTTCTTCAGCTGAAATTTAAACTACGTTATTAGCCCTCATTTCAGGAGAAAAGTCGTCTTAGTGTTCTTTTGAGAACTAGTTTTGATTTGACCAAGTTGCTGTAATGTTTGTTGCTGTATTTTCTTTAGGATTATGTTGGTGATTTGGCAGCTCAAATATCAAATGATGAAGAGGAGGAATTTGTGATTGAATGCCTGGGAACACTTGCAAATTTGACCTTACCAGATCTGGACTGGGAACTTGTGCTGAAAGAGTATAAACTGGTTCCATACCTCAAGGATAAACTAAAACCAGGTCTGTACAACGTTTGGCTAGTCTTTCAAAGTATAGTGTCTCAAAGAATACTTAGAGTGCTCTTTCAGAGTAGAGTCTGTTTACCTTTAGAATTTGTGACTGTTTGGGGAAACGTGACACTGAAGAACAGAATCATATCTACAGATAAATAGACAACCGCCACAAGATTAAGAATTTCTAAGAGAGAATACTTTCTGCCTTCTGACTTACCAGGTTCTGCAGAAGATGACCTTGTTTTAGAAGTGGTGATAATGATTGGAACTGTTTCCATGGATGACTCTTGCGCTGCTCTGCTGGCTAAATCTGGAATCATCCCTGCGCTCATTGAGCTTTTAAATGGTATATTGCCATGTTTGACTTGTTTTTCAGAAAAGCTTAATTGTCGTGGCTGTGCTGTAACTGAATGCACCATTCATTTTCTCTTGTAAGGCAGGGGTAGGTGTTTTGTATATGAAAAGAGAAGCAATTCCTCTGTACTGACTAGTGGTCTAATAGACCTGGATTTTTCCCGCACCTCCACGATTCATACTGCAGTCTGGGGTCTTTCTACTTGGCTAGAGCAAGGAAGAAAACACTCATTTTCTGTTGTCACAGGAGATGAAATCTCAGGCATAACTACTAAATTGTCTAGCTGACGTGTGAGAGCTGGGCTTTCTCTAAGCATCAAGACCTTCTTGTTGTGAGATCTGAAATTGTGGCTTGTTTTTTATTTCTCCTTGCAGCTCAGCAGGAAGATGATGAGTTTGTGTGCCAGATCATCTATGTGTTTTATCAGATGGTCTTCCACCAAGCCACAAGAGATGTCATTATCAAGGAAACCCGTATCTTTTTTAACATCTAGAATTACAGCGTTTAATTTGCCATCACTGATGTTTGGCCTGTATTTCTCTTATAAACCTCCTCATCTCAGAGATTTCTTTCTAAATGGTTTGTTTCAGCTAAGGGAAAAATCCAAGCAGCCTAGACATGTAGAGGGACTGCAAGATTAATAGTAAAGATTAAAAGTTAGTTTGCTTTGAAACAGGGAGGGGGGTAGGAAGGGGATTGCTGGACCAGATGACCCATTAATTCCTCTCCAGTCTGAATTACTGTATAAAATTGTTTTGCAAATAATAGTTCAAATCATGGTCCGTAGAAGAACTTAGAGCAAGACAAAGCACAGACACTGCACCATTATACATATATTATACGTAGTCTGAAGTGCATTACAATCCTTTAACAGAATTCTTCTAAATATTATACTAGACAACATAAATAATGCCTGCTCTGTATTTTTTGTCCACCTAATTGTTCTTTGAATTTTGTGTTCGCTGTAAGTCTTCCATCTTCTTGCCACTGTGGAGACTTTGATTTCTGATACTGGCTTTCCTCCTTCTTTATTTTTTACCTGTTTGTTGATGACTGAATCTGTTCAAGTTCCTCACGTCATACATCTGTTCAGGTTTGGGGTCTTTTGTATGGTACTTGTCACTCCCAGTCAGTCTTTACTACTTAGTCTTTCAATCATTGATTGTGTTGAGCTCTTTCAGATGACCCCAAAACTGTCAAAAAAGGCACCAGCTGTCTTTGTGGACCTTAACTGAATGTGAAATTTTATTGAAACATACAGAATAAGTTGAATGGAACCCTTGTTGGGATAGCAGATTAGTGATCACATAGCTAACAATGAAAAGACTACTTCTTAATATCGTTTTTCCTTTAAGCTCTGTGGAACATCTGAGAAGCCATTTGGGATGCTGTTCTTTGTCTCCTGTTTGAATTCCTAGGTGGCTAGGAGTTTTATAAT
>VWZK01002073.1:0-31299 GCA_013396935.1 Baryphthengus martii
AGATGTTCCACTCCCTTCATCATCTTTGTAGACTCTGTTGGGCTCTCTCTAGCACTTCCTTGTCCCTCTTGAACTGAGGAGCCCAGAACTGGACCCAATACTCCAAATGTGGTCTTACCAGGGCAGAGTAGAGTGGGAGGAGGCAGGTAGGTGTTTGGCCATCTCCAGGAGACCCAAGCTCTGTCATGTGTAGCTGTTACTTGGGAAGACAAAGGAGACAGTTCTATTTCCTTGACAGACCAGTGTCAGGTTCCTCTGCAAAACAGGTTCAAAGGTGGGGCAACAGAGGCATTTGAAAGTGGCAGCACACCCCGAACCCATACCCCAGGCACCCTGGATGCGCTAATACGCACTTCCAGGAGGCTCCTTTCTGCATGAACGGCTTCGTTCTCGCATTACTGCTCGTGCAAACAGAGTGACAGTCGCTCGCTCATCTGCAAAAGAATTCGCTCATCACAAGGCACCCAGCGATTGGACCCGTCTTGAATAAACACTTGGTGGTTCTTCATGCTCCCCTACCCATCCAGCTCCAGCTTCCCACTCCTCCACCTCCTCGGCGCTTGCTGTGAGAGTGGCTGGGACAGTGACGCTCAGACGACTGGAGGTTTCTCAATGCCTCCTCGGTGCCCCTGAATTACGGCATCATTCCTGGGTCCCTTCCCATCCTAAGAACACCCTCTGCTCTGTCTAACATCAATTTTAACTTGAACCTCTGGCCAGAAGTTGCAAACTAGAAGAAACCTGAAGTACAGCTTGGAAAAAAAAAGGAATATATAGACCACTGCCCCAGCACATTCTGTTCCAGGGGCTCTTTGTAAACTTGTGCTCATAGTTGACAGATCCTTTCCTCTTGTTTCCTTTTCCATGATTCTGTTTAGATCAAGGTTGCTCCCCAAATTTTTGCTTGATACAAACCTCTTCAGTGCAAATCCTCCCTTTCCTATCTTTTACCCAAATTGTTAAGCATGCCAGTCTGAAGCAATGCTTTTCACATCAGTGGTGAGAAATATTCCTCCCTATCTACATCCAAGACACAAGTCCGTTCAAATTCTCTCCCGTTGTGATCAAAAGGAAGAGGATGAAAAGCAAAGCGTTCTTCTCCTGGTAGCTCTCCAAAGGAATTTCAGATGGCTCACAAGCTCACAACTGCTTGTCTCAATTTTCAAGTTACTCCTCTTTGTACGCAACCCTGCAGAGCTCCTCTGGGATCTCACAGGATTACTGCAGAGCTGAATTCATACCCCTGTGTCTGCATTCGGTACCTAAGCCATTGTATCATCCTTTCCTTCTTATTTCCCTGATTTGGAGGCATGTGGGCTTGCTCTGGAGTTGCTTATATTGTGATTAATGTCTGCAACAGGTATTGTCAAGACACATTCAAAATGAATCATAAAATCACAGAATGGCTTGAGTTGGAAGAAACCTTCAAGATCAACTCGTTCCAACCCCCCTGCCATGGGCAGGGACACCTCCCGCTAGAGCAGGTTGCTCAGAGCCTCATCCAGCCTGGGCTTAAACGCTTCCAGGGATGAGGCTTTGCAACTTCTCTGGGCAACCCATTCCAGTGTCTCACCACCCTTGTAGTGGTAAGCTACCAGCTGACTCATTCTGCAAGACTTAATGAAGACCAGGAGTAGTGCACAGCAATGCCAGGACAGCAAAGAACTATGACCTGCCCAGAGATGGGCAAGATGGTGCTCTTGAAGCTCACAGGCAGTTCAAGCATGGCTTAGCAAAGGCATCCATGACCAGCAGTGTGGGCTGCCATGGGACTACCAGAGGGATTTCGCAGAATCATAGAAGGTTTTGGGTTGGAAGGGATCTTTAAAGACCGTCTAGTCCAACCCCCCTGCACTGAGCAGGAATATCTGGAGCTAGAGCAGGTTGCTCAGAGTCTCGGCCAACCTGGCCTTGAACACTTCCAGGGGTGAGTCATCTACCACCTCTCTGGGCAACCTGGGCCAGTATTTCATCACCATTATCATAAGTGAGGGTCACACTGAAACGTTAATGACACAAAGCCCATAGACTGCATTTCGATTTCATGTGACTCCAACACATTCCCATCAAGTCGCTAATCCAAGTGACGTGCTCTCCCAAAACACAAATAACTACCTTTCAAGCAAAATACAGCCTCAATATGTTTTCATCAGATTTACTTACGACACAAGCATTAAACAAACATTTCCTTTCTAGCTGTAAATTTTGATTAATGATTAATTCACTTTAATGAATTTTATGGTTTTTTAAATAAGGAGGGAAAAGTCTCTTCCCTGCTTATTACTTTGCAGCCACATAGCTGGTCTTCATTTGCAGAGCTGATGCTTCCATAGAACAACTCCCGATTAGGGAAACTGAGGCAAAAAGCCCAGGCTTTCTTTTCCCTGAGGCCACTGAGTAAATTGAGCAGCAGGATGGATCAACAGCCCTGCTGGAACCGCTAAGTAGCATCGCCTTCGTTTAACGCGGATCATTATCAGGCTGCAGATGCTACTGGATGGAAAAGGCCTACCGAGTCCTTTTGCAGCTCCCTGTCAGCACAGGCTTTTTCCAGGCCATGTGCTGTAGACAAAAGTCTGCATTATACAATCCCTGCATTAAAATAATTCAAGCTGGAGGACATCTCTCATTTCCTTTGGGGGAACCAATTCAGTAGAATAGATTGCAGCATTAGGAAATATTTCCTGGTGTCCAGCCCCTGCCACAGCTTCTAGAATCTGTTGATATATTATTAATAGAAAGGAAAATAAATATAGGTATTAATGCCAGCCGACACTGTCTGCTACTAATAGCTGCTAAAGTAATATATTCCCCTTGTTTTTAGCTTTTATTAGTCTTTTTGCAGAGGGTTACAAGACCTTTATGCATCCATTAGCCAGTCAGCCATGTGAAATTAATGCGGAGTAATTTTCATAAGCATTACTCAGAACTAATAATAATTAAGCATTATTTTCTGCTCAGATACCACAGAAAATAAAGCCTGACTTTTATGCCAAGATGGGTTTGCATTAGCTTAAGGTAGGTGAATTAATTCTCATTTACAAGGCTTCCCCACCAGCTAGCCAGAAAATATCAAGGCAATTAAAACCAATTTGTGAGGTTCTGTCCCATTGCACATTCACTGCGTTTCATCATCGCTGCGAATTGCGGGTGCTTTTTTGCCGTTGCAAAGGTGGGACATGAAGGAGACCTCACTGCTTGCCTCCTTCCCCACCATTTCCAAGAAAAGTGACTTCCTTGTGAAGACCAGGACGCCTTTTGCAACGCGCTTTGTTGCTGGAGAAGCGATGAAGGCCCATGCCTTCAATGAAAGGCCAGTTCAGTCCCAGCTAAGGCTGGGATGTGGACCTCTCAGTGAAGCACGTAAAAGGCATCTAACAGAGAGAGAGGGGGGAAAAAAAAAAAGTCATGTCCTTTTGATTTATCATTTACTTGCAAAGGATGAATTTTGGCCAATTACAAAGCCAAACTCTGCAGATAGCATTTCATGGGCAGCTCAGAAACAGTTGTCTTCAGCCAGCCAGATTTTTTTTTCTCTTCCCTTTAACAACCAGCTTGAGCCAGCTGCAAGATAGAAGACACATTAGTCCAGCTAATAATTAGCTGGATGATACATTAACCCAGAGCTATCCTACTAGCCACTAAGCTAATAGGCAAACGAATAAGCTAAGAGCTTTTTCCAGGGTTTCAGTTTTCCAAGGGGAACATCGCCTTCAAGTTGCCACATCTTGACTTTGCATCTGAGCTTGGCAAATAACTGGGCCTGATGCGATTCACCAGCGTGGAAAATCCTTGTTTCTCAGAAGATGATGGCCTCTTTGTGTCCGAGACCTGGCTCTTGCATTTCATTTCCCCAGCCGCTGCCACGTGTCCCTGTCTCATGGTGGCATCTCATTTTGGTGCCTGTGTCCACATCAGTGAGATGAAGCAGGTTGACCTGAGACATGACTTCTATGGGTCAGCAGTAAAAGAAGAATGAGACCATAGGTCTGACTTTTATTACGCTTTGAAAAATCTCTTGAGTAATCTAATTCCTACTGATGAGATAAATAAAAAGAGACAATACTCAAGAAACACCATCTGGAAGGAACCACCTTGGCCTTTATATAGTGATCCACACCTTCAATGAAGAAAGGTTTCCCCATTTTGCTGTCTCGGTCTCGATCCAGCCACAGAAGCTATAAGCAGATGTTAAGATCACACAGTTTGGCTTTTCCATAGAATCTTCTTCCCTGAAACCACTGCATGGTGCTCCAGTAGCTGCAAACCAGAGATCCCTTGCTGTCCATCTATGGCATAAGAAGGATGTTACAGCAGGATCAAGCCTCAGGTCTCCCATAGCAACTGCATCCCACAGGCTGATTGCGAAAATGAAACTCTATCTCAAGTTTGTGAGGATTTGAGAGGACAAGGAAATTTTGAACTCAAAAATTCACAGCTCAGCCCTGAAATCTCATCAGAATAAATAGATACAGACAGTAAAAGAAGGAGATCAGTCACAAGCTCTACTCAGTGCAATGTTCTGTCCTTTTCAGCCTTTTCCACATGCTCTCGAGGTTCCAGAAGGACAGCCACATCCTGTCATCAAGAGACAATGTCCAAGTGTGAAAAGGGCTACAAAGATGCTGAGAGGACAGGAGCATCTGTGTGGCCAGGAAAGGCTGAGAGCCCTGGGGCTGTTCAGCTGGAGAAGAGCAGCCCCAGAGGGGAGCTGAGCAAGGCTGAGCAAGAGCTAAAAGGCATCAAGAGGATGGAGTCAGATTCTTTTAAGTGGTGTCCAGTGACAGGACAAGGGGCAATGGGCACAGCCTGGAACCCAGGAGATTTCATCTGAACAGGAGGAAAAAGTTCTTTCTTGTGAGGGTGCCAGAGCCATGGACCAGGCTGTCCAGTGAAGTTGTGCAGTCTTCTTCTCTGGAGACTTTCAAAACGCACCTGGAGGCGACCCTGGGCAGCCTGCTCTGGGTGACCCTGCTGGAACAGGGGGTTTGACTAGACAATCTCCAGAGATCCCTTCCATCATCTTTGTAGCCGCTGCTGGACTCGCTCCAGTAGTTCTTTGTCTGTCTTGAACTGGGGAGCCCAGGGCTGGACACAGTACTCCAGAGGTGGCCTCACCAGGGCAGAGAATCATCCTCCACCTACTGGCCATACTCTTCTTCACGGCCCCCAGGAGACCATTGGCCTTCTTGGCCCCAAGGGCAAGCTGCTGGCTTGTGGTGAACCTGGTGTCCCCCAGCACTCCCAGGTCCTTCTCTGTAGAGCTGCTTCCCAGCAGGTCAACCCCTCCCCTGTACTGGTGCAGGGGGTTATTCCTCCCCAGGTGCAGGACTCTACACTTGCCCTTGTTGAACTTCATGAGGTTCCTCTCTGCCCAACTCCCCAGCCTGTCCAGGTCTCGCTGAATGGCAGCTCAGCTCTGGTGTCAGCCATTCCTCCCAGTTTTGAATCATCAGCAAACTGCCTGAGGATCCACTGAATCGAAACACAAAATCTGCCCAGCCAGGCACATCACTTTTCTGACAATTATGTACATCTTCAGTGCCATGCGCCCCCTGCGCTAAAGAGCATGAGGGTTTGAATCTTTTGTCTGCCTTATCTCCAGTACACATGGCAAGTAAATTCAGTACAAATCCATTTCCTGAGCCAGCTTCCCTGGGAAATGTTGTCCTTCCCTCTTTGCACACTACTCTCTGAAACGTCTCTGTCATTAATGTAAGAACCGCCTTCTGCCAGCAGTTACCCAGAGCTAACACGGAGTAATTAATGAGGAAGTGACTGTAGTCCCTTGTACAACTCATTAGCACCTGCTAAAGTCTATGACTGAATTCCTACTCACTTCACTAGGTGAAAGGCCCAGGTAATTAAAATACGGTTTTATTATTTTATTTTATTTCTTCTATTTTTCTTTTTGGTTCAACATGCATACAAGAGGGATTCCAATATCTGAAGGGGGCCTACAGGAAAGCTGGAGAGGGACTTCTTTTTATAAGGGCCTGTGGTGATAGGACAAGGGGCAATGGTTTTTTTAAACTAGAGCAGGGGAGATTTAGATGAGACATTAGGAAGAAGTTCTTTGCTCTGAGGGTGGTGAGAGACTGGAACGGGTTGCCCAGGGAAGCTGTGGATGCTTCATCCCTGGATGTGTTCAAGACCAGGCTGGATGAGGCCCTGAGCAACCTGGTCTGGTGGGAGGTGTCCCTGCCTGTGGCAGGGGGGTTGGAACTAGATAATTTTTAAGGTCCCTTCCAACTCAAGCCATTCTATGAAAAATTAAGGTAAATACAGAGCAATTATTGCCTCAGCGTTGATAGAATCATAGAATCACAGAATCATTCAGGCTGGAAAAGACCTTTAAGACCATCAAGCCCAACTGTGTATTTAATACCGTTTGCACTGAAATGGTGTTACTGTAGCTACATGTCTGCATCTCAACCATCTCTGCTGGACCCTCTTCAGACTCAGGATCTAAAGACCTTTCCTGACCCCGTTTCAGCCAAGAATTTGTGTGAATCACACACGTGACCTTGCAGTGACCTTGGATCCAGGCGTTATCAGTGTCCTTGGCGATGGCATCGTGTTTGCATGAATGAACATCTCCTAGGCTGTTACGCACAATTAAATTACTGGGAATTTTACTGCTAATTCCCTCAGGGCAGGAACAGGCCAAACTGTATTATCCTGGTAGCGAAAAGGAAGGCGCTTCGAGCCTCCTACACAGAGATAATAAATTAAGTCAAGAGAGTGGGAGCCGTTCGCAAGCCAGTGACGCAGCAACGGCTGACGATCCCTCACCAGTGGTACGTCGGGATGCATCGCGGCGGCTTTTCCCACTATAGGAGATATTTACTCTGGCAGAGCCCCCACACCCCATCGGGGCAGCTCAGTTGCAGTGTCTCATTTGGAGGCTGTTCACACTTGCAAAGGATCTTTCTCCCAGGGCACTTAGATACCAGTTCACTCCTGATACCTTGTGACTCTCCTTGAGGGGGGAAAAGTCTTATCCCATTTCATAGCTGAGAAACCACAGCAGAAACGGGATGTGATTTGCACCAGGCAATGGGGCAGAGCCAAGAATCTCTATTTAAACTACACATCAGACCTGCTTTTCCCTGTTCACTTTTTTAACCATGTTCACTTTGTTCTCTGCTCAGTTGGTGAGGAAAGGGGAGTGCTGACTACAGGGCTTGGGGGACTGTCAGCTGCCGAAAGCGATTTAAAACCGGGGCAAAGAGGGAGTTGGGTGATGCTATGAACATCCAGGCAGCAGCTGCAAATCCGTTTCTCTAATCCACAAGCCCTGAGACCCAAATCCTGCTTCAGATCTCTTTCCACAAGGGCTGAGCTGGTCTGCTTCCCGGGTGCAACTTCTAACATGCTGTTTCTCTCCGCTTCTGCTATTTAATTCCATGTTTTTGTCACAAAGTGGGCTAAATCATCCTCTCCATATGATAATCTTGCTTACATAATTCTAGCAGTGGCCCAGATGAATCAGTAGCCTGGTTTTTGAACGGCTAAAAGCAGAGAAAATAAACTCAGTTCTCAGACACTTCTGAGTATCCTTGCATTCACCATAAGCTGGCCCAAGTTTTTCCATCCTTGCGTAGGAGACGCCGTGGGCGGAGCGAGTTTGGAACGCTGGTACAATTATCTCAGCTCTGTGATTCTTCTAGTAGCACTAATTTAATGAACACTCAGGTTAACAGCTCTGAAGCTCAAAGAATTTATTAAATGATGCTTTCAGCTTTCAGCCTCCTGTATCCTGGTGGTGAAATCCTTCTGGTCAGTGACACACACCAGATACCTGCTCCTGCTTTTCAGTCTCTGTGCCAAGTTTCTGGACAGAAAAAAAACAAACAACAAATTGCACTAAAAATAACATCTATGCTTCTGTTGCATGCTTCTTGTCAGCTGGAGCATGGGTGAAAAGCAACCACTACAAATCAAGTCTGGTGCTGGACTCATGCCTTCCATAACTGCGTGTTAATCCTCCCATTAGGAGAGATGAGAGCTGGGTCTCTTTAGCTTGGAGAAGAGGAGCCTGAGGGGGGACCTCAGGAATGTTTATAAATACGGAAAGGGCGAGTGTCAGGAGGATGGAGCCAGGCTCTTCTCGGTGATGTCCAATGACAGGACAAGGGGCACTGGGTGCAAACTGGAGCAGAGGAGGTTCCAGGTAAACACAAGGAAACACTTTTTCCCAGTGAGGGTGACAGAGCCTGGCCCAGGCTGCCCAGAGAGGTGGTGGAGTCTCCTTCTCTGGAGACATTCAAAACCCCCTTGGATCTGTTGCTGTGTGTCCTGCCCTGGGTGATCCTGCTCTGGCAGGGGGGTTGGACTCGATGATCTTTCGAGGTCCTTTTGAGCCCCTAACATTCTGTGATTCTGTGATATATTTGCTGGTAAAAAGTTCTGAGTTGGATAAAAACTGCCACTGAATAACAAGACACTTTGTTCACAAAGCTGATCAAAAGTTTCATCCTTCTTACTGTGGCCAAAGCCTTTTTGTGAACATCGGGAGCCTTTTTGCTGACTTTAGCGGGCTTTGGATCAAGGGTGTAATCTTCTTCCTTTCCTCTTTCTATTTGTGTCTGCAACATGGTAATTGATGAGAACAAACACGTCCAGCCACATAAATCTTCTTAGGTGGGAGACGCTCTGGAGGAGGGAGAACAGCCCATCTGATACTCATTAGGTGGATATAAAATCCTTGCGAGTCGTTGCCGGTTTCATTTTCATGTTGGTAAGCTCTGTGCAAATTGGAGAGAATCAGCATGTGCAAAACAACTCCTGCCATTAGAGCTGCCCTGGCTGCAGGAAGTAAAGGCTTTTGCAAACAGATGATTTCTTCAGGTATTTCACCGTGAGCGATTTGTCTCTAGAGAAAGGGGGAAAGAAGAAGGCTATGGCCCTTTCGAGTGTGTGGGTATCATCAGGCATAAACCAGGTAACATGAGGCACCTGGACTCCTTTCCTGGGGTCCCTTTGAGAACCCAGGTAGGAGCCTTCAGCTGCTCTGCTCCTCCATCCCCTTTCTGGAAACTGGGAGAAGAAGATTGCTCAACTCCATCCAGACTGATGTCAGCAGGGTCCATTAGTAACTATGGTGGCATGGACATAAAGGTAGTTATAATCATATATAGAGATCTGTTGGAGATGGTCCGGAGGAGGCCACAAAGATGATCAGAGGGCTGGAGCACCTCTCCTATGAGGACAGGCTGAAGGAGTTGGGTCTGTTCAGCCTGGACAAGAGAAGGTACCGGGGAGACCTTTTAGCGGCCTCCAGTACCTGATGGGGCCACAGGAAACCTAGAGAGGCTTTTCAGAAGGGTGTGTGGACAAGGGGCAATGATTTTAAACTACAGCAGGGTTGATTTAGGTTAGACGTTAAGAAGAAGTTCTTTCCTCTGAGGGTGGTGAGACACTGGAATGGGTTGCCCAGAGAAGCTGTGGAGCCTCATCATTGGAAGTGTTTTATACCAGGCTGGATGAACAGCCTGGTCTAGTGGGAGGTGTCCTTGCCCATGGCAGGAGGGGTTGTAACTAGATGATCTTGAAGGTCCCTTCCAACTCAAGCCATTCTATAATTCAATGATGATAATGCATGTGGCCAAAGGCTCATGTGGCCCAGACTCCTGTCTCTGACAGTCATCTGTAGCAAGTGCCCAGGGAAGGAGAATGAGAAACAGGGCCAGTATTTATAGAGTTGTATTTACATCACAGTGGTTAATAGCCTTAGAGAGATCTTCATCCAGGAAGTTATCTAATTGCTTTTTGAATCCATTTATCCCTTAGGATAAATACCCACAACATCCTGGTCAGTGACTTCCACAGTTTGATTATCTGTTGGATGAAAAAATGTTTCCTTCTCTTTGTTTTAAATCTGCTGCCTGATACGGGCATCTGACAGCCCCTCTTTCATGTGCTTTCAGCAGCAGTGACAAGAAGGCAACTCGTGACCATCCTCTCCTTGCTTCTCATGACTTTAGAATCCTGTGGTATATCTCCATCAGACACCTCTTTCACAAGCCTCAGAGTCCTGCCCTGCTAGTCCCCTTTCTGCCAGAAGCCGTGTCCCTGTTCACCCTTCCTACTCTGTTCTCCTCCTTTTCTGAAACTACTCCTCCTTTCTCAGACGAGGTGGGCAGGAATCACACACAGCAGACAAGGTGTAGGCTCCCAAGATTAGTGCCCTGCCATGACACGCATTTGCTTCGCTACCTGTTCCTTTCCTAATAATTCATAATGCTCTCATTGCCTTTTTGACCTCCACAGAGCCTCATGCTGATGTTTTTGAAGGACTATCCACAGTTACTCCAAGAACTTCTTACATGGCAATAGCTAATTTAGGGCCTATTACCTCATGAGTACAGCTGGAGTAGCTTCTCCCTTATATTCATTACTTCTCCTTTATCAATAGTGAACTGCATCTGCTGTTTTAACCTCCAGTCATTCAGGATAATGAGATCCTGCTGCACCTCTGTGCAGTCACTTTCAATTTTGACCACTCTGAATAATCATAGAACCATAGAATGGCTTGAATTGGAAGGGCTCTTAAAAAATCATCTAGTTCCAACCCCCCTGCCACGGGCAGGCACACTTCCCACTAGACCAGGTTGTGGCATCGGCCAACTTGGTCGTCTCAGCATCCACCCTCCTTGAACATCACAATTCCTTGCACTGATGCCAACACAACTCCCCTTATAAGCCCTTTCTCCAGTCAAATCCTTCCTCTTTGTAGCCTCCCTTTCAAACTGAAGCCCTTCTACTTCACAACAGCTCAATTTCTCCATGAGCCTTCAGTGAGAAATCTCGTTAGAAGAGTTTCAGAAATCTCAGTGCGTTATATCAGCTGCATCACCCTCTGCCACATGCTTGTTGACTCCTTCAAAGAATTTAAATCTGCCTGTGAGTCATGACTTTCCCTTCAAGCCCTCTTGACTCACTGTAATTGAATGAGAAGTGGCTCCTCTGAGTCATCACACCCATTCCCCCACTCTGAGGGCAACCACCCAAGTAGGGTTTTGTGTTCAGCTGGATCCAGAGACGTTCTGCTCCCGGCCGCTTCACTCACCAGGCACACAAAGTAACGGCTGGACCCTCTTGCTCAAACCAAACAGCTTCTGTTTGAGAGACCAAAAGCTACAACTCAGAGGAAGAAAGCAGCAGAGACAAGCGACATCATCACCACCTCAGGTCCTTGCAAGAGGAAAGAACATTTTTCACAGATGAAAGAATTAAGCCACCACCGACCGAATGTGTTCACTTGTCTGCCCACATCATCAAGTGATCAAATGATGAAAGCCCTAAAAAACCATGGGACGCAGGAGGTGTGCTCTAATTCTTACAAGCTGCACATCAAAGTACCCTTCAGAAGCAAATTTAAGAGACTGAAAATGCAGAAACACCTTTTTACTCCTTTGTTCTGGGCCTTCCCAAGATACCTCCCTACTTAAATGATCTCTCCCTTGGGGGAAAAAAAACAACCCGCCTCATCATGTTAGCAACAGTTCAGGGATGGAGAATCCACCACCAGGTTGGAAGGTGGATCTCTCTTTCAATATTAAGGCAAGGTACAATAGTAAAGCAATTTCGTACAGTTATTACTAACTTTGGACTAAAATATGGTTAGCTTTGACTCCTGGCCCCCAGGAGAACTTTGATAGACAGAAGGGCCTATAACCTCAGACCTCATACAGATACTCTCCATTCCTACGGGCTGCAATCAGACCATCATCTACACACCTCTGTTTGAGTATTTTGAACAGTCTGAGGGATTGACCACACTTTCCCGGTGACCTCTTCCTTACATGTGTGAAAAATTACCTATATGGACCCAATTTTCATTTGCAAACTTGAAAAAAATTCAGAGAATTGTAGAATCATTTTGGTTGGAAAAAAGCCTTTCAAATAATGGAGTCCAACCATCAACCCAGCACTGTGAGGTCACCACTAAACTATGTCCCTCAGCACCACATCTCCACAGCTTTTCAACCCCTCCAAGAACAGGGACTCTACCACTTCCCTGGGAAGTCCGTTCCAAGGCTTACTTTTAGTTCATGGGGAGCCATGAACGCTCCTACAGGGATTTATCTCATTTTAAAAATAATGGTTAAAACAGTCTCAATGAATGACATGTCAGAAACGCTTTTTTTTTTCCTCCTTGTTGATGAAAAGATGATTCAGTAGGTGCTATGATGGCTGTAGAAAAGACAGTTGCATCTGGCTGGAAAAATCCCACCCAGGGTTGTACAACTACTGCTATCACCAGAGTGTGAGGGGTGAGAGCGCTGAGCATCCCAGGTGCTGTAAAAGGCACTTGCCCTTTCCAAACTGCTGACAGGTGGAGAGATGTCCTCCTCTGCCTTTTCCACAGAACTAAAGAAATTAAACCCCAGAGCCTTAAATGCATCCTAGCATCATTTCTGACATCTATCAGAGATGGCCAAAAGCGCCTCCTGCTACAAAGGGTGGAAGGAGTAAGACAACTTCAGCCCATGTCCCAGGTTAGGGCACGGTGAAGCTGAGCTGGAACCACCTCATGGCTCGTTTGTGGCCACTCAATGATTCCTTCCCCTGAAAGTCAGGCCAGGGCCTGGGCCCCCCTTCATCTACTGCTGACCTGAACTGTACGTGAACTATGACTTCCAGCCAAACGCGCTCTGTTCTAATCACCACATTGCAGAGCTACCCCCCCACCCCCAGACCTCCTCTGAAATATAATTGGGCCATTTACTGAATTTTGTCTGGATAAGGCAAGACACTGAAGAGGCATTTGTTTTGCGAGTCCCTTAGACTCTAATTATCGTTCGACTTACCATTGCATCAGAGCCTGACAAAAGATGCTGAAGAAAGCAAGGAATTAGACATCAATTGCAGTTCGTGGGGTCATGGAAATGCAGCGCACGAAAAAATAACACGTAGGCCATCTCCAGCGTCTGTTCTTCAGCGCTCGTACCCCATGAACATCCATTAATGTTAATGTTGATGACTAAATAGAACTATAAGTCAATTACAGATCCTGTTAGTGTTAATTCGCAGCCAATCTATACATTTGTCTGCAGAAGCACCAGGGAATTGGCATACAATAGATTTTTCTTTTTAGAGTGAATGGATTTTTTTTTTTTTTTTTTTAAAGCACAAATCCTCAGGAGCTCTTCTACTCAGTCTCCTCAAATTATTATAGTAATATGGCCAGTGATTCACATATTATTTTTGCCTGGTACTGGCACGGTGGCAACTGGTGAAATGTCCAAACCTTTCTATTCATGTCCTGTTGCCACATGGGAGTATGATGGTGGTGGTCAGTGAGATAAATCTTCTACGTGATGCTTCAGCAAAGACTTTTTTGTGTCTCTAGTTAGAATCATAGAATAGATTGGGTTGGAAGGGACCTTAAAGATCATCTAGTTATAACCTCCTGAGTCCCACTAGACCAGGTCGCGCAAGGCCTAATCCAACCTGGCCTTGAACCCATCCAGTGATGGAACATCCACAGCTTCCCTGGGCAACCTGGGCCAGTGTTTCACCACCCTCAGAGTGGAGAACTTCCTAATTTCTAATTTAAATCTCCTATTTTCCAATTTGAAGCCATTACCTCTTGTGCTATCACTACAAGCCCTTCTAAAACAACCCTCCCCAGCTTTCTTGTAGGCCCCCTTCAGAGATGGGAAGGATGCATAAGGTCTCCCTGGAGCCTTCTCTTCTCCAGCATGAATACCCCCAACTCTCTCATTCTGTCTTCACAGCAGAGGAGTTTCAGCCCTTGGATCATCATCATGGCCCTTCTCTGAACCTGCTCAAACAGACCCATGTTCTTTTTGTATTGAGGACTCCAGAGCTGGATACAGTGCTCCAGGTGGGGTCACTATTCATATAAAACACCTTGTTGCAACAGGGAAAATCTAGCACACAAATAGCCCTCAGTGCAGAGAGCTGGGATGGTAATCCTTTGGATCCAGATCAGCACCATGTGAATTTACAACCTTGGGTCTAGATGCAACTTGCCCAACTTTGCCTGGCTCTGGAGAAGAGAAGACTGAAAGGACATCTTATTCATATTTACAAACGTATGAAGCATGGGTGTCAAGTAGAAGGGGTCAATCTCTTTTCTGTGGTACCCTGGGATAAGACAAGGGGCAACAGGCACAAACCTGAACCCAGGAAGTTCACCCTCAACATGAGGAAAAAGAGTGCCTTGCTATCCGCCCAGGGCAGATGAATAGTGCCCAGTGGACCATGTTGCAGAACAAGCATCATATTCAGCTCTGGCCTCCCAGTTCATTACCAGGCAGCCTACTATGAGCAAGCCACCAGTTTTCCAAACCAGCCTAGCGAGGCCAAAATATGCCTTGCTCGACTTCAATCAGCTCTTCTCAGCAAACCATCCATCAGCAAAATGCTTCCCCTCCAGCAAATTAGCAAATTCTGATGAAAAGTCATGTCACCTGTTTCTCTCCTGAAGAACTCCACTAGCCTAGGGTATGGTTTTGTCTCTCATTATTTCAGCTTGTAGGACATTTCTGCCTGGTCAAGCTTCCATTAAAAGCGGGCAGCTGTTGAGTGATGAGCATTGTCACACACGCAATCGCTGTGTACTTCCCCTGCTTGGGAAGCTCACGTTCCTAGTTCATTTCTCAGAAGACTCTTACATTACTCCAGATCAAAATAGCAACCTCATCAGCTTTCTGAATACAGGAGATTCATTTTGCTGGGGACAAATGCTCTTGCTGTTTCCCCAGCATAATTCAGCTGCAGAACTTCAGACTGGGCTGGGGAGCGCGTTCTTTAATCATGTTAATGTTATCCTGTGGCAGTTTTTTGCCTAAGGTGAGGTTTTGAATTTAATGGAGGCGAAAGTCACTAGATGAATGGTTTCAGAGACGGATGCTCTCTGGCTAATCAAGAAATGATTTTGCAAAACAAACCTCTCCTCTGCGGCCCAGCTACGGGCCTAGCTCCCAATGGCTTTGCAGTCCACGGTCCCTGTACCCGCTGCCTTTCCCTAAAAGGGCAGGAGATCTCTGCCCTGGTTGCTGTTTTAGTTCCCTCAGTGAACGATTCCTACAGGATGAAGCTGTGCATACGTGTGTCTGTCCACCTGTCCTCCTGAAAACACATGCACACATCGAAGAAAACCCTTGCCAGTGGAGGACGGAGACCTTAGTCCTGAAGCAGAGGCTGCAGGAGAGCCCAGTCCCTACCAAACTCTCAGAAGAGGAGTTGGAGGTTGGATACTATGAAAGAAGAGGTGTTTTTTGGCTGTGAGGGTGGTGAGACACTGACACAGGTTGCCTAGAGAGGTAGTCGATGTCCCATCCCTGGAACCATTCCAGGTGAGGTTGGCCAGGGCTCTGAGCAACCTGCTCTAGTTGCAGATGTCCCTGCTCCCTGCAGGGGGGTTGGACTTGATGACCTTTTAAAGTCCCTTCCGACCCAAAGTATTCTATGACTCCATGATTCTATGATTCTATGATCCTATGGCAGCTCCTAAGAGTAGAGCATGTTGTGGTGGCACAAGTTCTGTGAAGTTTTCCCACATTTGGGTGTTTGTGTCAACTCTCTCTGCTTAGCAATCCTTGGCATCAAATACCACTCAAACCTCTTATAATTTAGGTTGAAAAGTTCATCATCCTATGTGACTAACTCAGTGCAATAAGCTATGACTAGTTCTGGCAAGGACAGACCAACCTGCTATACTAGCAAAGGACACTGGGATTTCAGACAAGATCTCACCTAAGAGAACTTTCTAATATTAAAATTAAACACTCCTGGATTGAATTTGTCTCCCAATTCTTTTGCTTTGACCCTCCTGGAAAAACTTTCCTGTCTCCTTTCAGTATTTATCCTGAGGACAGAGCAGCACTGCTTGGCCCAGGGTTGAGGGGACAGCAAGCAGCAGGAGGACACAGCCTGTGTTGTGCTGAGCCTTCTCTGCAAGGAGATGAGACCTCTCCTCCCATCTCACCACCACTTCACAGTTTGGTCACAGTAGCCACTAGGTTTTTCAACTGCTATGAGATAACAGTCCAAAACCCTGTGCCCAAAGCCATCCAAAACTGTCTCTCATCGGAGGGGACTTGTTGGGAACCACTCTTTTCCCTTGTCCTCCTTTCAGCTCATGGTTTTCCTTGCAGAGCTCCTGCCTCTCTCACTGTAGGGAGGGAATCAGGGCAGGGAGGAGAGCATAAGGATAGACCTATCTGCTTGACAAGATGCTTTGTTCCTAGAACCACCACTGCTTTCCAGTCTCAAGAGCCCTGCACCCCCACTGTCAGATCATTCTGCCTTTGCAGGCAGTTCCTTGGTCTCTGAGCATCCTGTCCTAGTCTCCTGTGGAGAAGCTTAAGCAACTCCAGAAAGCCATGGGAAAGATCTATGTTCATTCCTGAAGTGAAGGCACTTTTCCTCTAATGTCTCTGTGCCCCAGCAGGTAGTGTGGCCATCCAGAAGCCTGTTTGCTTCTCTTTCTCGTTTCTTCAGCTCAGCACACAGCACGTTCTCCTCTAGCTCCGGGATCCTTTCCAGGCACCGCTCCCTGCTGATGAGCTTCATTCGCTTGTTTTGGTTTTTTTTTCCGCAGCACGTGGGATGCTGGCACCACAACCACTAACCAACAAAGTGAGAAGAGGACAATTAACAAAACCTGCAGAACAGCAGAGACATGTTAAGGGTGAAACCACAGCCAAGGACTAGCCCTTGGGACTGCTTTCAGCTGAATTTGTAAAGCGTCTCAGGACACAACCACGTGGGCTCGGGGTCATGGAGGCTTACAAGGGCTGTCCACACCTTAGCAAAGTTTGTGCTTTTGACTTTCTGCCAGCCTAGGTGGTGGGTAGGTTGGCAGAGAGGTGGGGAGGTGTTAAGAGGCAAAGCTGAAATCCTGGGGAGTAGAGGTTGCTAAATAGTTTTTTTAAAAACCACTTATTTTTGAAGATGAACTCTGGCACAGCTGGAAGACTCCCAAAGGGATGGCTTATCCTGTTGTTCTTGGTGAGGAACGGAGACAAGCTGTACTGCACCGCTTGAGTTATCCATGTTTCTAGGGAACTCAGTTTGAGAGACTCATTGCCCGGAGAAGCTGCGGATGCCCTCTCCCTGGAAGTATTCAAGGCCAGGTTGGATGGGCTTTGAGCAACTTGGTCTAGTGGGAGGTGTCCCTGTCCATGGCAGGAGGGTCGGAACTAGATGATCTTTAAGGACCCTTTCAACTCAACCCACTCTATGATTTTGTGATTCATGGGGTCCTGTGCAAGCCCTGCAGAGGAAAGTAAGTCCACCGAGTTTTCCCCAGACTAGATGATTTTGTTATCCCCAGACTAGATGATTTTGTTATCCCCATGCTCTCCTGGGTGGCTGTGAGGCCATTCCTCATCCAGAGGACCAGCAATGTGGCTCTTGTGGTGGCAGCAATGGTACTACCTGCCTTGTTCTTCCCTTGAGATGGGAAAATAAAAACCACAGTAGGCACCAGAAAGTGATAAAAAGACTGAAAACTTGCAGGGCAACTTGGAGAACCCACTCATTTCACCCACGTTTCTCTTTCAAGTGAACCTGAGTCTGAAGGATAAAAGTGACTGTTGGAGGGTGTTGCTGATGCAGAGATCAACAGATTTTTTAAAAAATCAGTCCTTCTTCCATATGTCACTGAGCTAAATCCTCCCAGCCCCTTCGGGAAGATGGGACTGAGGTAAGATCTGAAAGACAGAAAGCCAGCCGGATCTTTAAAGGTCCCTTCCAACTCAAATCATTCCATGAGTCTAGGATTCTAGGATTCTGTGATTCTATGATTCTATAATTCTACAATTCTATGATTCTGTGAAAGTTGTCAGGTCCTTTTCCCAACTAAGATGGGGCTGCTCCACAGAAGTGCTCACAGATTGAACTGCTTTGATGTAGACATCTCCAAGGAGCTGGTTCTCCTTGTTGAGGTCTAACTGACTGCAGTTGAAGAGGAGTCAGGCTGGTGCCGCTTGAGGTGCCAGCTGAAAGATGTCCACCTACAAAAAGCTGGTAGGGATGAGAAATGATCCATTTTTCCCTCCACTGAGGAACAACATCTTATACATTTTAGTAGGGCCCATATCACACCACCGCACGTTCCCCTCACCAAGCTCAACTTCTGCCTGTTTTCTTCTGAAACATCTCCCAGACAGAAGGAGCGGGTTGAGTGCGTTGACCTCATGCAGGGTGCAATTTGGAGAGCAGAAGTGATGTCAACAGAGCCCACACAGCGGTGTGAGGCTGATCTGTGGAGCCACGCCACGTGCTTTGCAAAAAAAAACTGGCTGAAGAGAAATTCCTGCCAAGCTGCAGAGGGACTCAGCAACAGTCTCCTGCCTGCTTTGCTGTTTCTGTAAGCGTGTTACCTTGGTGAAATGGGGAGATTTTCACAGCTATAACACAGTGGTGTGTGGCCTGCGACTGTTACGTGAGGCAAATGAAGCCTAAGGAGGAAAATGTAGCGTTTCAGAGAGGACACAGTAACCCTACAGAGCAGAACAACAAGGATTAAACGGGACATCCGCTTATTACATCCTAAGAATCATAGACTCATAGAATAATTAAGGTTGGAAAAGACCTCTGGGATCATCAAGTCCAACCTACTACTCAATGGCTCCACGATCACCAGACCAGGCCCTGAAGTGCCCCATCCAATCGCCCTCTGAACACCTCCAGGGATGGGGACTCCACCACTTCCCTGGGCAGGCTGTTCCAAGGCCTGACCACTCTTGCAGGAAAGAAATTCTGCCTAATGTCCAATCTAAACCTTCCCTGGCACAGTCTGAGGCCATTACCTCTTGTCCTGTCGTTAGTTCCTAGGGAGAAGAGGCCAACCCCCGCCTCACTGCAACCTCCCTTCAGAGAGCTGTAGGGAGCAAGAAGGTCTCCTCTCAGCCTCCTCTTCTTCAGACTAAACAATCCCAGCTCCCTCAGCCTCTCCTCAGAAGACATGTTTTCCAAACCCCTCACCAGCTTCGTCACTCTTCTCTGTACCCGCTCCAGCACCTCAATGTCCTTCTTATCCTGTGGTGCCCAAACCTGGACACGGCCCTTGAGGTTTGGTCTCACCAGTGCCGAGTACAAGGGCACAATCCCTTCCTTACTCCTGTTGCCACCCCATTTCTGATCCAGGCCAGGATGCTGGTGGCTCTCTTGGCCACCTGGGCACCCCACTGGCTCACGTTCAGCCGGCTGTCAACCAACACCCCCAGGTCCTTCTCCACCAGGCAGCTCTCCAGCCCCTCATCCCCAAGCCTGTAGCTTTGCACGGGGTTGTTACGACCACAGTGCAGGACCCAGCACTTGGCCTTATTAAACCTCATCCAATTGGTCTTAGCCCGCTGATCCAACCTCTCTAGAACTCTCTGAAGAGCCTTCCTGCCCTCAAGCAGATCAAGACTCCCACCTAATCTCGTGTCATCTAAGAAGGACCATTAAAGCCCCAAGGCACCACCCTGCCCGCTCCATTCTAATTACTTCTTTCCGATAATGAAATCGCTCAGTAGCCATTTAGTGACATTAGCTCAGGATAGACATTTTGGGTCACAATCAGTGTTGGAGCTACTTTCATTAGGGCTTAAACGAGAGCAATTAGCAATAGAAAGCTGCTGTTGTAAGTGAGTGAAGAGGAGGAGTGGCCAGTACCATTGAATCAATCTGGTTCGTGGAGGCATTAAGCCAGAGACAACCCTAAATCTTCATTTCCCTTATTTCAGATCACTTTAGACACAGCCTAACTTGCCCACCAGCGTGAAGCTTGTGTTATTTTGGATGTCAAAAAATGCATCCAAAGTAAGGTTGAGTTCCTGAAGAGTAAAGAAGACTAAGGTTTCAGCTTGAACATGTATGTTCAGAATACCAGGGACTTTGCTCTGAAGGTCAGCAGGTGACTGAACCTCAGAGCACCAAGGTTGCACTCAACAGAGAACTGGTGGACGTGCAGAGGCTGTGAGGAACCGGATATGTTTACCAGAGACGTAGAGAGTGGATGTTAGAGTGAATAACCCCTCCTGGGAGACAACATCTAGAATCATAAAATCATAGAATCATAGAATCACCTTGGTTGGAAACGGCCTTCAAGATCATTAAGTCCAACCATTAGATAACACTGCCGATCTCACCACAAAACCATGTCCCTGAGCACATCACCTACATGTCTTTTAAATACCCTCAAGGAAGGTGACTCCACCACCTCCCTGAGCAGCCTGTTACCACTGCTTAACAACCCTTTCAGTAAAGAAGTTTTTCCTCATGTCCAACCTAAACCTTCCCTGGTGCAACTTGAGGCCATTTCCTCTTGTCGTATCATTTGTTACCTGGGAGAAGAGCCTGACCCTCCACCTCACTACAATCTCCTTGGATACGGTGGATAAAAACCAGCCTCTGTCCTGATGGCATCTCACCTGCATTCATGGTTCCCCACCCGGCAACCCAGCAGTGTTGCCATGTACCGACGTCAGATATGAAGGGCAAGCAGATGGGGATTTTCTCCTTGCTGAACTCGATGGGAGACGAGAGCAGGATCAGAGCAGTATCATTTTCCATTCCCATTCTGCCAAAGCTTTCATGGAGGATCAACCTCTCCGACTCATGTTCTTCCATCAGGAGGATGAGGTCAATTCCCCCCACCACAACAGTGAGATCTGGTGGCCTTATAAACAAAACAGAAGCAGTGTAGACAAGAGACTTTGTGTTAGAAAGGCTGGTACCTCCTCCAGGGTAGGGTGGTGCTCAGCAAATTGCAGAGGCATGTTAGCTATAAATATTGCAGAAATCTACCCTCACTTGTAAAGCAAAGCTAATTTTCAGGAGAGAGAGATGCAGAGGTAGCTCATGAACACGACCACGTTATAAATAGCTCAGTCACTAACGAACAGATGGAGTGGGCTGGATCTTCTCGATTGCTGTGCCCTGGACTGGCTGCTCTGGACCCCCAGCCAGCTGCTCCAGGTTGTGATGCCACAGGTCATTTGTCACCGAGCAGTGTTGGCTCTCAGACCTGTTAAATTTTGGAGGGGGGGCTCACAGAGGGCTGGACTCTGCCTCTGGGCATTGCATGGAGTTGGTTTATCCAGAAACTGCTGGTTTAAAATCAGACTGTCTACCAGGTAAGGGTGTTTGCTATATGAAAGCAAAGGTAATTTGGAGGTCAGAATAAGCTGGAATGGAATCCATCTCTTTTTACAAGATACTGCAACATGTGTAGATGTACAAGGCACGCTGGGGGCCATCAGGGCAGCATCACGGACATCTATACAAAGCCGCTCAGACCATCCTTCAAAATATTCTCCTTTTACATCACCCAGTTATGCAGATTTCTGCACATTTCTGTTGTAACACTACCTGTTTTCAGGGGTTTCTTTCTGGTTCAGTCACATATATGTTATACTTGAACCTCATTCCTCAAAACATTCCAGGTCAGGTTGTCTGGGGCTTGAGCAACCTGCTCTAGTTGCAGATGTCACTGCTCCCTGAAGGGGGGGGGGTTGGACTAGATGACCTTTGAAGGTCCTTTCCAACCCAAACCATTCTACGATTCTGTGGTTCTACAACATACATATCCTACACCCACAAGAAGGAATGTTGTCAACCCATTGTGCCTGAGCTGCCTTTGCTTCCCTCAGGCACTCACAGCTCCTCCGCAAAGCACTGGGCTGCGGTTAAAATCCACAATGTACTGATTATGGTGCCTCCACAGATATGTTTCCCCTAGTTGTGGATGCTCAGATGCCACAGGAACTCCCCAGCTTTAGCGTACTCCCCGCTGTGATCCTCTTGCCAGTCTCTAGAAAAAGACTCGTAAGATGGCTGGAGGCCACACTCTGGGTACCAAATGAGACACATCACTCGTTCATCAGCACCATGGCCTGTGCTACTAAACTAGAGGGGCAGGACACCACCTAAAGCACTGGTCTATAATTATCCAGGCCACTCAATCTCCACAAAAGCCTTTCGTAATCCTGTACCCTCCCCTCACCTTGACTCTACCAAGCAATGCCCAGGCAGTCTGGGGACTAGCAGGGCCCTAGACCCTTTCCAATCGGCAGACTGGGTAAAATCCTTCTTTAGGGAATACGAGTGGAAGAATTCTGTATCAGGCTGTAGTACAAGCCATACACATAGGTCATCATACTAAGAAGAGTGCATTAAGAAGAGTGTGCCCAGCAGGTTGAGGGAGGTTCTCCTCCTCATCTGCTCTGCTCTAGGGAGACCACAACTGGAGTACTGGGTCCAGTTCTGGGCTCTCCAGTTCAAGCGGGACAGGGAAATACTGGAGAGAGTCCAGCAGAGACTACGAAGGTGATGAAGGGACTGGAACACCTCTCTTACAAGGAAAGGCTCAGAGACCTGGGGCTGTTTAGTCTGGAGAAGAGAAGCCTGAGAGGGGATCTGATTCATGTCTGTAAATATCTAACAGATGTGGAAAGGGTCAGGCTCTTTTCTGTGGTACGCAGTAATAGGACAAAAAATAACAAGTATAAGATAGAACATAGGAGGTTCCACCTCAACAGGAGGAAAAAATTCTTTGGTGTGAGGATGATGGAGCCTGGAACAGGCTGCCCAGAGAGGTGGTGGAGTCTCCTTCTCTGGAGACTTTCCAACTCCCCCTGGATCTGTTGCTGTGTGGCCTGCCCTGGGTGATCCTGCTCTGGCAGGGGGATTGGACTCGATGATCTCTAGCAGTCCCTTCCAACCCCTAACATTCAATGATTCTAGATTCTATGATCAGGTAGAAGGAATAAACCCATGCCTATTTAATTTACTGATACGTGTATTTCATGTTGGGTTACTAGAAGTTCTGCTCTGGACATAAAAGGTTGAGAAAAAAACCCCTACTTTGGTTCTGCTGGTCAGAGATGTTGAACAGAAGAGGGTAAGGCGCAGCATTTCAATCCCAGTCTTGCATCAACACTCTTCAGTAACACTCAGAGCCGTGATGACTCTGCAGACACCTCCGGACATCTTCCCCATACCATGTTCTCATCAAAGGCAACACAACTCGCTGCCGGGGCAACCAGGATGCGACATCTCACAACTCATTTGTTTCTGTTGATGTTGCTGTTGCCTGATGTCCGTCCTAAGGCGATGAGGGAAAACTCAATGATTTCCAAAAGGCTTGGGATTTGCTTTAGCTATGATAGGGAATAGGGCAGCAGTGACCTTCCTGTTTGCACCCTGGACTGACTTTCACAGAGTAGTACAACAGTGGCCATCATGAGTTGAGTGCTGTAGCCCTTTTTGGATCTTGAATCATGTCCTTCTCACTGAAGACCTTAGATGCTGGTCCTCCACCAGCTTTCATCTTTGACTTTGAGAAGTGCTGAAGCCCATCAAACTCTGAGTTGGTTTTCTTTTTCTCCTGGTTGGAGCTAGAACAGAACTAATTCTGTTCAGTGATTTAACTTCTCAGCTCAGTCTCTTAGCCCCCGCACCGTCTGAAGTTCAGGGCAGATTTTCCCAGCCAGTCTCTGCTCCCAGCAGGGATAATGCTCCATGTTTAGAGTCACTGCCAAGGGTTGGTCTGTGCAGAAAGGCTCCTGCTGGTACTTGCTACTCTGCAGACCAAGGTCACTGCTCAGTCTTGGGCACCACGTTGGGGGTGCAGAAAGTCAAAGGCATCACCTGCGGGGAGGAGCGGCCAGGGCAGGTGACCCCCAACTGAGCAGCGAGGGATCCATCCCACGTATGGCATCTTCAGTGTAAAGCTGAGGGGTTGCCAGGATCACGCCTCTTCTTCAGTGGTCAGTGTCCAAGGAGGACTCTGTTCTGCCTTCATTCCCAATCCATGTGTTGCTGAATCTAGTTCCAGAAGCTGGTTCCTGTCTGCTGCTGAGTCCAGTCGGAGACTTCCCCAGGACATGCTCCACAACATCAGTGGTGACAGCGATGTAAACGCCATGGAGGTGGTTGAGTTCGATATAGGCTTTGTATATATTTGTATATATTTCATTTTATTGTTATTATTTTCATTAAAGCTGATTCAGTTTTCTTTTCCAATCCATAGGGCTGAACCATTAGCATTTCATCTTTACTGATTATATATATCCCTGATATTCTTTGTACTCTTTGTATCTGCAGCAGCAACTGCAAAGGGTCAAGTCCAAAGTTCCATAAAACCCAGCAACTCCATAATTCGTTCTGTAGCAGCATAATACTTCGGCGTGGGCCAATTTTAGCATCAATGGATCCATCTACGCTGATGTCTAAACCAAAACATTATTTCCAGCAGGACAGGACTTAAAAAAACCCACTCAGGTTCAGACTTGAGATTGGCTATGGTAAGGACAGAATGGTGCTGTTTTCCAAAGACTTTCCAGCTGGTTTCAAAACAAGAACTATAGTGCGGAGTAGGAGGGCAGGGAGGGGAAAGGCCAGAAGGGAACCAGGCAACATTTTATTAAGCACTCAAATGATTCAGCGTATGGAACGTTTTGCCTTGTACAGCAGAGCAAATCAGGAGTCATCCCACTGAAGCCTGAATGACGCAAGGTTAAAAAGGCATCAGATGGAAGCAAGGCTTTATTTTCCTCTCTTCTTTGATTTTATGTCACCTCATGCTTAGGAAATTAGATGAAAGTGCCGGTTTCCTTGACAGTGAGAGCTGGAACAATCGAGTGGCACAACACATTAAGGACAGACGATCAGTTTCCACAGCAACTGGAAATCCTGAGTGTGATGTGGGCACATTTTGGGGCCTCTCCAGAAAGAGTCTAACAGAGGTAGTTGCTCTCAAGCTTGCCCTGGGTATAAGTCTGCTAAAAGGACAGGTTTCCTCTGGCTTTTGAGACTGGAGGGAACTCAGCATCAGCTGAGGAGCAAAGGATGATGGAGAACTAATTTCTCTGGCACAGACGAGGCCGGTGCTCAAAATGAGATTTAGTCTCATCAAAACTGTTTAGCACTCTCAAAAACATTAGTAAACTACAAGTTTGCTTGATCCGTCAAACAGAATTAATACTACACAGATGACATAAGCTTAAATTTTAGAGATGATGACCCAAAATGGACAATCACTCACCCAATATGGTGAGGGCTCCCAACCTCGAGGAGTTACCTTGGGTGGCATCCCACCCCAAAAGGGGGAGTCTCCAATGGCAAATCCACTGCCCTGAGGAGGATTGTCTCACTTTGCCCTTCAGTGGAACTTCATTTATACCCAAGTCCAATCTGATCTGTGGTCATGTATGGTCATCAGCCTAGAAACTTCTCTCAACCGAGGCATTTCATTGGCTGAGGGCCTTGTCTTTCCTGTCCCTCAAGTGAGGTGTGTACGTGACCACAGTCACCACACAGCTGGGCAGCTTAACCCCTAGACCATGGCTTCTAGTTTTAATGCTTTGCTTTCAGTGATTGAAAAGTTCAGTTTTCTTGGGGAGGGTTCACCTGCCATACTGCTTGTCTTTGGATGAAGCAAGAAGGACTTCAGCAGTGAATTTACAAGCCCAAAGACTGACTATCATCTGATGTACATTTTCAGTCGCTCCAAGTTTAGAAAAAGATCTGTTGGAGAGCTTCAGGGAGCTGTTTTGGGCTTTTCTGAGCCTAAAACCTGAGCTGGTGAGCAGGAAACTTCAAACAAAGACACGGAGAGGAGTGTCATGGATAGCTACAGGAAATGTTGTGGATTTATGTCTCTGGGTCCTCACCATCTCACCCTCCAAAATGGCTTTATGAGCTCTGCTGCCCAGTTAACACATCAAGGCAAGCTCCTACAAGCTTTCCCTGAAAAAAGGACATCTGCAAGAGGACACACCGATGTCACATATTCTTCAACCTTCATCATTAAGACAGCTTCTAAAATAGGAAACACATGAGGGGCTCAAGCCCACATCTCCCACTGCTCTGGGAAGTACTGCAAGCAGCAAGCTGGACGGGTGGGACAAATCCATCCCCATCTCTCCTACCTGAAGCTATTTGTCCTAGGATCCTTCATAGCATATATATTGGAGGCCTGTATCTAGTGGAGTCCCTCAAGTGGGTTGTTACTGGGACCGGTATTATGCAATATATTCACCAGCGACCTGGATGAGGGACCAGAGGGCACCGTCAGCAAGTTTACTGATGACACAAAGCTGGGAGGAGCGGCTGACACACCAGAAGGTTGTGCTGCCGTCCATCAAGACCTCGACAGGCTGGAGAACTGAGTGGGGAGAAATTTGATGAAATCCAACAAGGGCAAGTGTAGAGTCTGGCATCTGGGAAAGAGCAGTCCCAGGGACCAGTACGGGTTGGGGACTGACCTGTTGGAGAGCAGTGTAGGGGAAAGGTCCTGGTTGACAGCAGGATCACCATGAGCCAGCTAATGGGCCCTTGGGGCCAAGGAGGTCAATGGCATCCAGGGGTGGATTAGAAAGGGTGTGGTGAGTAGGTTGAGAGAGATTTTCCTCCCCCTCTATAGGTTGGGGGCTGATCTGTTGGAGAGCAGCTCTGGGGGAAAAGACTTGGGAGTCCTGGTGGACAAGAGGATGCCCGTCAGCCAACAACGCGTCCTCACGGCCAGGAAGGCCAATGGCCTCCTGGGGGGCATTAGAAGCAGGGTGGCCACCAGGGCCAGGGAGGTTCTCCTCCCCCTCTACTCTGCCCTGGTGAGGCCCCACCTGGAGTACTGGATCCAGTTCTAGGCACCCCAGTTCCAGGAGGACAGGGAACTACTGGAGAGAGTCCAGCGCAGAGCCCCTGAGCTTATGAAGGGAGTGGAGCAGCTCCCTGCTGAGGAGAGGCTGAGGGAGCTGGGGCTCTGGAGCTTGGAGAAGAGGAGACTGAGAGGGAACCTCAGGAATGCCTATAAATATGGAAAGGGCAAGTGTCAGGAGGATGGAGCCAGGCTCTTCTCAGTGATGTCCAATGACAGGACAAGGGGCAAAAGGTGCAGCTGGAACACAAGAGATTCCATGTAAACATAAGGAAACACTTTTTTATGGTTAGAATGACAGAGCCTGGAACAGGCTGCTCAGAGAGGTTGTGGAGTCTCCTTCTCTGGAGACATTCAAAACCCACCTGGACATGTTTCTATGTCATACAGCTCTGGCAGGGGGGTGGACTAGATGATCTTTTGAGGTCCTTTCTAACCCCTACCATTCTGTGATAACCTACAGGATCCCATATCCATATAGGATACCCCTGGCATCCCATACACCCTTTGGCTGCAGCTTTTAGTCTCCACTCTGAGAATTCCATCAATAAAATGAAAATAGATTTTGCCCCATTTTGTCTGTCCTGCTATTTTGACTGTCCACGTGCTGCGGCAGAGACCGCCCGACATTGTTCACACCACACCTGTCACAATAGCTCTGCTCTTGGTGGGGGCTCCAGGAGCTACTGGAGTACAAATAATTAATCATAGGCATAATTAGGTTGCAGTGCAGCCAATACAAATTCTATTCCCCTGTACTGTCATGTAGGATAACACAGATTTAAAAGCCCTGGTGTTTAATTAGCAGGGTGCAGCCTTTTCTAATATTTGATATTTTTTTTTAGATCTGCTCAGATGTAAACTTAGAGCCATGGAACACATTGCAGACAAGAGTTTGGGGTTTTTTTTTGTAATTTATTGTAGTGCAGACAACAAAATTGATTTCTTTTTGGGTTTATACAACTTTTGGAGCTGTCAGAAAGTAGTATCACGTTATAATTTTTACTTTTTCTTACTAAAATTGTTTCAGAAAATAGGCACTCCAGGCGATACTACATGTTGCTGTGAAAGCGGAATTGAGAGAGAATTACTGATCTTACCAATTCACCCTTCTCAAAGACATTAAATTGTAGGGTTTTGATAGTTAAGATGAGCCCAATGACACATCCAGAAGTCAAAGCTCTCAGAACAAATGCAAATTCCTTATTTCATTAATAAGAAAATAAACATATCTGAAGCTATCAGCTATGCAAAGCAGTTACCAGGTGCAACCACCTCCTAATTCATCCTTCCAACAGCACTTCAAGCCAAACTTTTCGAAGTTTCTTTTCTCTCTAGAGTAGAAGATCGCAGGGAAACCCCGTGAGCTGCACAGAGCAAGAAGCTGCACCTGCCAACAGGCGCAATTTCTGCCTCTACTTCGGCTTTTAATGTTGGAAAGCGGGAAACTCCTCAGATTATGGAAAGCCACCCCAACAGGTTCCAAATCCCAAAGCCAAAGTGGAGGCGGTGGAGGGAGCACAGGCTATTTCTTGATTCCAACAGGGCAGGAAAGCCCTGTTCCTCCGAGGCCGCAGTATCCGCCGGGGTTCTTACTGAGGTACTGCTGATGGTAATCTTCGGCGTAATAAAACTCCGGAGCCTCCCGGATTTCTGTTGTGATGGGACCAAAACCGCCCTCCGTCAATACCTGTCAAGAAACATGATGGAAAGCCATTAGTGGTTTGCTGGCTTCTCTGCTGATGAATGATAGTTGGGGTTTTTTTCCCCCCTCAGCAGGAGCCACAGACATCTCTCAGTGCTTGGACCACATGTGCAGCAGATCCTTGAAAGCCCTTTATCCTTCCTCTCCTGTTATTTTGCTAGGAGACTTGGTGGGCACTAGAGTAGGCGCTGGTGAGAAGAAGTAGCGACCCTCACGGTTTAATGGCTCATTTATTTAATTTGTTACGGCCACACATTCGTTCTCTCCTCTTTATTAACCATGTCAGGAAGGGATGGGGTGCCATCAACAAAGGTGGAAGCCAAACATCAAAGGCAGCAGAGCACACTTGGATCAAGCCTGGCCAGCTTCCTTGCAGTGTCCAAGAACTTCACCTGGCAGGTGCCTCAGCTTTGAAATGTGCTATCTACCCCAAATGTCCTTACACTGAGAAGAATTTCCAGGTGAAAATTTTAGCCCCACTGATGTCACTGAGAAATAGGAGCATTTGAGCTCTTTTTACAGAGTCACTGCAAACCCATTTTTTTCAAGAAGAACAGTTCCATCCTGATGATCACCACCTGATCTAGTTGCAAATGTCCACGCTCAGTGCAGCAGGATTGGACTAGATGGCCTTTAAAGGTCCCTTCCAATCCAAACCGTTCTACGATTCTATAGTTCTATGATTCTCTGACCAGAAAGGTATTGTAAAGGCAAATTTCCAAAAGATTTGCCACTACGTGGACCAGGAGCAATAATCACTTGGCAGGAAAAGAAGGGATGTGGTGGGAATTTTAAATTAGACTTTAATGTCTTTCTGATATCCCCTAACTGAATTTGAAACTCCTGAAAGGTTTCTTTTTAACAGGAATCGCCATGACATTTTTCCTACTGAATTTTCCTCTTCTAAGAAAGCTGGCAAGCACCAAGATTTTGGAGCCAATTCTCATCTCAGCAGGGACATCATTTGTGCTCGCTGAAGTCCATGATAACCTAATCAGCACTTTAATTGGTGTCAGAATCCCGTTGCAAAGTACACTGGTAAAATACTGGACAGAGATAGAACTGCATTGCTATCAGCCAGACTTGACAGTAAGATCAACTGTAAGAATGAAGGGTCAGTATTTAAGATCACCAGATAAATGTGTGTTCTCTCACCATACTAATAAATAAACCCCATAAAAGGAAATCATCACACAATCACAAAAAATGGATCTGGTAGACCCGTTGGAAGTCATCAAGCCCAACTTCTTTTATCATGATACAACAAAGCATAGTCACCTTACTCCCAGCAAACATTGGTTGAATTGTTGCTGAAAGATCTTTGGAGATGGAGATCCTCCAGTTTCTTTAGGGAGGTCACATATTTATTTACCATCTTGTTAGAAAGTCTCTCCAAAAGCCTATCCCCGTTAAGCTCCCTGTTGTGGTTGCACTCATCATGGATGTGGAAAGAAAGTAATTCCTTGCCTCTTGACACTAGTGTTCCACATACTTGGTGGCTGGGCAGAGAGAAAGGTATTTTGTAATGGAAATAATGCTCCCTCACAGCATTAGCTAATTATTTGGGACCAAAAAGTCTTTGATTTTCCTACAATAGGGTTTCCTAGATCTTGCCTCAGCACAGCCAAGTACTGACCACAGTCTGACATCAGTTGCTGGACTTCGTAGAGCGTTAGTCTGATTTATTCTGGTAATTTCGCTGTCTGGAAGATACATTTTGCTGTATTCAGTTTTCCATCAGGAATGAAGTAATAAGATTGATAATAAAATCCGTGACTAACCTGTCTGGGAAGCCCCTGGGTTTCCAGCCCTCCATCTAAATTCTTAGCACAGGTTAGGAAGAGGTCGACTGGTTAATTCGTTGGATTTGAACACGGAGCCAAATTTCACAGGAGTCTGGCATTATTTCCCCATGTAAAATCACCATGCAGGGTCTTTCATCTTTGGGACAGGCTTTGTCCCAAGGGAATCAGATTATTCACCCGTTAGATGTGTGAGCGAAGAAGATAAAAAATACGAAGGCATGTATCACAACACGTCAGCAGCGACTGACACAAAGAGGTGTCAACACAACTGCTTTCAGCAAGCAGTATTCCACTCACTTTCTAACCTTCCTAGCAAAGAAAAGCACTTTTAAGATGATCTTCACTCCAGAAGGATGGCACAAACTCTGTCACTACGGGCATTAGTCATTTCCTCGCTGCTGTCGACGCACATAAAATTGGCTTCCCTTCTCTTAACTGAGTCATGAGGATGCTGCTGGAGGGATAGGTATTTTTCTACTGTGCAAAACAGTATTTGTTACAGATTTTTTTTTTTTAACCTGGGACTTTTCCATCATTGGTCTCATTTTGTCAGTTAAAAAAAAATCCATTCTGTTCAACAACAGACCACAAGAGGGCATAAACATCATTTATCCCTTCCAGAATTACTAACAGTCTATTAGAACTCTGCACGCTGAATAAAGCACAAGCCCAAGACAACTCATTATATTGCACTTTGGTCATTAGCAAAAGATACCAGCTCTGTTGTCAGAAGCAGCGGGAACCCCAGGCTCCGACACTCTGCCAAACGCTACCTTGGATGTTTTGATTTTCGAGGGGAAAATATTTTCCTCGCACTGACTGTGTCAACGCAAAGATAAAAACATCACTGGGAAAGATGATGAAGTTCATGATGTGCTGGCTCCAGCAGGTGTAAATCAGCCCACTCTTGATTGATTTCCTGCTGCCGAGGCAGATATAATTTGATGATAATCTCGGTCTAGCCGATTTTTTAGTCCTCGCTGTCTCAAAATTCCTGAGCCGTCCGACGTGACCTCTCATTACCACGTCGCAGTCAAAAGGGCTACTGCAGCCTTTGCATGCAGAAATGGGAAGGACCACATTAGGGAGAGTGTAAATAAGACCTGGGAGCTTTTACTCCATGCAGGAAATTTTTAGGGTACTATTAGATATCT